>CM053766.1:89394180-89410356 GCA_028658305.1 Pachyuromys duprasi
TGGACTTGGAGGGGGCGGGGAGGAGGGAGATGAGGGAGGGAGTGGGAGGTTAGGAGGGACTGAGGGAGGGGGCTAAGCCTGGGATTCAAAGTACCTAACCTGTGATTGAGATAAAAATAAATAAATTTAAAAAAATCAAAAAAAGAAAATGACGCTAATGTAAACTTGGTAGCAAAATCAAGCTGAGGCTATAGAAGAAAGAAAATGTATAGATAATTGTCAAGATTCTTTAAACTCTAATTCTGACCTAATGATTTTTTAAATTATTGTATGTATTATAACAAGCTAAAGTTATTATAAATATAATGTAAAACACTTAAGGAGACTAAAACATATAACTATATTAAAAGAAAACTGCTTGATGATCTCAGTCATTACAGAAAGACCATTTGATACAATCTTACCAGTATTAAGAGGGAAAAAACCTAACAAAATGCTAAATTTTAAGAATTATTTTCTTCCTGACACTTGCAAAGTGCATTTAACTAAATAGTTGCAGCAAATATCTCACAGAGCAAGAAGTTATAACTGTTTGTTAAGAGGGACGGGCAAAGAGTACCAATAGTGGAATATCTGTTAAGCATCATAAGGAAAACTCAAGGCAATAAGAAGCATGAAGCATAATGATGGAAAAGATAGTAATGTAGACAGACACAAAAGAGAGTATACTAAAAACAAATACATCTGAACCTAAGACACGAATTTTAAAAGACACTGAAAATAATAAGTGATTTCCAAAGTGACTGGATATAACATCAACATACAAGAATCAGTTGGGTGAAAGAAAGTGAGGCTGGCTGTGGTAGTTTGAATGAGAAACGTCCTCCGTAATAGGCTCAGATAATTGACCACTGAGTCCAGAGTGGGTGGCATTTGGGGAGGTTATGGAACCATTAAAGGGTGGAGCCTTACTGAAGCAAGTGTGTCTCTGGGTGGGCTCAGAGTAGTTACAGCCTTGCTGCAGTTTCATTTCCTTCTCTCTGTTTCCTGGTGTGCCAGTAAAATGTGATCAGCCAGCGTCTCTGCTACAGCTGCTTGTTGCCATGCTGTCCCAGGCAGTGTATTCTCTAGCCTTCTGGAACCGTAATCCAGAATTTTCTTTTGAACATGGTATTTTTATTACAGCAAAAATACGACTAACCAGCATCTAAACTACAAAAGAACCGAACAATATCTTCTCACTAATGTCATTTTATAGAAAGAAATGTATTAGACTTCCTCCCAAGACCTATTAGGATTGATAACAAATTCAGGAAAGTAGTGA
The DNA here is from genome assembly GCA_028658305.1 of Pachyuromys duprasi. NCBI lineage: Eukaryota > Metazoa > Chordata > Mammalia > Rodentia > Muridae > Pachyuromys > Pachyuromys duprasi. Next base: position 89,395,445 of record CM053766.1, read on the forward strand.
AATTTTTAAAAAATCGATATGCAAACATCAGTATCATTTTACACATTAATAAGAAATTTGGTGAAAGTGAAAATAAGGAAGCAATCCTACTCACAATATTTACATAAATAAAATGAAAAACAAACACATTTAGTCAAAAAAGTGAAAAATATTCTTCAGTAAAACTTTAGGAATTGAAGAGAACACAAAATGAAAAGATTAGAAGACATCTATTTGTGAGCTTGAAAAATAACATTGCTAAAATTTCCATACTGTCAAAAGAATACTGTGCAAGTCCCAACCAGAAGCCAGTATTCTCCACCAAAATAAAAAAAAAAAACATGATTCAAAAATTTCATGAAGAAATACGAAGACTCTTCTGAGAAGCCAAAGCAACCCTGTACAAACAGAACCAAAAAGAAAAAAGCAAGATCACTGGCCCCAAATATACTAAGAGGCAGCAGTCATCCAAAAAATGTGGCACTGGCAGAAAAACAGAAACAGGCCAGGGAAGCATAACTAAATATAGCAATTAAGCCATATTCTCACAACTCTGTGGTTTTAAATAACACAAACTGGAAATAGAACAGTTCCTTTAGTTGAAGTGCAGGGAAGTTATATGCATATCCATGTGCAGAGGATAGAAATTATATATTCCATGCACAAGTCTATAAAAATATACACAAGTATAAACTCAAAATGGACCAAAACACAAATATAAAACCTGAAATTATAAAACTAATAGAGGAATATACAGAAAAATGCTGCAGAAACATCAGTGCAGGCAAAGTTTGTGTCCAAGTGTCCAAATTACAAATGACAAAAGCAGAAATGGAGGAGTGGGATTACATGAAACTCAAAGCCTCCACCTTGTGGAAGAAACACATCAACAAAGTAAGGAAGAAGAATAAGGGAAAAAACAGCAAAATGGGCAAAAATATTTTCAAATAGCTCATCCAGCTAGAGGTAAATATCCAGAAGGAACAAACAACTCACCAACAGAAAAAAATAATCTGCTTTATGTGGAGCAAATGTTGGCGACAGCTGTTTCTCAGAACAAGCATGAAAATGGCTAGCAAAGATATGAAATACTAAATATCACTATTCTTTAGGAAAGTCAAAACCAGACTCACTAGCACCTCACCCCAGGTAAAATGGCTACTATTACAAAAGAAAACAAATAAAGAGAAATGTAGGAGATGGGGAGATGGCTCACTCCGTGAAGTGCTTATCTTCCAAGCATGTGACCATAATTCAGACCCCCAGAACCCATGTTAAAAAATAAATAACTGAAATAGTAGTGTATGCTAATAACCCCAGTGCTGGAAGGCAGAGATAAGCAGATTCCTGCGGCTCAGGGGCCAGCAAATTGGTTAACCTTAGACCAATAAGAGACCTTGTATCAAAGAAACAAGGTAGGAATGAAAGCTCCATGTGTACATGTATCCAAACACATACATGCATGCATGATTACATACGTACATACATACATACACACATATATGTGCACATACATACACAAAAGAAGTATAAGCAAGGATGTAGATAAAGAGGCACATTCTTATTCACAGTTCTTGGGAAAGTAAATTTGTACAGCTATAACAAAAAACAGTGTAAAGTTGTGTTCAAAATATAATAGTAGATCTATCATATGATATAACAATGTCACTTCTGGCTCTATATCCATAGAAAAGAAAGCTAGCAGATCTATGTTTAATTTGGCTTTATTCATAACAACCTCTCACTCTGATGTACTTCCTCCCACAAGGCTATACCACCTCCCCAAACAGTGACACCAACTGGGGACCAAGTTTTCAAATATCTGAGCCTGTGGGGGACATTTCTTATTGTAGCCATCACATGGTCTTTGAAGACTGGTAAGGATAGGGAGAGATAAAGTTTAGATTACGTGTACCAAAATATCCAGAGGAGTTAGACCTGGTATTTCATATTACAAGAACATGTTATAGTCTACAACAGTTTAAAGTACTCTTTAAGTAGACAAACATACATTTCCCAATATATAGAAATAATAACTGTAGAGACTACAGATTGTCTTGAGTTTACCATTATACATTGCCTACATGTATTGAATTACTGTACTCCATAAAAATACAGATATTTTATATCAAGTGAAAGATTAAACTGTATCACCTGATATCTATAATAAATATTCATAAGTAACTTAAATCAAATAGTACCATTTATGTGAAGAACAATAAGCTAAGATCAAAATTTACAAATATTTTGTAGTTCCTAGGTGATGGAGAAACATTAAAGAAATCTGTTGAAACACTTTAAAGAGACGGTAGAAAATGAACAACATTCCATGTTACTAAGGTAAATACAACATTTCTAAAGATATAAAGCCATCCCCAATTTGAATTGCAGATTCACTATAACATCAGCAAAAACTACAATTAAGGTTTTGGTTGTTTATATTTTAGGGAACTCAAGGGCTGTTCTAAAATTTATATAAAAGGGAAAATGTCTGCACTTAAGAAATGGAGTTTAAAAATTGTAGAACAGATATTCCATACCAGATACCAGAACTGTGGATAAATGGTTAAAGTAATATCATTTATATGCAGAAAAAGTTAATTTGGAACAAATAAAGAGTCCGCATCCCATGATACATGAATGCTCACTACCAGTCAAGAACTGAATGTTTGATCACTGGAGGGTCAGTGGAGAAGGTGGTAAATAAAAAATAAAATTACACACCTAGCATACAATTTACTCATAATTGACTCTAGAATAATTAAACACTTAACTATGAACTTCTAACAATTATCGTTTTGAAGAATAATTTTAAAATACTTTTATTTAGATTGTACTCAGTAAAAACTGGCTTCAATGACATTATATAATATATATATTATATGGTATTATACATATATAACATATATATATATATATATATATATATATATATATATATACATCTTACTCCTTTGGAAACACCCAAAGAGAATGGAAAGCAATGAAAAGCCATGCAGTAGGATATTTGCTATTTATGTTGTATACTGCAATTATGGAAAACAATTATGAGCTCCAAATTTTAAAAAAATTACATTTAAAGATGCTCAAAGCAAATTGTTTCTCTGTCTCATCTGTCTCTCTTTCTTTTGTGTCTCTCTTCTCTTAGAACTAATAAACTTATCCAGCAATGTAGCAGTATACAAAATTAATAGACAAAAATTTATTCCTATACATGAACAATTCAAATAAAAAGAAATGAAAAAAATTCATTTGCAAAATCATGAAAATAATAAAGTAACCACAAATACATGTATCCAAGGAGGTGGTAGATTTATACATTGGAAACAGTAAATTTTGCATACCAAGTTCATCGATTGGGAAAATGAATATTTTTAAATGCCAACATTACTCAAACCAATCTACAAATTAAATGTAATTACCATAAAAATCCCAATACTTTTTCTTGAAAAAAACTTTAAATTATAGGATTCATATAGATTCTCAAGAGACTCTCAGTAGCTAAAGAACTCTTCAAAAACAACAAACAAAAAAATAAAACTAGAGGTCTCAGAATTTGATTCAAAATTTATAAAGCCGCAGTAATCAAAGTGTATTATTAGCAATAATAATTTTAAAAAAGTACAGTTCAATGGACTGGACCAGAGAACTAAATCTTCACTGTACTTGCAAGAAGCTTTCCACAAAAATGTCAAGACAATTATATAATGAAAAGAAGTTGTTTTTCAAATGTGGTAAAATTAGATGTCCATATATAAAGGGATAAATTTGGACTCTCACAATACACAAAAGTTAATTCAAAATTGGTCAAAACAACACTTACACATAAGATCTAATATGCTATAATACCTTTAAGAAATACTAGGGGAGAGATCCAAGATGGCGGTGACCAACAAGCACAGTATCTGAGGAGCAGAGGATCTGAAACTCAGAAATTGGTGAGTAGAGGGATGGCTGAAGCCAGAAACATTGACATTGAGGCTTCCTGGGTGAGAGGGGACAACCCGTGAGCTGGGACAGGACAGTTTGGATCCAGGTCACCTATGAAAGTCTCTAGGGTTTGATAGTGGTGAACATTCGATCCCGCTGCACTTCCCCTTGCCCTAAACATGGTCCTGCCTGCTTGGCAGAGGTGGCAGTGGATGCCACGAGCATGAGCCTCCAGCCTCAGTGACTGAGAAGACAAAGGTGGCTGCCCGGAGCAGGAGCCCCCTTGCTTGGTGACTGAGAAGGCAGAGGCGGCTGTCCCAAGTACAGTTCTCCCCACACAACATCCAAACAGCAGACACCACTGAGCTGATGGATCTCCTACACTTTCATTTGCCCCTGTGGGCCCAAATCTGAGAGTGGATAACAGAGGGAAACCCCTGTGCTTTCCACTTTAGCCTGCGAGCAAGTGAGTGCACCTTCCAGTGAGTGCATGCAGAGCCCCAGATCCAGACTCCCTGTACTCTAGCAGCCAGACCTCAGATCCCTCAAACCCACAGCCCCACTGTGGGCAACATAGGGATCCTTGGGTCAGCATTCTCAACATTGAAGCCCCTGTTCTGTGGGTCTCCCAGGGGAATATAGAAAAAAAATCCTGGAACCAAGATGGTGCAACCCAGACAGATCTAAATACCTGGAGGACAGTACTACAGGACTGTGGGTCACTGAGGCATTCAGGGCACCTGTGCCCAGGAACAGCGCTAGTAACCCACCTGCACTTATGGTCCACTCTTCCAGGCATCTGATTGCTCTAGCACCCTGTCCTTCAAGGCACACTTCCTTGGACATTCAAACGCTTGTGCACATGTGCCCGTGACCTTCCTCCCTTAGCAACAGCTGAAATACCAACATCCACTCTCAAACCTGTGGACCTCTGTCATCTTCCTGAAGAATACTCCAGACTCCAAAGATAGACAGACCCAGTCTGAAGTACAGACTCCAGGAACAAACAGCAAAGGTTACAGATAAGCAGATGGATAGAGGTCAGCATAAGAACACATCCAACAAAAATCAGGACACCATGGTATCACCAGCAACCCCAAAAATCAATGGATATTTTAATTCATCTGAAACACAGGAAAATGATCTCAAATCTATGCTTATCCAGTTATTAGAGGCACATAAAGAGGAAACAAACAAAGCTTTCAAAGAAATACAGCAAAACAAATAGAGGCACATGTAAAGGCACACATAGAGGCATATAGAGAGGAAACAAACCAAAAAATTGAGGCCATCATGGAAAGACTGGAATCCACATTCAAACAGATGAAGTAAATGGTGCAAGACATGAAAACAGAATTATAATCAATAAAGAAAACACAAACAGAGAAACCCCTGGAGCTGGAGAACTTAAAGAAAAGATCAGGAACCACAAAGGTAAGCATCACCAACAGAATACAAGAGATGGAAGAGAGAATCTTAGGCACTGAAGATACATTTGCACAAATTGATACATCTCTCAAAGACAAGATAAAATTGGAAAAATTCCAAATACAAAACATCCAAGAAATCAAGGATGCCATGAAAAGATGAAATCTAAGAATAATAGGAATAGATGAAAAAGAAGATTCCCAGCTCCAAGGTCCATAAATTATTTACAAGAAAATCATAGAAGAATTTTTCCCAACTCAAAGAAAGAGTTGTCCATAAACATACAAGAGACCCCCCCCCACACAAAAACAAATAGACTAGACCAGAAAAGAAACTTCTCACATCACATAATAGTCAGAACACTAAATCTATAGAACAAAGAAAAAATATTAAAAGCATTAAGGAATAAAGGCCAAGTAACATATAAAGGTAGACCTATACAAATCACACCAGACTTCTTAAAAAGAAATTATAAAAGCCAGAAGGGCCTGGGCAGATGTCATGCAGACTCTAAGAGACCACAGATGTCAACTACTATTCTCAACAAAGCTTTCAATCAACATAGATGGAGAAATCAAAATATTCCATGACTAAACTAGATTTAAACAATTTCTACACAGCAACCCAGCCCTACAGAAGATACTAGAAGGAAAACTCCAATCTAACAAAATCAACTACACCCAAGAAAACACAGTATATAGATAATGTCGCAAAAAAAAGTTAAAAGAAAACAAGAATAGAAACACAGTAACACTACCAACTCCACAATAAAAGGAACTAACATTCATTGGTCGCTATTATCTATCAACATCAGTGGATTCAACTCTCCAATAAAATGACACAGACAAACAAAATGGTTGTGGAAACAGGATCCAACTGTTGCATCCAAGAAACACACTCTGCAACAAAGATAAACATTACCTCAGAGTAAAGGGTTTTTTAAGCAAAAGGATCAAGAAAACAAGCTGGAGTAGCTATCCTAATATCTAATAAAATAGACTTTCAACCAAAATTAATCAAAAAGATGAGGAGGGGAACTTAATTCTCATCAAAGGAAAAATCCACCAGGAGGACATCACAATCCTGAACATCTATGCCCCAAATACAACAGCACCTGCATTTGTAAATGTAACATTTTTAAAGCTTAAATCACACATGGATCACAACAGCTTAATAGTGGGAGACATCAACATTCCACTCTCACCAAGGGACAGATCATCTAGACAGAAACTAACTAGGGAAATAATGACATTTACAGAGGTCCTAAATCAAATGGACTTAATAGATGTCTACAGAACTTTTCACATGAACTCAAAAGAGCATACCTTCTTTTTAGCACCTTATGGAACCTCAAAAATTAATCATATAGTCTGTCACATAGCAAGCCTCAACAAGAAGATCAAAATAATCCTTTGTATCCTTTTAGACCATCACAGCCTAAAAACTGAAATCTCAACAACAGAAATAACAAAAAGCCTACATACACATGGAAACTAAACAACTCTTTACTCAACTACAGCTGGGTCAGGAAAGAAATGAAAAATAATTTTGAGATTTCCTAAAATTCAATGAAAATGAAGGCAAAACTTATCCAAACTAATGGGACACAATGAAAGGAGTGTTAAAAGGAAAGTTCATAGCACTAAGTGCCTTTGGAAAGAAGTTTGAGACATCTCATTAGAGCAACTTAGCAGCACACCTAAAATCCCTAGGGGTTAAAAAAAAAAGGCAGACACACCCAAGAGGAGTACACAATTGGAAATAATCAAATTCAGAGCTGAAATCAATGAATTAGAAACAAAGAAAACAATTTAAAGAATCAATGAAACCAAGAGTTGGATCTTTGAGAAAATCAACAAGATAGACAAACCCTTAGACAAACTAACAAAAAGGAAGAGAGAAACTATCCAAATCAGCAAAATCAGAAATGAAAAGGGGGACAGAATAACAGACACTGAAGATATCCACACAATCATTAGGTCTTATTACAAAAGCTTATATGCCACAAAATTTGAAAATATAAATGAAATGGAAACTTTTCTTGATAGATTCCATTTACCAAAATTAAATCAAGATCAGGTAAATAGATTAAATAGTCTTATATCCCCAAAGGAAATAGAAACAGTCATCAAAAGTCTCCCTTCAAAGAAAAAAATAAATAAAACAAAACAAAAAAACAGAGCCAGATGGTTTCAGTGCAGAATTCTACCAGACCTTCAAAAAAGGGCTAACTCCAATTCTCTTCAAAATATTCCATAATGTCCATCTCATTTGTCTTTCTAAGTGAGGATTGATCATCTTACCTCAGGTCCTCTTTCTTGTTTATCTTCTTTAGGTGTACAGATTTTAGTATGCTTATCCTATCTTATAGGTCTAGTACCCACTTATAAGTGAGTATATACTATGTGTGTCTCTCTGTTTCTGGGATACCTCACTCAGGATGATCTTTTCTAGATCCCACCATTTGCCTGCAAATTTCATGATTTCCTTGTTTTTAACTGCTAAGTAGTATTCCATTGTGTAAAAGTACCACAATTTCTGTGTCCATTCCTCCATTGATGGACATATGGGTTGTTTCCAGGTTTATTATGAATAAAGCTGCTACATACATGGTTGAACAAATGTCTGTGCTGTGTACTTGAGAATGTTTTGAATATATGCCTAGGAGTGGTCAAGTAGCAGCACAGGAGCCTACCACAGAGGGCCTCTGAAAGACTTAACCTAGCAGTGTATCAAAGCAGATGCTGAGACTCATAACCAAACCTTCAGCAGATTGCAGGGAATCATATGAAAGAAGGAGGAGTTAGTATGACCTGGAGAGGACAGGAGCCCTACAAAGACCAACTATACCTGGGCACAGGGGTCTTTTATGAGACTGTTTCTCCAATCAAGGACCATGTATGGATATAACCTAGAACCCCTGCTTGGATGTAGCCCATGGTAGCTCAGTATCCAAGTGGGTTTCCTAGTAAGGAGAACAAGTACTATTTCTGACATGAACTTAATGGCTGGCTCTTTGTCCTCCCATCCCTTCCCTGAGGAAGGAGCAGCCTTGCTAGGCCACAGAGGAGGACATTGCAGCCAGTCCTGAAGAGACCTGATAATGTAGGGTCAAATGGAAGGTGAGGAGAACCTCCCCTATCAGTGGACTTGGAAAGGGGCAAGGAGGAGATGAGGGAGGAAGGATGGGATTGGGAGGGAATCAAGAAGGGGGCTATGGCTGAGATACAAAGTAAATAACCTGTGATTAATGTAAAAATAAAAATTATAAAAAATATTCCACAAAATAGAAACAAAAGGGACATTATCAAACTCTTTATAAGATGCCACAGTCACCTTGATAACCACACAAAGATCTAACAAAAAAAGAGAATTGCAGATCTATTTCTATTATGAACATTGATTCAAAAATACTCAATAAAATACTCACAAAGTAAATCCAAGAACACATCAGAGATATCATCCATTATGACCAAGTAGGCTTCATCCCAGGCATACAGGGTTGGTTCAATGTACAGAAATCCATCAATGTGATCCACCATATAACAAATTGAAGGAGAAAAACCACATGATCATCACCTCAGATGCTGAAAAAGCGTTTGACAAAATCCAGCACCCATTCATGTTTAAAGTCTTGGAGAGATCAGGGATACAAGGCACATACCTAAACATAGTAAAGGCAATATACAGCAAGACTGTAACTAACATCAAACTAAATTAAGAGAAACTTAAATCAATTCCACTGAAATCAGGGACAAGATAAGGCTGCCCATTCTCTCTGTATCTCTTCAACATAGTATTTGAAGTCCTAGCTAGAGCAATAGGCAACTAAAGGAAATCAAAGGGATACACACTGGAAAGGAAGAAGTCAAAGTATCACTATTTGCTGATGATATGATAGTATACATGAATGACCCCCAAAATTCAACCAGACAATTTCTTCAGCTGATAAACACCTTCAGCAAAATGGCTGGATAAAAAATTAACTCAAAAAAATCAGTAGCCCTCCTGTATATGAAAGACAAAAGGGCCAAGAAGGAAATTAAGGCAACTGCACTCTTCACAATAGCCACTAATAACATAAAGTACTTTGTGTGACTCTAACCAAGCAACTGAAAGATCTGTTTGGAAAAAAAAAAAACTTTAAGTCTCTGAAGAAAGAAATTGAAGAAGACATCAGAAGATGGAAAGATCTCCCATGCTCGTTAATCAGTAGGATTAACAGCGAAAATGGCCATCCTGCCAAAAGCAATCTATGGATTCAATGAAATTCCCATCAAAATACCAACACAATTCTTTACAGAACTTGAGAGAACAATTCTCAATTTCATATGGAAAAACAAAAACAAAAACAAACCAGAATTGCTAAAACAACCCTGGAAAACAACAGATCTTCTGGAGGTATCTCCATCCCTGATCTCAAGCTGTACTACAGAGCAATAGTAATAAAAACTGCATGGTATTGGCATAGAAACAGAATGATGGATCAATGGAACCAAATAGAAGACCCAGAAATAAACCCACACACCTACAGATACTTGATTTTTGGCAAAGAAGCTAAAACCATCCAGTGGAAAAAGATAGCAATTTTAATAAGTGGTGCTGCTCTAACTGGATGTCTACATGTAGAGATGTGCGTATAAACCCATATTTATCACCCTGAACAAAACTAAAGTCCAAGTGGATCAAAGACCTTAACATAAAACCAGAAACACTAAATCTGTTAGAAGAAAAAGTGAGGAAGAGCCTAGAACTCATTGGCATAGGAGATAATGTCCTGAAGAGAACACCAAAGCACAGGCTCTAAGATCAACAATTAATAAATGGGACCTCGTGAAACTGAAAAGCTTCTGTAAAGCAAGGGACACTGTCAGCAGAACAAAACGACAGCCTACAGAATGGGAAAGGATCTTTACAAACTCTGTATCTGACATAGGGCTAATATCTAGAATCTATAAAGAACTCAAAAGGTTAAACATCAAGAAATCAAGTAATCCAATTTAAAAATGGGGAACAGAGCTAAACAGAGAATTCTCAATAGAGGAATATTGAATGGCCAAAAAACACTTAAAGAAATGCTCAATGACCTTAGTCATTGTGCATAGGCAAATCAAAATGACCCTGAGATTTCACTTTACACCCGTCTAAATGGCCAAGATCAAAAACTCAAGTGACAACACATGCTGGAGAGGATGTGGGAAAAGGGGAACCCTCCTACATTGCTGGTGGGAATGTTAACTTGTACAACCTCTTTGGACATCAATCTGGTGCTTTCTCGACAATTAGGAATAGTGCTACCTCAAGATCCATCTATACCATTCCTAGGAATATATCCAAAATGTGCTCAAGTACACAAGGACATTTTGTTCAACCATATTTGTAGCAGCTTATTCACAATAGCCAGAATCTGGAAACAACCCAGTTGTCCCTCAGTTGAGGAATGGTATAGAAATTGTGGTACATTTACACAATGGAATACTACTCAGCAATTAAGAACAAGGAAATCATGAAATTTGCAGACAAATAGTGGAAACTAGAAAAGATCATCCTGAGTGAGGTGTCCCAGAAACAGAAAGACACACATGGTATATACTCACTTATAAGTAGATATTAGACATACAATATAGGTAAGATGATCAATCCTCATTCAGAAAAGCAAATGGGATAGACATCAGAAGAGGGAGAAAACAGGGAAAAGGACAGGAGCCTACCATTAGAGGGCTTTTGAAGGACTCTACTGATTAGGGTATTGCAGCAGATGCTGAGACTCATAGCCAAACTTGGGGCAGAGTGCAGGAATCTTATGAAAGAAGGGGGAGACAGACCTGGAAGGGACAGGAGTTCCACAATGAGAGCAACAGAACCAAAAAATCTGGGTCCAGGAGTCTTTTCCGAGACTGATACTCCAACCAAGAACCATGAGTGAAGATAACCTGGAACCCATGCACAGAACCCATGAACAGCTGCCCATGGCAGCTCAGTCTCCAAGTGGGTGCTCTAGTAAGGGGAACAGGGGCTGTCTCTGGCTTGAACTCAGTGGCTGGCTTTTTGATCATCTCCTATGAAGGGGAACCAGCCTTACCAGGCCACAGAGGAAGACAATGTAGCCAGTCCTGATGAGACCTGATAGGCTAGGGTCAGATCCCCTTTCAGTGGATGGGGGGAGGGGCATGGGAGGAGATGAGGTAAGGAGGGTGGGATTGGGAGGGGATGAGGAAGGGGACTACAGGGGAAAGTGACAAAATTATAATATAAATATATATGTGTGTGTATATATATGTATATATGAAGGAAAAACAAGAAATACTAGGAAAAATAGCATGTTGGTTTTCAGGATGTTTCCTTGGCTGCTCCAGCAATAACGCAGTTAACAAAATAAAAACAGAAATTTATTGAAATGGAGAACTTTAGTGTGTCAAAAATAGAATCAGCATATTAGAAAGCACATATGTAGAATGGGACTTCTACAAATAGTATATTGATAAGGAATTGATATCTCAAGTATGGGGTAGATCTGGATGGAGATGGAAAATACATGAGAGTGAATATAATCAAAATATGCTGTAATAAATTATCTTTTAAAATTTATTTATTTGTTTATTTAAATTAATTTGTTTTTAATTTATTCACTTTACATTCAGCTCATAGCCTTCTCCCTGGTCTCCTCTTGGTTCCACCCTCTTCTCCCCTCTCTCACACCCCTAGTCCTCAGAAAGAGGAAGCCCTCTACTTCTACCAACAGACCCCAGCCTATGAAGTCTATTCAGACTGTTTATATCTTCTTCCTTTGTGGCTTGGCAATGGTGCCTCACCAGACGGAAGAAGGCAGCAGAGTCCATGTCAAAGACAGCCCCTGCCCCATTTACTAAGAGACCCATATGTACACTCAGCTGCCTATCTGCTACATCTGAGAAGGCGATTAAAGTACTCTCCATGTATGGTCCTTGATGAGGTCTTCAGTCTCTGCAGGCCCCATTGGGCCCAGATTGTTGGTGCTGTTGTTCTTCTTGTGGAGCTCCTGCCCCCTCTGGGTCCTTCTATCCCCCCACTCTTCCCAAAGTTTGTCTATGAGTCTCAGCATTTGCTTCCATGCCCTTCTGGAAGAAGCATTTCAGAGGACATGGTAGGCTACTGTCTGGTTCCCTCTCTTTAACTGCTTCCGATGCCTATTCTATCTGTGCTTCTGAATGAGAAATGAGCTTCTTTCCTAGGGTTCTCCTTGTTACTAAGCTTCTTTAGTTCTGTGATTTGTACTATGTTTATCCTGTATTATATAACTGATATCCACTTATAAGTGGGTTATACTATGCTTATCTTTCTGGGTCTGAGTCACCTTACTCAGGACGATCTTTTTCAGATCCATCTATTTGCCTTCAAATTTCATGATTTCCTTGTTTTTAATACATAAAAAGTTTAGGAACGTCAACAATGGAATAATTTTCAAGAAATGAGCACAGGATATTTTTTTAAATAATATACACAAAAAGCCATGATCATGTGAAATATGCGCTATATTCATCAGGAAATCAAAACTATAAGAGGGTTTCACCTCACACACATAGTATGACTATACTAAAAAAAAACCAAAGAAACAAAAAACAAAAGTGTGGTCAAGGACATAGAGATGTAGAAAAATTGGAAGTTCTAGAAACAATATAAAATGGCATAACTCATGGTGGAACAATAACTCAATGTTAAGAAAATGTGTTGTTCTTCCAGAGCATCTGAGTTCAGTACCCAGCACCCATTTCTGGCAGTTCATGCCTGCTGTATCTTCAGCTCCAGAAGTTCTGACACCGTTTTCTGGCCTTCTTCTGGGGGCCACAATTACATGATAAACTCACATAGACATACATACATGCACATAAATTAAAGCTAAAATAACTTTTTTTGTTTTGCTGTTTTCTGAGACAGGGTTTCTCTATTTAGCCTTGGCTTTTCTGAACTTACTTTGTGAACCTGGCTGGCCTTGAACTCACAGCAATCTGCCTGCCTCTGCCTCCCTGAGTGCTGGGATTCCAGGGATGCACCACTGCACCCAGCTAAATAAATTGTTTTTTTTTTTTAAGGAATTACCACATGATATATCTAGCATCTGTGCAAAAGAGTTAAAAGTAGGATCAAAGATATATCTGCACACATATTTTCACAGAGACATTAAAAATAGTCAAAAGGTAGCAGCCGTCTGACCTTCCACCTATGGACAAATGGAAAACAAAATGTGGTATATTTGTGTCATGTTTTATTAGCTAGTCCTAAAGCAGAATGCATCTTACAGGTGCGGCCTGTATAAGATATGGGAGCATTATGCCTATATGAAATATGCCAGTGACATAAATCATTTATTGATAGTAGTCAAGTTTGGAAGCAAGGGGGCTGGAGAGATGAACACAGTCATTAAGAGCACCATTCACTCTTTCAGAGGACCCAGTTGGGTCCTCAGTGGCCATACAACCATCTCTAACTCCAGTTCTGGGGATCTAGTCACCTCGTCTCTCCCCTTTGGAAGACAGATACACAAGTGGTGCGAAGACATGCATGCAGGCAAGTCTCCCACACTTATACGATTAACTGATTCAAATAAGGAAAAATTGAAAGCAAGGAAGAGTACATTTTAAGGTTCTGAGGCAAGGAGAACACGAGCAGTTATTTATTGGCTACTGAGTTTCAGTTTGTGAGATGAAAAGGTCATCAAGATTCACCAAACAGCCAGCCACATGGTTACACTTAACACTGCTGAACTATAAAATGGTCGATCTTATGTTATGCATATTCTACCACAATTAACAAGCATGATACAGAAAGGCATGTCATAGAAAAATTATAAGGGAAATAAAAATATCAATAAATGATCAAATTAGTTAGAAATCGGAGACACACACATTAAATATCCACAATAAGATACGATGTCATACTTTCTAGGTTGCAAAGATTAGGTTTGACAGCGACTAAGTGGTGATGAGGTTGTGGAATGTGCAATCTTGTTCACAGGACCACCTCTAGAGTGTGTGTGCTTCTTAGGAAACATGTGATTTGGGGACTTTGTCCACATAAACAATTAGGACCACCCCAAATCTCCTCATCAGCACTACATAGGCAGTCTGATATGATAAAAATCTGAGAAAAAAAAAAAAACGACCTTGGCCTATGAGAGCAATGTGTTAGCCAGGCCCAGGACTGTGCTGTAGGTCAGAGTATGGTGACAGCTCGTTTTGCGGATGTGTGTATGGCAAATAGGAGAAATTGTAGTGGGTTATGTAATCATAAAATATCCAAAAGAAGAGACATGAGACATAGACCACTACACCCAGATGGCATTCCTGTTTTCGGTGAGGCTTAGGCACAAGAGACAGAATTTAAAATTCTTCATGGCCCCGAGTATATAAACTCTTGAGGTGTAAGCAGCTCAGAGACCCCCTTACTGGGCCCCAAAACAGCACCTCCTGTGGATAGAGAATGTATCCATGCAACTTTGGAAAATAATTTGCCATAATCTGAAATTCGTAATGGCCAAAGCTCATGTACTTTTTGTAAACAAATAAAGAGTCTCCTGAATGTTTGCTGCAGTCATTTTT
>CM053766.1:89410856-89427100 GCA_028658305.1 Pachyuromys duprasi
TGCTGCAGTCATTTTTAAGACTATTAATTTCATTATTACCAGGGGGGATTGAACAGGAAGCAGATAAATGTCCATCTAGGTCAGTACAAATTTTTTTAAGAAAACAATGGTAGGAAGCTCATATCGTGGAGTATTAAATTGTTACACATAATAGCAAAGATAAATATTAAGTATATAATGAGAAAATGTCACTGAAGACTGCATAACATACTTCATTCTCTGTGAGAGTACAAAAGCAATTTCTCCAGTGTTTGTGTGTATGTGAACTTGAGGACAGTTGAGGATTCTAAGTAGGTCCAGACATTTCTGGCAATGTTCTCATTTTTAACTTGGAATTTAAGGACTAATATTTTATTATTAACTCTTATTTATGTCATATTTTTCTAAATCAGAAAGCATATACTTTATATTTTTTATTTATTTTTATATTAATTACAGTTTATTTGCTTTGTATCCCAGCTGTAGCCCCCTCCCTCATTCCCTCCCAATCCTACCCTCCCTCCCTCATCTCCTTCCAAGCCTCTCTCCAAGTCCACTGATAAGGGAGGTCCTCCTCCCCTTCCATCTGACCTAGCTTATCAGGTCTCATCAGGACTGGCTGCATTGTCCTCCTCTGTGGCCTGGCAAGGCTGCTCCCCTCATGGGGAGGTGGTCAAAGAGCCAGCCATAGACTTCATTAAATACAGCGTCAGGATATAAAATGAACCAACCAAAATCAGTTGCCTTCCTATAAACCAAAGATAAACCTAACTGTGACACTAAGCAGGGAAATAATCCTATTCACAATAGCTTATGAAAAGAGCAAATTAAGAAACAAACAAAATGGCTTCTAATAACCCTGACAGGGAAGTGAAAGACATATACAATGAAAAGTTTAAAACACTGAAGAGGAAAATAAAGATTTTTAAAAAAATTCCTGAACCTGATTTTCTGAACACATTTGAGGCCTGGTTTGGCTTATACCTTTCTTCAGTGGCTTGACTGCCAGGGGTGCCAGAAAGCAGCGCCTGGCCAGTGACTCCGGTGGCTTCCCAGGCCTGCTGAGGACTTTGGTCCTCTGTCTTTTCAGTTCAGCGTTATGCAGGTAGAAGCTATGTTCCTTTTTTCACAGCTCTAAAAAAGGGAGGCTATTTTGTTACCATGACAAGAGTCCAAATCTGACTGTCCTCGGGCCCTTGCTAGACCCTCCTGTGAGTTGATACTATTTCCTGTTGCAGAAACCGGAGCTTCAGACAGAGCACATGCTTTTAGTGGCTGTCTGCCTAACCACAGCACATGATTTTCTTGCCCACAGCCTATTTCTTCACTCAAATCCTGAACTGTGAGTGAGAAATTAGGTGTAAATTGCCCACTGAACCTCATGGTGAGCAGCACCGAAGACCCGGTGATGTCAACAGAGAGCTAGATAAGGGGCTGCTTTGTCTCTTTGATCAAACAAGTAACTCAAGAGACCAGCTCTGCGTGGTCATACTGCCCCACACGCGCAGCAGGAAGACCTCCAGGGGCTGTGGCACTCATATTCTCTTGGCTGAACAGACAGAAATTTGCTTTCTTGGCTGCCTAAGCAGTGCTTGCTCGTTCCTATTTCAAGTCAACAGATACTCCTTGAGATTTATTGAGTGTTGGTTACAATTCCAGGACTGTGTGACTGAAGACAAAGAAAAGAAGATGAATCTGAAATTACTCCCTGTCCTCAAGGGAGTTGAAGGAGAGAGAATGACCAAAACAAAGAGCCCAGACTCCCATCTCAGCCCTGCTGTGAACTTGCTGGGTGGGCCCTGGCCAGTGCTTTATCTGTCTAGGGCTCCACTTCCTCATTCATAAATTAAAGTGTTGGGATAGATGGTTTCGAATGTTTCTTCCAAAGCTAAAATGTTATGTTTATATGAATCTGAATGCACAGATAAGGCTCATCAGAGAATTTTTATGACCATAAGTCAAAAAAGGCTCTCCAGGCATCCAATTCCCTAGGACTGCATTAGTGCAAACTAAAGCCATAAACACGATGGGACTTCTTCAACACAGCTATAATGCAAGTGTCCCGGGAATAACGGGATTCAAGGGGAAGCTGGCAGAATTAGGTGTTTGAGGTTAATAAGGTCTTTTGTTTAGGTTGGATGTAGAATACTCTGTAGCATCAGGCCAGTACATGGTGGAATGAATCTGCACCCCATGGTCCCATGGGTGAAGGAACTGAACAATGAATTGTGTCCAAAGGAACAATGGAAGACATGAAGAGAAGTAAAACAGGCACAGGGAGATCCCAAAACATTTACTATTTAATCTCTTGGCCTTGACAATCTAGTATAGCCTCACTTCTGTTCTAAAGCCCTTTCTGGGTTTTAACCTAACGTAGCAGAAGACAAACTATGAGTTTGCTTATTGAAATCCATAAAAGGTACTCATTATATTCTTGACAAAATATTTGGGATAGGCTCACAGTGGACATTGACAGAATACTTCCAAAGGATTTGTTGCCTTATTCTTAATGTTAGTGAAGAATGGGTGGACATGAGAATGTCTACACTGACAGACACTTTCTAGACATATTACAGCAGACAGGAAACTTCCTTCAAGTACTGGGGATTGAATCAGTTAGCTATGGCCATGTAAGGAATGATTCCAAATTCAGTAGTTTAACACGGCAGTCATTCATTATTCTATGCTCTCTATGTGTGGGCAATCTAGATGTCCCTGATTCATGTTAGATTGGGTTCATCTCAATGGCTCAAGAGATCAATGTTTGAGATTTGAGCTCAGACCCTTTTCTGAATTAGGCTTAGCTAGGATACTTCCCTATTATCCTGTCAAGGAACAGTTTGTAGACTGGCACCGGGACAGCTTCTTATGTAGGAAAAAACTGAAGAGGCCAAGCAAAGACAGGTATCTCTTGAGGCCTATACCTGAAACTCATGCTCAGTCTCTCCATTCAGCCAGCCAATGATGGGACTGAACACAAATTCATGTGGAAATACAAACTCTGCTTCTTTGGTGAAAGAAGCCAGAAGGAAAAAACCCCACACATGCTGGATTATGGATTCAGGCAGGCAACGTGAAAAGCTTAATCATTAATGGGGTATTAGAACCCCAAATCATGTAAAAACTGTACAAACTCTTTAAAGATATTAAAATGTTATATTTATATCTTTGAAGTTTATTCATCCTTTGAAGATTAGCCAAACAACTCAAATTAAAACTTGAGATACAGATGTGAAGAAAAGAGTGGGGAAGGGCCAACCAAGACCTAGTAGATAAAAAAATACAATAAGGAAACCTATTACTCCATGTTAATAAAAGGCATTTAAAAAAGAAAAGCAGACTAGAACACAATGAAATAAAGCGGCATACAATGAGTGTGTAATTAAAATTAAAATAAGTAAAATATATAAAATATAATTTAGTGAATTTAAAATCTGTAAAGAAAATCAAATAAAGTATCAGAAATTGTGAAAAATAGCTGAGAGTGTCAAGTTGGCAACAGGGAGACACTATATTCCCGTGTAGATCTTGAAAATATAAGACATATTAATCTACTGAGAGTATAGAATGGTCTATTATGGGGTTAAAATAATTGGGTCCAAACACTATTAGATCCAGGGCCAAAATATACACAAATGGAAGAGCTCCGTGTGGGTGGGTATTCAAAAATGAACCACACTTAAATCCTTTCTTGGCAGTATTTTCATTAAATACAATACTTTATGAATTCTAACTTTATTGCTTCATTAGCATAGTGGCAGGAAATTATATTTCACTTTTCAAAATAAGATTATTTGTCTCTTCTTTTTTTTAATAGTCTATTGCTTCTGGAGAGAGCATAAGCAGGGAGGAGGCAGCTGAGCTTGCAGCATACATGGAAGAAACCATTTTAGGAGCCCAGATTTCTTTTCCAGACAGGGTTTTTTTGTGTGTAGCCTTGACTGTCTTGGACTCGCTTTGTAGACCAGGCTGGCCTTGAACTCACAGCGCTCTGCCTGCCTCTGCCACCCATAGTGCTAGGATTACAGGCCTGGACCACCACATTCTTGAAAAACCCAGATTTTTATAGGGCAGAATATACTCACTCTTTTTCTACTCACTCAGCACCCCCACACATCAGCTTACCTCAGCCAGCCAAGAAGAAGACCACAGGTGACATCCCTACAGCTGTAGCTATTTGTTACAACTGACAAATGAAATTTGAACAAAACCAATGAACTTGTAAGGGAGTCTCCTGAGTATGTGACCATGAGTGGATAACCATGATTCTCAACTTGACAGGATCTGGAATTAACTAGGAGATCTACTTCTGTGTGGATCTATGAGGACCTTTTCACAAAGGATGGATTAACTGAGTGGCTGCATCTTCCAAAGGGTGATTTAGATGCAAAGGGGTCCAAGGGATGGGCAGTACTAACTGCCTGGCTTTCTTCCTTCCTTCCCTCCTTCCTTCCTTCCTTCCTTCCTTCCTTCCTTCCTTCCTTCCTTCCTTCCTTCCTTCCTTCCTTCCTTCCTTCCTTCCCTCCTTCCTTCCTTTCTTTCTTTCTTTCTTTCTTTTTTCTTTCTTTCCTTCCTTCTTCCTTTCTCTTCCTTCCTTCCTGAGAAAGTATGCTTAGCCGGTTTGCTGTTGCCATGTTTCAGTGAACATTAGTCTCTAACAGACTTAATACCATGGGCTCTCTAGCAACTTTCCAGACCTTCAAACCCAGGCAAAGGCTGCTGAATCATCCAGCTTCATGGCTGAGCAGCTACTGAGTTCTCATCTTCTGTAGCCCAGGGACAGTCATTGTCAGATTTCTCAGGCCTTCTTGAGTAAGATAATATAATATACCACCTATTGCTTTTTATATAAACATAGATTTTATTGGTCTGTTTCTCTACATCATCTGATATGGGTTTTACCTAATCTATAAAACCAGAATTTGACATAGGGATATTTGATACTTGTAGTACCCCGTGTTACAATTCTTTTAAAAATCTGTTTTATTAGTATTGTGTGTGTATGTGTGTATATATATATATATATATATATGTAATGTGTATATGCATATATATGTAAATGGTATGGTGTGTGACTCATTTGGGGGTGAGAGGACCACTTTTGAGAGTTGGTTGTCTTCTTTCACCGCGGGTTCTGGTATGTACTTTTACATGCTGAGCTATCTCACTAGCCCTCATGCTTGTAATTCTTAATGTCCACAACCTTCCCTACGTGATGAACACTATGAAGAGTTGGGTTTGGGATAGGTTTTGGTACCTGCTGCATTTCAGCTGTACACAACATACAATGACTTTCAAGATCTTTGTCAGAAAAAAACAAAAAGAGTCCTTTCAAGGGTTGAAGAAATGGTTCAGTGGGTAAATCCCTTATCATGCAAGCATGAGGACCTAAGTTCAGATGCCCAAACTGACATAAAGCCAGGTATGGGAGTGCACACATTTGTAATCCTTGGTGTTCCTGTGAGGAACATGAGATGGAAGAGAAAGATAGAATAGTCCTTCAGGTCTTCTAGCCAGCTAGCCTGATGTCAGCAACACAAAGATAAACACAGAGGTGCAGACTCAAACAAAGAGGAAAGTGAGCAACAACTGTGGTCGTCCTCTGACCTATATACATATGCCATGGTACTCATAGACTGACACACACACATTCACGCACACACACACATGCACATACAATGCGCAATACACACAGTGTACATGTACACAAGCATAGATACACACAGAGAAATACGTACACACGCAAGCATACATACATACACACACTCCTTCAAAGAGCTTCAGAGAGGTCTTTTCCCATGTTAAGAACTTTATCTAATATTCACCATTAAAATACTAATGAGACTACATTTATAACACTTCTTGGATTTTGCTACATTTTCAGGATTCCTTGGGGAGGAATAGGAATCTAAAAAATGGTAGTATTAAAATAGTAAATTTTTGAGTCAAAAAATTATAATGAAACTCAATTCAACCAGGAATCTAAAATGAGAAATTTGAAAGCTGTTTTCCCACAGAGGTTTTACATGATGAAAATATTTTTAAAGAACTTTTTGCTTCTGACTCATTATTTAACTAAGAAATTTTAGCAAGTTTTATTTTATATAAAAAGTTGAGCTTATTATTAACAATAGGATTGCTAACTGATAGTCATCCTGAGCTATCACCCTGTCTAGCCTTTGAAAAGTACCTATTAATTATCGCTACTCTTTGTTTTTATTTTAATTAAGTACTTATAAAATAAATTGCATATTCAATGTATTTTATAACCATTAATTACAAAATTAATGTAGACACATAAATTATATATGTTCAGAAATGAGAATCAGTTTGAAGTCATGAGTAAGGGAGCTGTTACTTTTGGGTTGTGCTTCTCTTTGTAGAGAAAGATTCTATCCACATATGATGAAAAGTTCAAAAATCATCTTCCTATTGAAAATCACAGTACTAGTAAATGTTAACACTTTGTAAGAATAATTTGCATTAGATTCTAAAAAATGGACATGACGTAATTGGTGAAGTGTTTGTTGCTTTAAGGAACACATATATTCAAAAATTCTATGGTTTATAAGTGTGTCTGTTCCCCTTGGGCTCATGGGTTAGAATGTGTATAATATTCTTGCATTTTTCTTCTTAATGAAGGTTTTAGGGAAGGAGAATGCCCGCAGAAGCAGAGAAAACCAGATATGGATGCCAGAGTAGGATTAGAAGCATGGGGAGGAATAGCAGAGCTGTATCCATCAGTGAATGGTTCTGAGGTGTACTAAAAACCTTGAAACCCTTCATGGAAATGTGCCTAGTTTCACACTTAACCCAGGCACACCTTTATTGTATACTTCAAGTCATGTCCGGATTACCCATAATCCCAATAAATATGAACACTGTATAAATGTGGTTTATTGCTGTATTGCTTAAAGAATAGTGACAAGAACAAAGTCTATACTCAACCAGAACATAATACATGTCCAATATTTCTCCTACATATTTTTAATTTAAAGGTAGTTGTGCCCATACAGATACAGAGGTAGAAGTGTACTTCAGGAGCCTGCACAAAACCCATACAGGCACTGGAAGAAAAGTCAGTCTTCAGAAAGGACTGTGTTAAGACATGACTGGCTTGGCTGGCCAATGTTAATATGCAGAGCAAGCCTTTCAAAGCAAGTAAAAAAAATCACATGAGATATAGAGTGTGGTCTTTACAAGATTACTTGGATTCAGTTGACTGAGTGGCAGGAGAAGTTCCTTGGTGTCTCAGAACCTACATTTTCATGTCTGAATTGAAAATAATAACTGTGTAGGATTTTGTTGAAGGTAAAATGCATGCATGTTTGTGAAACACTTAAGATTATAGCTGGTATATAGTAGGTTATCCAGAAATAATAATCTCACTTATTTCTATTTGTCACAACACTAGCACATTACTGGAAAATGATCACTATACCAGAGGCCTCTGTCATTAGAATGCAGCTTTGAGAAAGATGATGGCTCTGCTAAACTGATCTGCAGACCTCAGTGTAGATGTTGAAAAACGAGTCCCATGTGGAATAGAAGCGTTGGTCAGAAGGTCAAAAGCATTGTGAACTGTTGTCCAGGAAGTTCTTAGAAGGAACTGGAGCAAGCTTCACAGGTTCATAAGGACATCTAAAGGAAATAGACATGTTACATGACCCCAAGGAAACAAATATAGAAGACTTACATGCAGTCCAGCACATTGACAGAGTACTCAATGCATTGTGTTGAATGGACAACATAGTAGATAAACAAATAAACATGGCTGGTAACCAACTTCCTCATGTCAGCTCTATTGAAGAAGTCATTCCCATCACTGAGGTAGGTAAAAGAAATGCTGTCGAAGATAATAGAGGCAAATCTGTGAACTCTTTGGAGTCAAGCAGACCTTGGTAAGCGTTTTGCAGAACTAGACATTGAACCCAGGTCTTCGCTCATGGTTAAAAAAAAAGTGGTTGACCACTGAGCTACATTTCCAGTCCTAATTCCATCCTAGGTTAAAATGTCACCATTTCTACGTAAAAGCTTCATGATCTTGAGCACTCTAACTCTTCTCAGTATGTAAAATATGGACATTAGCTGTGCCAATCTCATAGGGTGGAAATGAAGATGAAATGAAAGAATGCATGCGCCATAAAAGTCAATAAACCGTAATTGCAAGAGTAGTGAGAGATGTTACAGCCATTATTGGGCTGAGCAAACATGGGCCAAAGACACATAGATGGGGTGGAAGACAGAACTGAGATGTTTGCAGATTTCCTTTCAAATTTTTGACCTTATGATTTAATCTACAGTTATCTGGAAAGTAAAATTTGAGAAGTGTGTGTGTGTGTGTGTGTGTGTTAAACGAATCTTTCTGGAAATAATACTAATGCAACTCTGGCTACAGAAAGGACCAAACAAGGATTACATCTGAGATCCTGGCTTGGTTATCCCTGTGCCCTAAAAACCCACCCAGCCAACCTCAGGTTCAGGCACTAGACGTAAGGCAAAAGAAGCCAAGAGTGTTTCCCAGCAACTCTGAGCTCCCTTGACTACTTCTATGTCTCCTGGACGATGGTTTACTGTCTAGAATCTTATTTCTAAAACAGGTTCAATTCAAAATTTCTCCATTCTCTTAGTGATTTTTCTCTGTCTACTCTCTGTGTTCCTGGGATACAAACTGAAGCTTCTAGAACTATAGAGAACATCCTCATAAAACATTGTGATGATGAATACTGTCAACTTTACAGGATCTAGAGAAGTGGATCTCAACCTACCTAATGATGTGACCTTTTAACACAGCTCCTCATGCTGTTGTAGCCGCCAACCATAAACTTATTTTAGTTGCTACTTCATAATATAATTTTGTTACTGTTACAAATCATAATGTAAAAATTTGATATGCAAGATTATTTGATATGAAATCCCTGCGGAAGGATTGTAAGAAACCTGAAAGTGTCGCAGCCCACTGGTTGAGAACTGCTGATCTAGACTCACCAAAGAGCAGGCAACTAAGGATGACAGTGAGGGATTTCTAAATTAGATTAATTGAGTTGGAGAGTTCTACCCTAAATGTGGTTAGCACCATGCTGTGGGCTGGGGTCCTGAACTTTGTAAAACAAACAAACAAAAAAAAATGATATCTGACTAACAACAGCATTTATCTCTCTTTGCTTCATGACTACCATTGCAAATTGATTAGCAGCCCCATGCTCCTGCTACCACAATGGACCATACTCTCAGACCATGACATAAAACATACTTCTGTCTTTAAATTTCTTTTGTGAGGTATTTTATCCCAGAAAAATGATAACTACTACAGACATTAAACCAGTTCTTGGAGGTTTTAGAATGTAGATTGCACACTTATGCTGTTGACAAAATAAGGCAGTGTGAGGAATAACTTTCTTAACTATATCTGATCTTTTATGTTACAAAACTACAGACAATATAGGAGTCATGTGTTATAGCATCCCCAGCCAGGAAAGATGACTTGTCAGCAGAGATGTCCCATGAGAAGGCTGAGAGACCAGGCCTTTTAATTACCATATCCAATGATGAGCAGTAGCTGAAATATTGGCTCTCTGAAATCCGAAGGGATTTGGGGGCACTTAAACATTTTATGACAAGACTCATACCCTCTCTGAGAACTTACATTTTCTCTAGGGAAATGATTTAGTCTTTGGGCAGAGTACAGGGAACCTTATGAAAGAAGTAGGAAATAGTAAAACCCGGAGAGGACAGGAGCTCCACAAGGAGAGCAACAGAACCAAAAAATCTGGGCACAGGGGTCTTTTCTGGGACTGACACTCCAACCAAGGACCATTCATGGAGACAACCTAGAACCCCTACACAGATGTAGTCCATGGCAGTAGCAGTATCCAAGTGGGTTCCATAGTAATGGGAACAGGGACTGCCTCTGACATGAACTGATTGGCCTGCTTTTTGATCACCTCCTCCTAAGTGGGGAACGGCCTTACCAGAACACAGAGGAAGACAATGCAGCCACTCCTGATGAGACCTGATAGACTAGTATCAGAAGGAAGGGGAAGAAGACCTCCCTATCTGTGGACTGGGGGAAGGGCATGGGTGGAGAAGGGGGAGAGAGGGTGGGATTGAGAGGGGAGGAGGGAGAGAGCTACAGTGGGGATACAAGGTGAATACATTGTAACTAATAAAAAATTAATTTAAAAATTAAAAAAAAGACATCTAATGCCACTATAATTGTTCAGGGAATAAAATGTTGCTTCTTTATTCTAATAAAGTTAAGAAATAGTATTAGCCAATAACACTGCAACTTATTAGGAGAAAAAGAATCATGAGCCAGATCCTATATATAAAAAGAAAGTATTTATATTTTCACATTTAAATATATGTATTTTAACATGTGGATTAATAAAGACTCAAATAAATATGATAAATACAACCTCCTCTGAGAATCCAATGTAACAAAGTAATACATGTTTTTTTAGTTTTTTATTTTAATTTTTATTACTTATACTTTATTCACTTTGTATCCCCAAACAAACCCTTCCCACCTCCCCTCCCAATGCCACCTTCCCTCCCCCTTCTTCACACATGCCCCTCCCCAAGTCCACTGATAGGGAGGTCTGCCTCTCCTTCCTTATGATCCTAGTCTATCAGCTCTCATCAGGAGTGGTTGCATTGTCTTCCTCTGTGGCCTAGTAAGGCTGTTCCCCCATCATGGTAATGTGATCAAAGAGCAGGCCAATCAGTTCATGTCAGAGACAGTCCCTGTTCCCATTACTATGGAACCCACTTGGACACTGAACTGCCATGGGCTACATCTGTGCAGGGGTTCTAGGTTATCTCCATGCATGGTTCTTGGTTGGACTATCAGTCTCAGGAAAGACCCCTGTGCTCAGATTTTTTGGTTCTGTTGTTCTCCTTGTGGAGCACCTGTCGTCTCCCTATCTTACTATTTCCCACATCTTTCATAAGATTTCATGCACTCTGCCTGAAAGTTGGTCATAAGTCTCAGCATCTGCTTTGATATTCTGCAGGGCAGAGCCTTTCAGAGGCCCTCTGTGGCAGGCTCCTAACTTGTTTCTTGTTTTATTCTTCTTCTGATGTCCATCTGCTTTGCCTTTCTGGCTAGGGATTGAGCATTTTAGCCAGAGTCCTCCCTCTTGATTAGTTTCTTTAGGTGTACAGATTTTAATATGTTTATCCTATATTATATGTCTATATGAGTGAGTACATACCATGTGTTTCTTTCTGTTTCTGGGATAGCTCACTCAGGATGATCCTTTCCAGTTCCCACCATTTACCTGCAAATTTCATGATATCCTTGTTTTTTATTGCTCAGTAATATTCCATTGTGTAGATGTACCACAATTTCTATATCCATTCCTCAGTTGAGGGGCATCTGTTTCCAGCTTCTGGCTATTACAAATAAAGCTGCTACAAACATGGTTGAGAAAATGTCCTTATTGTGTACTTGAGCCTCTTTTGGATATATGCCTAGGAGTGGTATAGCTGGATCTTGAGGAAGCACTATTCGTAGTTGTCTGAGGAAGCGCCAGATTGATTTCCAGAGTGGTTGTGTAAGTTTACATCCCCACCAGCAGTGGAGGAGGGTTACCCTTTCTCCACACCCTCTCCAGCATGTGTTGTCACTTGAGTTTTTGATCTTGGCCATTCTGATGGGTGTAAGGTGAAATCTCAGGATCGTTTTGATTTGCATTTCTCTGATGGCTAATGGCGTTGAGCATTTCTTTAAATGTTTCTCTGCCATTCGATATTCCTCTATCAAGAGTTATCTGTTTAGCTCTGTTCCCCATTTTTTAATTGGATTTCTTGATTTGCTCCTTTCCAACTTCTGTAGTTCTTTATATATACAGGATATTAGCCCTCTGTCAGATAAAGGGTTAGTGAAGATTCTTTCCGACTCTGTAGGCAGTCGTTTTGTTTTGATGACAGTGTCCTCCGCTTTACAGAAGCTTTTCAGCTTCATGAGGTCCCATTTATTGATTGTTGTTCTTAGAGCCTGAGCTGTTGGTGTTCTGTTCAGGAAGTGGTCTCCTGTGCCAATGAGTTCAAGGCTCTTCCCCATTTTTGTGAGACAGTCTCACTGGGTATTTTGACTGACCTGAAACTTGACATACATACATACATACATACATACATACATACATGTGTGTGTGTGTGTGTGTATACCTGCAACTTGGCTAGAAGTTCTCTAAGAGCAAGAACCTGTTTTAGTTTTTTTTTTTTCTAGTACACAGGTACCCTGCACAATAGTATATTTATTGTGCCTGATAATTTCAAACCAAATGAGTACATATGAAATGCTGATTGCCAAGCTAAACCTAGAACCTGTGTTGTCACAAGCATCGCAAACCCCAAACCAAACCGTCTTGCTATGATAAATTTTCTGCTAGGAAGTTTATACTAGATGAATAAGATCTTTCAACCACTAGGCTTAAAGGATGGCTGACATTTCTTCACTTTAAGAAAACATCCAGGGGAGGACATTGCAGCCAGCCCTGAGGAGACAGGAGGAGCTGGGGTTGGATGGAAGGGGAGGAGGTCCTCCCCCGTTGGTGGACTTGGAGGGGGCGGGGAGGAGATGAGGGAGGGAGAGAGTGGGTGGGAATGAGGGAGGGGGCTACGCTTGGGATGCAAAGTACCTAACCTGTGCTTGATACAAAAATAAATAAATTAATTTAAAAAAGAAAACATCTATATCTTGCTCAAGGAGTTTCATTTAGGGGATAATTGTCCCCAAAAAGCAAGATGGACATCACATAGCATCCAGATACAGTAATGACGAAGCACTCAGATGCTCGGAAATCTAAGAAGCCAGAAAGAGCCGCCTTGATAAACTTTTGAAGGGAGGTCTTCTGCAGAGTTCCTTGCAGTATTAGTCACATGGGCCAATTTCGTGAAATGTGTCAGCCTTCTTGTTCTTGTCCAACCATCCCCTTAGCTAAAACCAATGTAGACAAAGGAATGCATCCTGAGAGAATGTGACTGCTACAATGAGCCCTTTGATGTGCTTCCCTGGAGGCACATGGCCTCCGACAGGGATACACAGGCAGGGACAAGCCTTGGATGTGAACCCAAAGGCTCTTCTAAGTCATGACTCAGATTCAGCAAAATAGAAAATGCCCTTGAAACTCATCTGCAATAGATCAAAGGAGATCGGTGTGGCTGTTCCAACTGGGAAAACCCCTTTTGATAGAAGGGAACTATAGAATCATTGACTTGACATGAAGAAAGAGAAAGCATGCCACTGCCTGGTTAATTAAACAAAAATTGACCTCATATGAGAGTGGGGAGAAATGAAAGGAATTCTGTGGTCTCACTATCCATATTGGTTCTGGATTGGGTCAGGAGGAAAGGACTCAGCTGCTCAGTAGAGATTTTGACCCACCAGTAGGCAACAGTCAATCCCTATTAGCCCTTCGCAAGGCACCTTTGTGATTATTTGACTTCTCAGTGTCTGAAAGATCATGTTTTGTTTTGGTTTGGTTTGGTTTGGTTAATAATAATAATAAGGCCTTGGTTGTAGAATAAATTTTAGCAATATTGCTTATTTCCTATTCGTGAATTAAATTATCATTCATTGAACATTGGCTTCATATGAAAACAAATGTTCTTTCCCTTCAGGCATGCACTGTGTAGAAGGAGCATATAGCTATAGGAACAAACCATTGCAATATCAGAACATGACAAACTCAGAGATGACCTGAAAGATTAGAGGAAAGGGGGCAACTTACCATTACAAAAACCAGGAAAGCTTCGAGGAAGAGGAACTGGCATAACATTCAAATAGAAAAATGTAGGTAGAGGGAAATATGTCACACATTCTACTCAAATTTCAAGGACTCTAAGAAAGATTACAGAGGTGTTATTATATAGACCCAGCATTGACATTCATGAGAAAGTAAACATATACAGTTAAGACTTTGAACTAGGGTCATCACTGAATTTGTGTTAGTTGATACACAGCCATTCAGCTTGTTCTATATATCTCAGTATTTCTGTGCTGGACATGGGAAGACATACAGTGCTGACATCTAATAAACACTGTAGTCCGTTAGTAGAATATAGGAAGAGGAGAGCTCAGTATGGTGCTGAGTTTCCATGGCTCAAACTCAATCAATGCCTTTGACAAACTCAAGGGAAGGATTCTGCAAGAGCTGACTTGAATTTGCACCCTGCTCCTGCTACATGGGTAACCTGGAAGTAGACTACTTTAGATTTCGGAATCTGAATTCCTCTCGCAAGTATTTTTACTACAACATGGGGATGCTGGGAAGAGTAAAAGCAGAGGTGTTTGAGGAATTCTAAGCCTTGACATGTTTTCTGTATAAGACAGATCCTCTCCTAGTGTGTTAGGAAATCGACACTGTTGGTCTAATTCAAACCAATAATCTCCATCCTCAGTCAATAATGATACTCTCTGACTTCCTACTCCAACTTATATTTGTACAAAATATGATACCAGCTTGATGAGCCATAGATTTATAGCTGACTGCTGTTTAAGTGGCCACATGGTGGCTATAGCTGTAAGGACCACCCACCACTCCTCTTCTGTTTCCTGCAAATTGCCCACTAGCATCTTTCTCAGAGATTCTCTCCAGAAAGTTCTCTCTGATGTTTTTGTCAACTTTAGCTGGCAGAACTTGGGAGTAAAGGAAACTTGTGTTGACCGATGTTGTTGGGTTTTCTAGTCTTGGATCAAACTTTGGGGAGAGTGAGAATGATCCTGGTATAGAATCAACTCCCAGAGACTATACTCAAACTTACCTGTATCACATATCAATAAACAATTTAGTCCACACACTGCTGCCATGGACAAGGACATGCTATAGACAGCCTTACCAGGAACTTCCTTGATTCTTTTAAAATAAAACAAAACAGCCCCATTAGCATTTACTTATGTTTGCTTATTTACTTGTTTATTGAAATGTTGTCAACTTCCTTTTATTGATCACAAAGAATCCTTTGTGCCACTTGATAAGAAGAGGTTAGCCGGAGTATGTCTGCTTCTAATGGAAGAAGACCTGTGCAGAGGTACCTGGGCTATTCTGTAGGCAGTGCTGGTTCCTATCATGCTTTGTTACATACCATCTCAGATAGCTAGGATGGCTCTTGAATCACTAAGAAGACAAGCTTCTGAACACTCTTGTAAACGATTATCTTGCTAAGGTGGTTCTCTGGTCATTTCTCTGAAAGATTATCTAGGGTGTATCATTTGAAGTATGAAGACTCATCCCACCTTCTCTGTTCTGGGGACCTAGATGATGTAGAAAAAGAAAAAAAATAGCTAATGTGGCACCAGTGTTCATCACGCTCTGCTTCCTGCCAGCAGATGCATGATGACCAGCCACCTTATACCACAACTTCCCAGGACAACGAACCATACCCTGAAACTGTGATTCAAAAACTTCTATTTAGCTCCGTACCCCATTTTTTAATTGGGTTGCTTGAATTATTGCCTTTTAACTTCTTTATATATTCCAGATATCAGCCCTCTGTAAGATGTAGAGTTGGTGAAGATCCTTTCTCAATCTGTAGGCTGTCGTTTTGTTCTGACAACTGTGTCCTTTGCTTTACAGAAGCTTTTCAGTTCCATGAGGTCCCATTTATTGATTGTTAAACATACTAAAATATGTACACCTAAAGAAGATAAACAAGAAAGAGAACCAGGGTTAAGATGATCAATACTCACCTAGAAAGCCAAAGGGGATGGACACTGGATGTATGAGAAAACAAGTAACAGGACAGGAGCCTACCACAGAGGGCACCTGGGACTCTCCCTAGCAGTGTATCAAAGCAGATGCTGAGACTCATAATCAAACCTTCAACAGAGTGCAGGGAATCATATGAAAGAAGGGGGAGTTAGTATGACCTAGAGGAGATAGGAGCCCCACAAGGTCCAAATATATGAGGGCACAGGGGTCTTCTATGAGACTGTTTTTCCAACCAAGGACCATGCATGGATATAACTTATAACACCTGCTCAGACACAGCCCATGGTAGCTCAGTATCCAAGTGCGTCCCCCTAGTAAGGGGGACAAGAATTATTTCTGACATGAACTCAATGACTGGCTCATTGAGTTTCCCCTCCCCCCTGAGGGAGGAGCAGCCTTACTAGCCCACAGATAAGAACACTGTAGTCAGTCCTGAAGATACCTGATAAGCTAGGGTCAGATGGAAGGGGAGGAGGACCCCCCCCCTATCAGTGGACTCAGAAGGGGGCAGGGAAGAGATGAGGGAGGGAGGGTTGGGAGAGAAAGAGG
>CM053766.1:89427200-89441535 GCA_028658305.1 Pachyuromys duprasi
TAAGTAAGTAGATACCATTTCCAGCAGCAAATATTGGCCATCAATGAGGCTCTTGTTTTGGGAATCAGGACATGGCTGAAAGGCTTCAGGAGAGGTAAGATAACAGATGAGGTAGAGCTAGCTTTTGGAAGAGGAGAGCAACCTAGTCTCTCTTCCTTTTGGAGGTAGGTGATGGCAGGTTCTTAAGATCAAATAAATTAGAGGTCAAAATCAGACTGAGTAGACACAGTCAGCAAAGAAAAGAGCCAAGCCAACAGAGAAAAGAAAATAAGTATTCAGACAGGAACATCAAAAATATATCATTTCAAGAGTTGTCATGGGTGCTGTGAGAGTTCTCAGAGAAGAGAACTGGTGTCTGCAGGGGGACAGGATAGCAAGACATCAGATGCCTACTCAGAGTAGAATGAGGCCTGCGTTGGTCCCTGTTTACAAACCCCTCTAAGCAATCCTGAATTCCACCGCACAGCTCCTGTCTGTCACTTAGCTCTAATCATGGGACATTAAACACAAGCCACCCATCATAAGGGCGCAAGAAGCAGAGCCCT
Source organism: Pachyuromys duprasi (assembly GCA_028658305.1). NCBI lineage: Eukaryota > Metazoa > Chordata > Mammalia > Rodentia > Muridae > Pachyuromys > Pachyuromys duprasi. Next base: position 89,427,746 of record CM053766.1, read on the forward strand.
GCTTCAGACTGAGTGTCCTGCACATTTTGGATATTAATCCTGACAGAAAAATCTTTAGCACTGTATGGATTGCTCTGTGTAAATTCATTAACTACTTGTCATGACTGTAATATAATCTGCCCTGACCCTAAGGACTTGCCAGCACAGTGTTAATCAAATCTCTGCAGAAAACAACACATTTCTGTTTAGACTCAACAGCTGCCTCACTTGCCAGGTTAGAGATGGAGCATAGAAGGAAAAGGTACAAATTTTCCTCTGAATGTCCCAGAGTAGAGCACTCGGGTGTGCAGAAATGCTTCCAGACTCTCCTGCACTAACAATTTGAAGCTACCTTCCATTTTCGGCAATCCACATGCCAAGACCTCCACATAATAGAAGTCTGTCAATCTCTGGTCCCTATCATTGAGAAGCTCACAGATAATAAAGCAGAATGTATTCTGAAGCACTGAACATTTTCTCCCAGGATGAGTCATTACCAAGTTTTAATCATGCTCATTAGCCAGCCATTAGAGCACTGTCCAGCTTTTCACTGCCAGAGACCAGTCAAGAGAATGATTATGGTCAAGGGCTGTGCCTGACCTACTCAAAGACTAGGCCATCTGTTCCAGCTTCTACAGAGAATGGAACACTCTGCTTCATGGCTGTAGTGATCTTATACCTTAGCACCAAATCTCTGAATTTTATTTAGGTTGAGCCAGACTTGGGTTTTCCAGAAATAAAAGCAGGGAGGACTCAACATTCGCTAAGACTCAAATGACCTAGCACCAACTTAGTGACCAGGAGGACCGTATGACAGCAAAGCCCTGAATATCAATTTCCACAGCTTGATTCATTCAGAAGCCAGTGTGGCTATGAAACAAGTGACTACAATGGTAATGGCTGTAAAGCAAAGGCCTTAAACAGGGGTAGAGGTGTGGAGTGTCTGCAAGTTCTAACATCTCCTGTTTCCTTCCCATATCTCTCTTCCAAATTGTATTTTGGTTGTATCTGATGGGGCTGTTTTCTGCTCTTTTATCATATGCATATCTATGCTGTTTAGTGTACTATGCCTGACAGAGGGCTTCACATACCTCAGAATGGCAGAGACCATACCTGTATTTTCTCATCTAAGAACTTGCCAAACAATGATGAAATATTATCCATTTCCATCTTGAGGTACATGTGCATATGTGTATATGTACACATGTGTGAATGTGTGTGTGCACAAGGATGTATATAAATTTCTTTGTCTAATTATCCAAAACATTTTGTAGAAATGAGCTCTTCAACCTTTTTGTTTTTTAATCTTCTACTAATTTAGAATTTTATGTGTCTTGTAGAATGGCAGGAGTGGGGAAAGGAAGGAATAGAAAGGAAAAGAAAAGCAGGAAGAAAGTCTAACCTCCTGTTTTTGTTTCAGTAGAAATAAAATATTTGGCCCGTTTTGCGACCTTGCTTCTAGTTTGTTCTGTTTCAATAATAAGTTCTTGAAAGTTTTGTGGTTTCTCCTAGCTCCTCACTTGTAGAATCTCCCACAGTGCTCAGCACAGTAAGATGATGTACATGGGCAAGCTCTAGACTTGTAACATGCTCTTACCCTTCTAATCCAGCAGGTCTGGGATGTGGTGAAGCAGAAGGTCCACTCTGCTGTGACCAGCATGAACAAGTTGGTACATGCCCAAGGGTGAGCAGATGTCATGCCCTACTCAAAAACTAAGGAAGAGCCAAATACTCAGGCAGGTAGACATTCAATCAGAGCAGAGTAGCCCCCTCAAACAGCATCCTGAACACAAAGCTTGGAGGAATTGCTCTAGGATTGATGCACCACTATGAACTCTACTCTGTCCCTTCAAATTTATATATCCCTAGTCACTTCTGTGGGAGATAGGTAATTAAGATTATATGGCTTTATAAGGCATGAGCCTTAATCTGACAGAACTGATAACTCTACCGGAAGGGGAAAGCAAGGTCTCTTGCCCTGACAACGCCTTTAAGGATACACTGAGAAGACCTTGTCTGCAGGCCAGGAAAGGAAGGCCTAGCTAAAAATAGACCCACTTGGCACATCAACCTTAGACTTCCAGTGTCCAGAATGCCAAGGACATAATTTTCTCTTGTTTGATTGAAGACCATGGTATTTTGCTCAGCAGCCTGAGTTTTGTCATGTTTCCAAAACTGCAGGGTAGTCAGGCAAAACTCAGTCATTGTATCAGGAAAGAGGTAACTGGAATCAAAACCCATGCACAAAGACAGCATGCTCTGGGAACAGTAGAGAATTCTGCATTCTTAGTGGCCTGGGACAGGAGATGGCTGAGAGTTCAAGGAAATGTTCAATAAGTGACTCTAAGAGTGGGACACCCCTGTGTCTGAGGTGCTTCTTCTTTGGATATAAAGAACACCGAGGTCAGGATGGTCCTAGCTGGTCAGAACTGGTTAACTAACTCAGAGAACTCAATGGGAAGGCCTTGGAATCTCACTACTGCTGCTGGGCGCTGGCCTGAGTTCCTCAGAGAGTCATGTCAGTGTTGAGATTAGAAATTAGATTACAAATAGCACTGGATTATGAAGGAAAAGCAATAACATGCTGTAAATCAGCATTTAACTCCTATCCTTCAAGGAAGTGCCAATTACAGAGGACATTAATGTGATTTACTTGAAGAATGCTGTTGGCTAACTGCGGCTGCCATTTGATTTAAGCATTTCTCACCAAGGCCTTCACTGCTAATAGAAGGATAGGGCAGAAAAGAAGATGAGGAGACCGTCTACTAGAACTGCCTTTCTGTAGCTGTGTAACCAGCAGGGTTATGCTGTCCTTACGTACCCATCACCAACACACATCCTACCCCCACTCCTGCTTGCTGGTTGCTGCTAGGAAGCCCAGAGGAGAAGGCATTTTTGTAGAGGGGTTTTTAGTGCTCCTCCTCTCATCCAAGTTATCATTGAGGCACTATGGCATGCTGCTCTCACTTTATCAGCTTGTTGAGACTACTTCCATATCTGATCTTAACGTTTAAGTATAGCATCAAGCAAACGAAGGAAAGGGGCAAATACAGCCCTTCTAGTCTATGACCATAAGCCTAGCAAGTATGTTACACTGTGTTACCACATTTAAATTCCTTACAAGTCTGATGGCATTTATACCCACTATAGGTAGGAGGAGACAAGGACTTGGAGATGAGGTACCTGCTGAGACACTTGAAAAGTGGCCAACCTGGGTTTAAATCCAGCCCCCTGAGGATCTACAACTAATGTTATTTATTCTTCTAACAAGCTACATTCTATAAACATTATGTCAGGATGCAAATATTGCAGAACAGGCCATATTACACCTTCCACGCGGCTGTGTTGAGTTTAGTTGGGTCACACTAGCAGCACAAAAGTGGCCCCGCCTATTAATGGCTAAGATCTGCCCTTAATAATACAAACACATTCTTACCAAGAGAAAAGTTCTTCTGTATTTGCTTTACTCCAGGGTCAAGGGACTTGTAGACTAGTATGGATGGCACCAACTTTTGTTTCACACAGAAACTGGTACTAGCTTTTAAAAATATTATTTCTTTTTTTGAGATTATGATATCATTATATAATTTTCCCTTCTACTTTCCTCTATTCAAACATTCTTAAATGTACCCTATTACTTTCAAATTCATGCCCTCTTTTTAATTAATTGTTGTCATATACATATATGTATGCATATATATTCCTAAATATATAAGTATAACCTGCACAGTCAATATAATGCTACTTACAGGTTTTCAGAGCTGACCATTTGATGTGCTATTCCCTGAGTAAAATTTGTTCTCCTATTCTCAGCATTCCTTAGTTGCCTGTAGTTCTTTGTCTAGAGTTGAGGCCTCCTGGGCTTTTCCCAATTAACTTTGGCAAATCTATTGTTGTCTTTGTTCAGCTCATGTTTACACACACATATTGGTGAGACTTTTACTGGTTTACCTTCTGAAATTCCTAAGAAATACAATATTAGAGTAAACTCCCTATTCTCTGGCTCTGACAATCTTTCTGTTCCCACTTTCTCTTTATGTTCTCTGAAAAAAATTCTCCTCTAAGACAAAAAAAAAATAAGATGTTCAAACAACAATACAGATGCTCAGACGTCATCCACAGAATTCTTATTTTCCCATTTGCTCAGATCTCAGTAGGATTAGTGAGAGAACAGCACAAGCTTAGGCAAGGGCTGTTCATATCATGGGAGAAGAATGGGCAGAGAATAATTAGAGATGGTGTCTTAGTAGCATCTACATAAGGCTCCTTTACTAGCTACAGTTGGAGGAGGTTTTTGAGTCATAATTGTGGCTAGGCACTCCAGCCATTTACTCACTAAGAGGGTAATGTTGGCAAGTTTCTCCACTGCTATTTGTTTTTTGTTTGTTTGTTTGTTTTCCTTGCAAAATGGGGCAACACTAATTTTGTGGTTAGAAGGACTAAGGAAGATCTGAGGGCAATACATCCAGCACGAACTTAAATAATTCAGGACCCAACTGGTCCTCAATCATGATTATCGCTGTGCTTCCTAACTCAAATCACTTACTTCAGTGGTTCTCAACCTGTTGGTTGTGACCCCTCTGGGCTTGGCATATCAGAGATCTTGCATATCAGATTTTTACATTATAATTCATAACGGTAGCAAAATTACAGTTATGAAATAGCAGCAAAATAATTTTATGATTGAAAGTCACCAAAACATGAGGGACGGTATTAAAAGTTGGCAGAATTAAGAAGGTTGAGAAACTTCATTGTTTTTGTTTGTTTGGTTGGTGAGAGGAAAGGATGTATCATGATAGAAGAATAGGAACTCTTTGTGTGTTCTAGTTTTTTTCCTTTGCTGAGATAAAAACATTCTGACAAAAACAACTCAGGAAGAAATAGATTTATTTGTCTAATACTTTATATCATGATCAATCACTGAGAAAAATCAAGGAACCATGAACTCAGGCAAGAACGGAAGACAGGCCTGCTTGCTCTTTCCCACAGCCTTGCCTCTCACCAGGGAACTCTCACAACACAAACAAGAAAGCAGGACCTATGGGGGAATGATGCTGGATGGCTCCTTGCAAGCTTATGCAGGCTCATGCTCAGCCAGCTGTCTTGCACCACCCAGGTCCACCTGCCCAGGGAATGATGCTGCCTAAAGTGGGCTAGGCTCTCCTGCATCAGTTAATCAAGACAGTGCCACAAACATGCACATAGGCCAATCCATCTGGGGAACCCCCCAGCTGAGACTCCCTTATCAGTTGATACTAGGTTAGATCAAGTAGGCAATTAAATTGAACTACAAGAGTACGAAAGAAAGTAGAAGGCAGATTAAAAAACAAACAAACAAACAAACAAACAAACAAAAAAGAGTAAGCAAGAGACCTTAAAAAGACTCGAGTTATGTTCGAAGCCATTGATATGAGGAAAGGCTTTGGGAGATCATGGCATTTAGGTAAAGTCTAGGTATGGTGTGGATGTGTTTACTGACCTTTTATTTGTAGAGACAGTGCAGTGCTTTTGAAGAGTGCTCAACCTTGGCTATTGCTTATATTAACAAAGGGACACATGCCTCAGGTCTTGTAGCTTCTGCTTGAGCTCTTTTCCAAAGTTTCTTGTCAGGGATGAAGACCTCCAAGGGCAGATCCTGAGAATATTCCCTCTGTAAAATGCAGCACAGTTCTGGGTGGACGGGATAAAAACTTGCTCACTGATTGGGTGTTTCAAGGAAAGCTCTGGAGCAGCTCTCTCCAGATGCTCTTCCTGCCCATCTCTTATTTACTCCCTAGCCCTGGCCCTTCTTCACCTTAGCCACTATGGGACTTTTGTTAGAAGAAAGCCCTCATTGTTGCACACCTGCCCCCTTTGTTTTGTGGAATCACCTTGAGCACAGAGGTGGGAATTCACTGCTCTTTGATGCGGGGTACATCTACCAAGCGTCTGGCCAACTGAAGTCTGTTTCCTTTGCCAAGCTGCTTTCCCTGAACCAGGGCGCCTTCCTCACTCTGAGGCCAGTGTGGCTGCAGGATAAGAAGAGGTGACATTTGTCAGCTGTAGGACATGAAGCAGGGAAGGAGAGTCTCCAAAGGCCTGATACTCTCTGACATATAGGCTCCATCTGTTTGTTTGGGGAGAAAGACTCAGCCCAGAGAACAAGGCGTTTATGTTCCTCAAGTTTAGAGATCTGGCGTTTATGACAAAAGGAGGGGAGGGACTTAACCCTGACAAAATTAAAGCTAATAACACCACAGAATTTAAAGGTAAGTGCTTTTGCCCTGTGTTCTAGACTCTGAGTTCTGTATTTATTTCAAACCTTGAAACTATGTCTATTCGCTTTTTCTTCCTGAATCTTGGACATTTGTTCTCAAAGCTCTTACTTAAGACAAAACAAAACAACAACATGAAAATAAAACAAAACAAAAACTTGTGGGCCTGGAGAGACAGCAAAATGAATAAAGAATACGAACCAGAAAGAAACTGTGTCTTAAAAATAAGATGGAAAGTGATACCTGTATCCCGAGATCTAGGGAAGTAGAGACAGGGAATCCCTGGGACAAGGTGGCTAATTAGACTAGCCAATCAGCAAGCTCTAGGTTCATATGAGAGACCTTCCTTGAAAAGAAATGGGGAAACAATTGAGGAAGATATCAGGTATTAATTTCAGGTCTGCAAATGCATGCATGTGTGCACACGCACATTCGCTCATAAGCAGCAGCTGCAGCAGCAGCAGGATCAAGAGCTCTGGATTGTTTCAAAACTAGAACTTCCAATAGGATGGCCAAAAGGCAGAGGTTAACACTCACTTTCTTAGACTTTGAAATGGCTAAACATTTTCTGGTAATCAAGTCACTAGATATGATCATTTTAATATTACTTAATGAAAACGAGTGTGTGATAGGTAGAAGACTTGAGCACCACGGGGCCGGCTGACTCATGAAAGTGGCTCTGCAGCCCTGTCAGCTGACATCTGAGACCTAAGATGCAGACTGTTTGGGACAAACCTTGGCTTCACAATCCTTTGGCTCTGTATTCTTGAATGACTGTTATCTCAGCTAACACAATGTTATCTCTATTCATGTCCATTTCACAGATGAAAAAACTGAGGCACAGAAAGCTGGTTTCTGCAGGGTACACAGAGCTGTGCCTAACGTGACATTTTGGAGGGTCTCCCCTATCCTCTGGAGAGCGTTTTCTCAGCAAATGTGTCCTGAATGCAGGCTATACTTGGCACTGCGCCTGTAAATGCAGTAGGAGGCAGGGATAAGCCTTATTCAAAGAGTTCGTGTTGCTGAAATCCAACTGCCTCCTGGAGAACTATGGGAAAGAGCAGAGCATGCTTTCTTCCTTCCTCTTCACTGATACAGTTTGTCATTTCCTGAAACCTGAGACTCAGGCCCCTTCGCTGTGCTGTGAGTGCACAGCCAACCTCTCCAGACACTAAGCCACAAATGGAGATTGAATCACACTGCCTTCCCACCCTTGCATTCCATAACACACACAGCACATGCGCAGCCACATACCCAGTGAAAATGCACGAAGTGCTCAGGCACACATAAAATGCATGTACAAATACACCCATGCATGCACACACATGATCATGCCAGTGTGCTGCAGGTGCATGTCAACCTCAGTCAACCTGCTTAGATAACGGAGGAACTTTTAGATTTTACTTCTTTGCTCTTAGAAGGCCTTGGAGGTGGAATCTTTCTTTCTCTCCTTTTCACTTTCTTTCTTTTTTCTGCAAGAAGTAAAAACTTAGACCAAGGAGTAACTAGAGAGTAAACCAAAGCTGTTAGAAATTACCATTTGACCATCTCTTTAGGTGTTTCTCTGCCATTCTATATTCCTCTACAGAGAATTCTCTGTTTAGCTCTGTACCCCATTTTTTAATTGGATTGCTTGGTTTTTGCTTTTTAATTTCTTTAGTTCTTGATATATCCTGGATATCAGCCCTCTGTCTGATATATGGTTGGTAAAGATCCTTTCCCAGTCTGTAGGCTGTTGTTTTGTTTTGATGACAATGTCTTGCTTTACAGAAGCTTTTCAGTTTCATGAGATCCCATTTATCAATTGTTGCTCTAAGAGCCTGTGCTGTTGGTGCTCTGTTCAGGAAGTTTTCTCCTGTGCCAATGAGTTCCAAGGTCTTCCCCACTTTTTCTTCTAACCAATTTAGTGTATCTGGTTTTATTTTGAGGTTTTTGATCCACTTGTACTTTAGTTTTGTGCAGGGTGATAAATATGGAACTATTTTCATTTTTCTGCATGTAGACAACCAGCATCATTTGTTTAAGATACTGCCTTTTTTTCATTGAATGGTTTTGGCTTCTTTGTCGAAAATCAAGTATTCATAGGTGTTTGGGTTTATTTCTGGGTCTTAAGAGATGCTCAACGTTCTTAGCAAACAGGAAGATGCAAATCAAAACAACCCTGAGATTTCACCTCACACCCATCAGAATGGCAAAACTTAAAAACTCAAATGACAACACATGCTGGAGAGGTTGTGGAGAAAGGGGAACCCTCCTCCATTGCTGGTGGGAATGCAAACTTGTACAACCACTTTGGAAATCAATCTGGTGCTTTCTCAGTCAATTAGGAATAGCACTTCCTCAAGATCCAGCTATACCACTCTTAGGCATAAATCCAAAAGGTGCTCAAGTACACAACAAGGACATTTGCTCAACCATGCTTGTAGCAGCTTTATTCAGAATAGCCAGAATCTGGAAACAACCCAGATGCCCCTCAACTGAGGAATGGATACAGAAATTGTGGTACTTTTACATAATGGAATACTACTCAGCAATTAAAAACAAAGAAATCATGAAATTTGCAGGCAAATGGTGGGATCTAGAAAAGATCATCCTGAGTGAGGTATCCCAGGAGCAGAAAGACACACATGGTATATACTCATGTATATAGTCCTATAAGATAGGATGAATATAATAAAATATGTGCACCTAAAGAAGATAAACAAGAAAGAGAACCCGGGGTAAGATGATCAATCCTCACTTAGAAAGACAACTGGGATGGACATGGGAAGTAGGAGAAAACAAGAAACAGGACAGGAGCCTGCCACAGGGGCTAAAAGACTCTACCTAGCATCTTTTCAAAGCAGATGCTGAGACTCATAACCAAATCTTCAGTAGAATGCAGAGAATCATATGATAAAAGGGGAGTTAGTATGACCGGGAGAGGACAGGAGCTCCACAAGGACAAAATATATCAGGGCACAGGGGTCTTCTATGAGACTGTTTCTCCAACCAAGGACCATGTATGGATATAACCTAGAACCCATGCTTGGATGTAGCCCATGGTAGCTCAGTATCCAAGTGGGTTTCCCTAGAAAGGGGAACAGTAACTATTTCTGACATGAACTCAATGGCTGGCTCCTTTACCTCTCCTCCCTCTCCACCCCCCAAGGAAGGAGCAGCCTTGCTAGGCCACAGAGGAGGACATTGCAGCCAGTCCTGAAGATATCTGATAAGCTAGGGCCAGATGGAAGGGGAGGAGGACCTCCCCTAGCAGTGGACTTGGAAAGGGGCAGGGAAGAGATGAGGGATTGGGAGGGAATGAGGGAAGGGGCTACAGCTGGGATACAAAGTAAATAATATGTGATTAATATTTAAAAAATAAAAATTAAAAAAAGAAATTATCATTTGACTAAAGCAGAAATTATACTCTATAAGTTAAATAAAACAGCTTGCTTAGTTCACGGATTTGATAAATGCCTCTCAACTTTTATATTGAAGACTCTTCCTGTGAGAAGTGATTAAAAAGTCTTATTAAGATGATATATATCTAAAATGCCTTGTGGGGGCTGAACAGGTACCTGAATTAGGAAAGTACTTGGATGCAAGTATGAGAATCTAAGCTCAGATCCCCAGTTCCTCTTTAAAAGGCTGGGGCCTTCAGACCAAGAAGTAAAAACTTCTTTACGGAATCTAGTGAAATGTGGAAAACATCACAGCCAGCATTCCTAGATGAAGGGGGCATTCTGGCCTGCCCAAAAGCACATAGGGAAGGCTGTTTGAACTCCTAGCTAGATTACTCATGAGATGCTGAAAGCATATGGGCTCCAGGGTTTAGGCCAGCCAAATTGATGGGTCCCCACATTGCATATGTGTGTCTTACATATATCATATGCATGTGTTTATAAGAAATGAGTACTTCCCATGCATTTTAGAAAATGGCACCATCTTTCTTGAATGCTCTGCCTCAAATAGTATTTTTTTTAATATCCCTAATTCTCCAGGGCAAAATCTGTTTTTCGTTTAAGGATCAGCACATTATCACCACTCTTGGATGCTTTGGTAGATTCTCCACCTCAGCAAAGGCCTGCCATTCCCATCCCAAGCCCTCATAACATTTTTCACACTTTGCCTTTCTTAAATGAATGGACACATTGAATTGCAATTACTTGATTATAACCTATTTCCTTCCATGGGTAAGAATGGTTTTCACAGGGTGATACTCATTCATTCATTTGCATGTGCCCCATGTCCACTAAAATGGGTAGAATGATGCTACTCCCCGGAGGACAGTGCTTCTGGAGCTGCATGGCTATGGTCCAAATCGCAGCTCTGATCTTTGTGAGCCATGCAGACTGTGGTCAGCTCAAAAACAAAACAAAACAACGAAAACCTTCTACATCTTCATTTTCCTTTTCTCGAAAATGGTGATATTAATGGTAGCTATCTCACAGCGGTTATAAGTCATTTAATGAGTTAATTCATGTAAACCACTTAGAACTCTGCTTAGATCAAATTAAACACTCCATAAATATTGACTTGTACTTGAGCCAATTTGTGAGTAAGGTGAGACCTCCAAACACAACTCAGGATTACTCTGTGTAAAAGATAGCTTGGGAACCATTCAGAAAGAAAAGAAAAGGCACGATTTCAAAAAGGAAATTGAAAACAACTGTTGATTCCAAAGGAAGGGAAAGAAAAATGTTCCAGAAAAGTATGTTAGATCAGAATATGACAATAGCCATTTTTATTTCTGTAAGATGCAATACATCCCAGATCATTTGTGTGTTATGTGATCTCGTGTATGTATGCCTGTGTGTGTGTAAGGCCAGAGGTTAACCTTAGATCATTAAGTGTCTCCTCAGTTGTTTTGTCCTTATTTCTGAGACAGTCTTTCTATGGTACCTGGTACTTATCAATTAATCTAGTCTGGCTGGTCAGTAAGCTCCCTATTTCTGCTTCCCAGTGCTGAGAATACAGTACCCAGCCTACACAGAGGAGCTGAGGATGTGAACTCAGATCCTCATGCTTGCATCCAAGCACTTTACTAATTCAAGCACCTCCTCCTGGGTGCCTTTTAGATATAGATCATCGTAATAAGACTTTTTATAACTTCTCACAGCAAGAATCTTCAATATAAGTGCTGAGGGACATTTGTCAAATTGATGAAAGAAGCAAGCTGTTTTATTCAGCTTGTAGAGTATAATTCCTACTTCAGTCAAACGATAATTTTTATCAACCTTTGTTTACTCGGGGTTTTTTTTTTAGGAGAAAAATCCCTCCTTTTATTGGAAGCTAAATACTGGTAACATATTTGAGATATATTCATTTAATTCATTAGTGTGCTTAACAGGACTGGCACACTTCTAAGAGTTTTTAACAATATGGCACATGAGATGTATTCATATAAACATTACAAGCTTCTCTCAAACAACTTTCTTATTCACAACATCTCTTGGCTTGCCTAATGAGAAGAGGCAGATGTTTTGAACTGTGAGTTGCCAGCCGTGGAGAAAGACAAGCAAAGCATGGTATAGAGAGGAAACAATCACTGCTGCCACTCACTGGACTCTAATCAGTTTTCAAACATTCCAAATAAAATGCTTACATGCTCACATAAATTTGAAGAAATCTGGAATAGAACAAAATGAACAAACAGCTTTACTTTATTTTTAAAGGTTTCAGTGTCTTCATGTGTCATTTTCTAACAGGGAGTGTACAACACTGATTATTCTGGGCTGAATCTGAGCTCATACAGTTTCCCAACACTATCCCACTCAACGCTGGTGTTCTAAGGAATGCAGCTTTCGAAATGACAACTTTGCCAAGAGACTACTTGGAGGCAACTTTTGTGCTGTTATTCTTCCCCTCAGAGTTGGTTTCGAAAATGTTTTTGTTTGTTTGAATTTTTATTTCCGCCCATCTACTAAGTCAAATTTTCTAGGTTTCATATAAACTTTCCACAAATGGTATCCATATGAGTCTGACCTCCTCTGACTCACATGGATAGTGAGAAGTGTCTTCCTGGGTGGGATAATGCCTTTCCTCTGTCAATGGGAAACTCTATGGTGTGTGGTCACATTGACATGGCATTGAGCAAGATAAGTGCTCGCCACCAGGAGAAGCGTCTTTTTCCGACTCAGAGGGACATTAATTCTTTCTGACAGTCTCTTGTGGGGTGCATGTCTGGTACAGATTTACTAGTTCTGAACTCTGGATCAAATCCTTGAGACAAGGACATCCTTTTAAAGGCAACCAACCACATGAGCCAGGAAACAAATGGTGAGTAGTCAAGATCTGTGATAACAACATTGCTGTATTTATATTTCCTACTTTTGCTTCTTTAGCTATTCTTTGCCTTGGACTTGGCCATTCTGTGAGTTCCAGACAGGACTAGGAATGAACAGTTTTCTGCTATGCTGGCTTCCTCCTATTTTCCTTCACTTCCTATATTACCCTGGAACTTGTTCCCTCTAGTAGGCATTCTTGCCAAGAAGCACCTTTGTTGTGTAACATGGTTTTGGATATTTACCATCTATATGTGACATAAAGATGCCCCATTCTGGACTAAGCAACTAAAACTTTGCATTTCTGTTGTAGTTTGTTTTGTAAAGAATACTGAAGACAGCAAGGGACAGATCCTATGACTCAGAAGGTGACATGACAGGATCACTCTCTCTCAAATCTCTTTCTTAAGGTGAAAAATTCAGCCCATACATAGAGGTATTGGGGAAAGACTAAGATTCCTGTTTAATCATTTGTACAGTGGTTGAGTGTCAAAGTATGCCAGGAGCACAGAGGGTATTGGGCTTGAGATCCAATGTTGCCCCAAGAATTTTTAAAGTATCAAATATTCTAAGCTATGTTAATTATTTTAACTGAAAAAGGGGGCAGATTTTATATATTTAAATGAATTTCAAAAACCTTATCATTAAGAATTGTATGTGCATCCTTGCCTGGACTCAATGGAAAAAGATGCAATGCTCAGTCCTGATGTGATTTGATGTGCCGGGGTGGGTTGATAGGGGGGTGTCATATGTGCATGTACTGTAGGAGTTATCAGGGGCTTTTGTAATTGTGCTTTGTGCATCTTTAAAGGACATGAGGTTTGGTGAATATGTCCAGGATATTTTGAGGGTATTTCAATATGCTCATTTCAAGGAGACCTGAAGAGCGGCAATCTAAATATTATATTCCAAATTCCGGGAGAACATTCCCCTATCTGTCAACATAAAGAATGTCAGATGAAAAGAACGGCAAGATGGTACTTTGGCAAAGCTGTAAGGTCACAGACTCAATGGAAGCATACCTAGATCAAGGCTGCTTATGACATTTGGGCAAAAGTTCAATGGTGTGGTCCAGGCAACATTATAGACCTAGTATATGACTTTACTGAACTGAACCTTTACATCTCCATGTACTATAATTTACCCACATTGTATAAATAAAAAAGTCAAGGTACAATGTCCAGGAACACTCAGCAAGTAAATCATATGACAGGAGACAACCCCATGTCACTTGATTCCACAGCTTTCTTCTTACCCACTCAACTACACTGACTTAAGAATTATTTTTTTT
>CM053766.1:89442035-89474783 GCA_028658305.1 Pachyuromys duprasi
GAAATTTCTCCAGGTAATAACTGGGTGTCCCTAGGGTTTTCCCACTTGATTTTCTCACCGTAGGAGTTCCGCTCACCTGGCACTCACAATGCTGGCGTTTTAGGTCCCAGAGTTCAGTCTCCTGGTCGCTGCGTTGTTTCTGCTCTCCTACTCCTCAGACACAGTGTTCTCTCGTGGCAGCCATCTTGGATCCCCCCGACTTAAGAATTATTGAGGACATCTAAGAATGCTGTGGAATTAATTTCAGAAAAGTGGAAAGACAGTCTTCTTGAAGTTTGTGTGTGTGTGTGTGTGTGTGTAAAATGGTGACCTAAAGATCCACCAGTAGAAAGGATTTCATTTCATGTGATGAATTCTTCCTATCCTTGACTCCTTTTGAATGGTACCAGTTTTTCTCCTGTGCTTAATGTACTTACTTATCTGCACAGTGAAAGGCATGACGGAAGGATGAGATGAAACACAGGGTCATGCCCAGTGAAAGAGCACCTCCTTGACCTTAAAAATGCATGTATTAGAACAGAGATTAAATACAATAGCCAAAGCTTCTACCTTAGGAAATGATAAAAAGAACAAATTTAATCCAAAGCAAGAATTAAAGGTTATAACAGAAATCAATGAAACTGAAAATTTAAAATCAATAGGGGAAATAAATCAATGGCCAAAAGGTGTATCTTTTGAAAAATCAATAAAATAAGCCATTAACCAGACTTAACCAAGGGCAAAAAAGAAGATCCAAATTCCTAATGTCAGAAATGAAGGAAGAGCCCTCAGTACTGACCCCATGAACATTAAAAGGCTAACAATACAACATTATTAACAATTCTACAGTCATATATTGAATAGCTTAGACAAAATGGACCAATTCTTTGAAAATCATACAAGTAAAACTAGATAACCCTGTTAGACCTATATCTATTATAGAAATTGGCTGGTAATAAGTCAATTAAAAAGGAAGCACCAGGCACAGATAGCTTTATTAGTGAATTCATAAGAGTTTTAATTGAAGATGCTAGGCCAATCATTCAATTTTTTGTTCAGGAAATTGAAAGACAAGGAACTGTGTGAGTCAAAATTACTTCAATAAAAAAATAACTGTATATAAGAACATAAAACTATAGACAGTGTTTCTCATGAATATGACTGTTTATTGCCCTCAATGGAATAGTAATCAACTTAATATAACCACATATAAAGAGAATTATATAGCATAGCCAAGGTTTGTGCATCACAAGAATTCAAGAATGGTTCATCATTCTAAAGTTAAGTAACAAAACCCATTATAAAACACTGAAGTTATTCCAATTGAGGTAACAAAAATACCCAAGTGCAGGGCATGGGACACTTCCTTATCTCCTTTTGAGTGGTTCATCATGGGAGTACAAGAGATGCTCAAAACAATATAGGCTACTGCTATTGCCCTTGGTGCCTAGCAGAAAAGAAAAATAGGTACAGTTGCTTAAGAGAACATATTTTTAGGACCAAGATGGATTAATCAATCTGGTGTTAACCTGGTAGTTACTTCACTGAGGACTTACCCTCACAGTTCTAGAAGGAGCCATGTAAGCTGCCGAAGGAAAAAGGCAGTCATCACACCCATCTGCCTACAATTTCAGTGAGCCACAGCAATGACCAGCATGGAAAGATATTGCAAAAGAAAGTGAATATGATCAAGATACACTGCACAAAATTTTCTAAGAATTAGTAAAATTATATATAAAAAATTTTAGCTCCATTAGGTTTGAACATACATTTATAACATTGCATTATGATAGTGTTATATACAGTTAAATAACACCACAACACTTCACAGTTAGTACAGATTTCTTACAGATGGCCTTTATAATCTCTCTGCATTGTCTACCTTTGTTGCCATTCATTTCATTTATCCACAGTCAAAACTTAATGAACACATTGATTCAGTTATTATTTTTGTACAAACTAATTCTTAATTATACAAATTAAGAATTTAAAAAATTGAAAGTTTGAGTTACTTTGGATATCTGTGAAATCAACCAGTGAGAACAATTTAAATGAGTTAAGATGCATTAGGCTTACAGCTTCAGAGTGTTCAGTCAATACCTGCTTGGCTTCATGTGCTTGGGCAGACCATTATTGAGGTGGGAACATATGGTAGGGAGACTTTCAATTTTAAAGCCTTTGAAATCAGAAGGCAAGGCAGGACTAGGTATTACTTTAAATTATTGTCCCCAATGACCTTCTTTCTGCAGCTAAGCTCCATAACCTACAGTTCCTCAAACCTTTCAAAGGATGCCCTAAGCTGGGAGCCAAACAACCAACACACAGACCTATTGCAGATATCTCATATCCACATCATATAACTATACCTTCATTTATTTCTTTCCAATGTTCTTCCTTTCTTAAGTGTATATTTGAGTTTCTGATTTATATCATTAATTTTAAAAACATGTCCTTCCGAGACTCATAGCCAAACTTTGGGCAGAGTGAAGGGAATCATATGAAAGAAGAGGAAAATAGAAAGACCTGGAGGGGACAGGAGCTCCACAAAGAGACCAACAGAGCCAAAAATTCTGGGCTCAGAGGCTCTTTCAGAGACTGATAAATCAGCCAAGAACTATGCATGGAGAGGATCTAGACCCCCTGCTCAGATATAGCACATAGGCAGCTCAATCTCCATGCAGTTTCCCCAATAAGGGGAGCAGGGGCAATCACTGGCATGAACTCAGTTGCCTGCTCTTTGATCTCCTACCCCTGGTGAGGTAGCCTTACTAGGCCGCAGAGAAAGAGGATCCAGAAAGTCCTGATAAGACCTGATAGGCTACGGTCAAATAGTAGGGGAAAAGGATTTCCCCTATCCGTGAACTAGGGGAGGGACATATGGGGGCTAAAAGGTGGAACGGTGGGGTTGGGAGATGATGAAGAGGGCTGCAGCTGGGATTCAAAATGAATAAATTGTAACAAATAATAATAAAGAAAAATTTAAAAAATACTTAAAAATAAAATAAAACTTGTCTTTCAAGACAGGCTTCCTGAAGGAAAGCCTCTCCCAGTTGCTGTTTGTCTGAGGAAGTCTTTATTTTTCTTTACCTTTGTAGGATAATTTTTGCAGGGTTCAGAACTTCAGGCTGGTGGGACTTTATTTTTCAAAAATTTAAATATTTCACTTGACTATTTTGTTCTTTCTTGTATGACTTCTGGAGATAAGTGTCCATAAAGTTACTTAAATGTAGCATGTTTTCCTCAATTTGTGACTCCATTCAAGAGTGTCCTTTTGTGTTTTGGCATCTACAGTTTGGTTACTGTACACTCAAGTCTAGATTTCCTGGTATGTATGTGCCATTCTCAGAACTTTTGCTGGTGCATATAATTATACTTTTTCTAGTTATCCAACAGTTCTCATTGTTTTGGTTTGTTTTTGTTTTCTTTGTCATTTGGAAAATTTCTATAGACATGTCTTTCAGTTCAGTGATTCTTTTCTTAGCTGTGTTGTACTTTGACATGTTATGTACTAAAACAAGCTCAGTTTTATATAGGGAAAACATGTGGCTACCAGAAAGCAGTAAATCTATAAACCAAAAAGAGAACTTGTACAATGCAGTCAAGAATAAAATGAATCAATGCCAACTACCTTCAAAAATAAGAGGACAGCTTACAAAGTAAACATCAGGAAGGCAGAGCTAGGGTTCACTAGAAGCAACTTACAGACAACGCAGCAAAGCCCTAGCAGACGGTAGCACACACGAGCATTTGTAGTATGAAACCAGGCTGTCCTTACTACATTGCAGGCTGAATATGAAAACTCTAAGAACATCTAGTAAATGATACTTACTGTGATTCCATATCTGTGTTGTTCCTTATGGTCTCTAGCCACATGTGCTTACTGAAATTAATTCATAATATCAAATTTAAATTATTTTAGTTCTGTTGTGTCAGCCACACTTCTAGTGCTCAATAAACACATGTTTCTAGTAATCACCGTATTGTGTAGAACAGGACATTTCTACATTGTAAAATATTCTATTAGAAAGCACAGGATTAAAATATCACTTCAATCAGCTCAGTTATTTTTCCCAATAAGTATGTTTGTCTGGAATTCTACTTTTCTTTTGCTGGCCAATTTAAAGTAATGAGAAAAAGAAAATAGAATTATTCTACTAATGATAGATTCAATATAGATGGCTGCAATGAGAGGCTTTAAGCTCAAACCTCGAATTCAATTAAATATGTTGATTATCCATTGCTCCATCTCTTCCCCTGTGTGTGCTCTTTTCTTTCCTCTGAGCATGTCTTGTCAAATTGGAAAATAAGTTGTGATTACTGGAATCTGGTCAAGTCGGTTAACAGATGCCAATTAAGTATCTACCAAAAGAAGAGAAAATGAGGCTGGATAATTGTTGTTGTTGGTCCCCAACTGGTATTGTATAAACCTCCAGCAGGGATTTTAAAAACTGCTCTCCAGTTGCTCTTTCAGCCACCCACCAGGCTCCCTTGGATAGTCCCGACAGCATCAAGACCCTGAAGCTCCAAGACTGAGTCTTCTTGATCTAATGAAAAATATTTACAATGGCCACAACTTGTTTCCTACATTAAGGGAAATACCATGCTACACTAAAGATGTCCTTTAGCTTTTATATTGTGATAGAGATGAAGATGGCGTTTGAGCATTAGCACACAGAAAAACAGAAGAATGAGGTGGAAACCAAATGACCAAGCCCCTGTTATGGTAAGACTCCATGCCATGAAAATACAACAGTGTCATTTCATATTGATATTAGAAGAGTTTTGTGTGGTACTAGGAGGAAGTCCACTCTTTAACACTGAGAACACTAAAAGTGAGATTTCTAATAATTTCAATGTTTAAACTAAGTAGAAGATGCATAATTCAATTTCAGACTCTTTTACTATGTTTATCCTTCAGAGCCATGAGCATGGGAGATCTTTCCATCTTCTGATATCTTCTATTTCTTTCTTCAGAGACTTGAAGATTTTTTCATACAAGTCTTTCACTTGCTTGGTTAGAGTTACACCAAGATACTTGGTCTTTTGTGGCTATTGTGAAGCGTGTTGTGTCCCTAATTTCTTTCTCAGCCCTTTTTGTCTTTTGTATACAGGAGGACTACTAATTATTTTTAGTTAATTTTGTATCTAGCCACTTTGCTGAAGGTGTTTATTAGCTGTAGGAGTTCCTGGTAGAAGTTTTGGGGTCACTCATGTATACTATCCTATCATCTGCAAGTAGTGATACTTTGACTTCTTCCTTTCTGATTCAAATCCCCTCAATCTCCTTTAATTGTCTTATTGCTCTCGCAAGGACTTCTAGAACTATGTTGAAGAGATATGGAGAGAGTGGGCAGCCTTGCTTGTCCCTGATTTCAATGGGATTGATTTAAGTTTCTCTTCATTTAGTTTGATGTTGGCTATAGGCTTGTTGGATGGTGACTTTACTCTAACACCGATTTTGAGTTCTTGTCTACCAATTGCAGCTGTGGCGGTCAGCGCACAGGTGTAGGAGCTCTGTCCTCTAGTTGAGGCAAACTCATCTGTCTAACAACAAGTTTACACAGATGCTGCTGAGGGGTCTTAAAAGATGTGACAGTATTAAAATTGACTTTGTACTTTCAACCTTTGCCAGGAGTGTTTATATAGTGACCTTAGTCACTATATTGAAACTTCCTTCTTTTACTAAATAGTTGAGAGTTAATTGTGCATTGAGAATTTTGGATATAGACATAAATCAGTAGAGCATTCCCTCTTCTTTCAAGTAGGCTAAAGCATCCGAGATGGAGCAGATATCCATCAAACTATTACAAAGAACAGTACTGAAGACAATGAGATAAAGACACATGGGCTACCATGTGTCCCAAAGGTAGAAAGATGGGAGGAATCACCATGTGCAGACAATGAGGGGCTACATTGTTAAGAAATTAATAATAACAATAAAATCCAGTGAAAGTTATTTTGTTGTTGTTGTTTTGTTCCCAGGCAGTATCTTACGATGTAACCCATGTTGACCTAGAACTTGCTGTATAGAACAAGCTAGCTTCAGACTTAGAGAGATGAACCTGACTTTGCCTCATAAATGCTGGAATTAAAGACGTGTGTCACCATGATGTGAGAACAATTTTAAACATTTCCAGTGGTAAATTCTCCTTTCCTCTGTGGGGGACAGGAGAGGTGGAGACAATTGTTAGACTAAACAATTGCTGGGGCTACTGTTGAGTTTGACAGTAATCAAGTAGAAAATTAGCCTACTGTGTTCTTTGTTTTTCTAGAAACATTCTATCCTCCACTGACTAATTTATAACTCTTTGTCATACAGTCAGTCCTCTTCTAAAGCATCATCACAGAACAGACTGCAGAATAAGAATCACTGCACACCATGGGCTCAGATGAAGTGGCCTCTGACACCTATGATCATGAGTGACAACTACACTTAACAGCTACTCAAGCATTAAGACCTAAGTCTTAAGAGGTGAAAATTCAGCTCCCAGATAAGGCAGAACTGCACTGCAAAGTTCAGGCTGGCCTGGAATTCATAGTTAGACAGCTATGCTTCCTGAGTACTGAGCCTTCAGCCTTGTACTGCCGTGCCCTGTATCTCTCTGAATCTTCATCTCATTCACTCACTCCCTCTTTTTAAAATTGTCATCTGCTTATTGTTTAGGAATGTGTTCACTGTTTTCTCTTGAGCCTTTAGCATTTTAAAGGCAGCTGTACTAGTCTGATGGGTTTGATAGGTATGGCCCCCATAGATTCGTGTGTTTGAATGCTTGGTCATAGGGGGTGGCAGTATTAGGAGGTGTAGCCTTGTTGGAGGAAGTATGTCACTATGGAGGTAGGCTTTAAGGTTATATATGCTCAAGCCATGCCCAGTGTGAACAAGATCTCCTTCTGCTGCCTCTGGATCAAGATGTAGAACTCCCAGCACCTTCTCCAGCACTATGTCTACCTGCATGTCGCCATGCTTCCCACTACGATGACAATGGACTAAACCTCTGAAACTGTAAGCCAGCCCTAATTAAATGTTTTTCTTTATAAGAGTTGCTGTGATCATAGTGTCTCTTCACAATAATAAAACCCTAACTAAGACAGAAATTGGTAACAGGGACTGGAGTATTGCTGTGATAGACATGACTATGATTTTATTTGGAAGAATGTGGATTTGGGGACTTTGGGTTAGGGAAGCAGTGGAATGCTTTAATCGGGGCTTTATGAGCCATCCTGGTAGAAATATGGAAGACAATGGTGCAAAGGGTGAATTGAACTCTGGGGGCCTGGCTCAAAAGATTTTATAGAAGAGGAATTTTAGTATGTTACCTAAAGATCATTTTTGTGATGCTTGGGTGAAGAATATTGCTGGTTTTTGCTTTTGTTCAAAGAGTCTGCCTAAGGCTAAGGTGAAGAGATTTACATTAATTGCATTGACAAAGGAAACCTTAAAACAGTCTAGTATGTATTTTGTCCCATGATTCACTCATATGAAAAGCATTTTGATGAAACTGAGCAAGCTGAACGAGTGAAAATACAAAATGTATGGTTCAAGGATTAAAAGGGGCACCAAGAAGTGTAATGGAGCTATAAACAGATTAATGATATTAAATGGAATTAAGGGAGTAGTTACTTCAGGGCTAGATTTCCTCCCAAATAAGCTTCTATCTTGTTAAAAAGAAATTAAAGAAATGCTTATCTCCAGGAAAGGTGGCACATACCTTTAATCCAAGCATCCTGGAGATGAATGCATGCAGATCTCTGAGTTCAAAGCCAGGCTGGTCTACAAAGCAAGTTTCAGTGAAGGAAACCATTGAAAAGAGAAAGCTGGTAAAGATGTATTTGATCAAGGGTGCTATGTTCTGGCCTGAGCAAGTAGCAGAACTTGGTCACTTCGGCATGTGTTTCTGGCTTTAAAGTCAAGGATAGAGAAAGGGGTTATAGAATTTCCCTCTGTGACTAAGGAAAGTTGATAAGGCCAGGCATGTGGCATAGTTATTGCTGTATG
The DNA here is from genome assembly GCA_028658305.1 of Pachyuromys duprasi. NCBI lineage: Eukaryota > Metazoa > Chordata > Mammalia > Rodentia > Muridae > Pachyuromys > Pachyuromys duprasi. The sequence goes on from CM053766.1 coordinate 89,450,011, forward strand.
GGGGCCTAGCGGCACCATTGTGTGAAGCTGTGGAAGGCCATTGTGTAAAGCTCTGAAGGTGAAGCTTGTATTGCCTGGGAGACCCCAGTGGGTTAGAGATGCCAGAGCCGTGGGATACCTGCTGAGGAAAGTTGCTGACAGGGAGTGGAAGCAGCTCAAGAGAAAGAACAGTGTTGCAGTCAACAACGCTTACAGAAGTTGGATATCTGAAGAGCATGTTGATATCAGACATGGCAAGGCAGAGTTTGATGTTTGCGTAACTGATTTTTGGTCTTGCTTTGGTCGAATATTTCCTCACTAGGCTCCCTCCCTTCCCTTATTGAATGGTAATGTATGTTAGAAGTATGTGATCTGCCTTTGATTTTGGTTTTATATTAGATTACAGTTTTATATTAGATTAAGAGACTGCCATGAGTCAAAAAAAATAGGTTGAATTTTGGATAGACTCTGGGTACTTTTGAAATTGGACTAAATGCATTTTTTTTGCATCATGTTATGGCTATAAGCCTGTGAGGGCCAGGGAGTGAAACATGGTGATTTAAACAAGTATGCACCCCCATAGACTCATTTATTTGAATGCATGACCATAGGGAGTGACACTATTGCAAGATGTGGCCTTGTTGGAGGGAGCATGTCACTGTGGAGGTGGGCTTTGGGGTTATATATGCTCAAGTCATGCCCAAGTGTGGCACACATTCTCTTTGTGCATCCTATGGATCAAGATGTAGAACTCTTGGCTCCTCCAGCACCATGTCTACCTGCATGCTGCCATGCTTCCCTTAATGACAATAATGGATTAATGTCTGAAACTGTAAACCACTCCCCAATTAAATATTTTTCTTTATAAGAATTTCCATAGGCATGGTGTCTCTTCACAGCAATAAAACCCTAACTAATACACTAGATTCCTGTTGAGGGTTCCACCTCAACTCTGGTTCTTTGCACTGCTTTGTCTCTTGCCAATAGATTGCATTTTCCTGCATTTTAGCATCCTATACTTTTGGTTTTTTTTGTTTTTTTATTATTTTTACAATTTTTTTATTAATTACACTTTATTCACTTTTTATCCCCCCTCTAGCTCCCTCCCTCCTCCCCTCCCAACCTCTCCCTTCCTCCTCCTTCTCCACATATGCCCCTCCCCAAGTCCACTGATAGGGAAGGTCTTTTCCCTCCTTCTGATCCTAGTCTATCAGCTCTCATCAGGAGTGGCTGCACTGTCTTCCTCTGTGGCCTGGTAAGGCTGCTCCCCCCTCAGGGGGAGGTGATCAAAGAGCAGGCCAATCAGTTCATGTCAGAGACAGTCCCTGTTCCCATTACTATGGAACCCATTTGGACACTGAACTGCCATGGGCTACATCTGTGCCGAGGTTCTAGGTTATCTCCATGCATGGTACTTGGTTGGACTATCAGTCTCAGGAAAGACCCTGTGCTCAGATTTTTTGGTTCTGTTGCTCTCCTTGTGGAGCTTCTGTCCTCTCCAGATCTTACTATTTTCCACTTCTTTCATAAGAATCCCTGCACTCTGTCCAATGGTTGGCCATAAGTCTCAGCATTTGCTTTGATAGTCTTCAGAGCAGAGCATTTCAGAGGCCCTCTGTGGCAGGCTCCTGACTTGTGCCCTGTTTTCTCCTTCTGATGTCCATCCTCTTTGCCTTTCTGGATGGGGATTGAGCATTTTAGCCAGAGTCCTCCCTCTTGATTAGTTTCTTTAGGTGTACAGATTTTAGTAGGTTTATCCTATATTACATGTCTGTATTAGTGAGTATATACCATGTGTGTCTTTCTGCTTCTGGGACAGCTCACTCAGGATGATCTTTTCCAGTTCCCACCATTTACCATGCAAATTTCATGATTTCCTTGTTTTTTTTTTTAATCACTCCAGAGGTCATTATTATTATTATTATTATTGTTATGATGATGATGTGTGTATTTTCCTTTACCTGGTTCAGTTGGCTCTCTTGATTTTCATGTTTGTGGTGGTTTGAATAGATATGGCCCCCATAGACTCGTTCCTGTATTTGAATTCTTAGCCCATGGCAAGCGGCAAAATTAGAAGGTGTGGCCTCATGAGAGTAGGTGTGGCATTGATGAAGGAAGTGAGGTTTGAGGTATCTTATGCTCAGGCTCTGCCCAGTGTGGAACAAGGTTTATCCTTACTACCTAGAGATCAACATGTAGAACTTTCCACTCCTCCAGCACCATGTCTTTCTGCACACTGCCATGCTTCCCGCCAGGATGATAATGGACTAAACCTCGGAAACTGTAAGCCAGCTCCAATTAAAATGTTTCTTTTATTAGAGCTGCAGTGATCATAGTTTCTCTGCACAGCAATAAAAGCCTAACTAAGACAATTTTTATTTTTTAAATTTCTACATCAATTGATTTTTAACCCTCTCTAATTTCTAATTAACTTTTCAGTGTTATCTCTTACCTCATATCTAATAAAGGAGAATTTTCACAAGTTAGAATTACTGACACTTATTTTATGACTTTTAGTAATAAGTTTGAGTATTTTCTCCTTGACTTTCATTTTTTAAAGAATTTTTCATGTTTAAAGTATTTCCACTTTAGTTCTGACATTTCCTGCTAGTGTGACAAAGCCTAACTTCTTTAATGGATTTATATGAAGCAGGTGCTGGAGAGATGGTTCAGTGGTTAGGAGTACTTCCTACTCTTGCAGAGGACTGGGATTTGATTCCCAGCACTCACAAGGAAGCTCACAACCATCTGTTAACATCAGTTCCTGGGGATCTAATGCCCCTTCTAACCTTTATTGGCACCAGACACACCCATGATGCACATATAGGCAAAACACTCATAAAATAAGGTAAATGTGTGTGTTTGTGTGGTGTGTGTATGGATGCAAATATGGGAAGGATGCATTTTGCTGGCTTTGTTTTCTTTTTGTTTGTCTTATTCTTTATCATCTATTCACCCAAGGAATCATACATACTTTAATTTTTGCTTCTTGAGTGGTTTTAATGAGAATGCCCTCATAGGCTCACATGTTTAAATACTTGGTTCCTAGTTGATAGAACTATTTGGGATGGTTGAAAGTTGTGACCTTGTTGGAGGAGGTATATCATGGGGGATGGGCATTAAGGTTTCAAAAATGGGGCATTCCCAGTGTATTCTCTCTCTCTTCCTCCTCTTGTGGATCAAATTATTTTTTTAATTTTAATTTTTCTTTTTAATAATAATTACAGTTTATTCACTTTGTATTCCAGCTGTAGCCCCCCTCCTCATTTCCTCCCAATCCTACCCTCCCTCCCTCATCTCCTCCCATGCCCCTCTCCAAGTCCACTGATAGGGGAGGTCTTCCTCCCCTTCCATCTGACCCTAGCCTATTAAGTCTCATCAGGACTGGCTGCATTGTCTTCCTCTGTGGGGGAGGTTTTCAAAGAGCCAGCCACTGAGTTCATGTCAGAGACATTCCCTGTTCTCCTTACTAGGGAACCCACTTGTATACTGAGCTGCCATGGGCTACTGAGCAGGGGTTCTAGGTTACCTCCATGCACGGTCCTTGATTGGAGTATTAGTCTCAGAAAAGATGCCTGGCCCAGATTTCTTGGTTTGTTGCTCTCCTTGTGGAGCTCCTGTCCCCTCCAGGTCTTTCTATCCCCCTGTTCTTTCATAAGAGTAGTTTTATTTTGGTCCGTTCTCTATTGTTTTTCCAGGATTTGGGAAAACATGGACCTAATTTGCTGCGATTATGATCAGCTATCTAGAGTTCATATATTGCATTGTATACAATTTTCTCCCATTTTATAATCAAAGATAAAATGTTTGTGGGTCTATGAGAAGCTCACTCCAAATCCAGCAGCCATCGAGTATAAGATGCTGAGGGCAACAAAGGGTTGTAGTTAGGATCCCAAATTGCAGGGTAAGATATATCTGGTTTCAAATTGTTCTGGTCTTGTAACTGTGTGACCACATGTCTTGACTTAACTACCACAAGCTCATTATCTTCATCCAGCAAATGGGGCTTCATTTCCTCACTCCAGCATGAAAATTAAGTGAGGGTAAACTATAAAAAGTCTTTACTATATTTTCTAGCATGGCAGGACACAATAAATATAAATGAGGGCCTCCTCCCTACCTCCTTAACAATGTTTCCTTATAATATTTTTGCTCAAGCCTTCCCTGTAATGTCTTGTTACCTACAGAAGCAGAAAGAGCTTTGGCTAACCTAATCCTAGATAACAAAATGAAGAGGTCAGTTTATCTACTCATTGTTATATATGCTCCTAACATAAAAGTAATTATTTTAAAAACTGGAAATTCATATTCTCTTGGATGTCTAAATATTTCTACATATTCCCCAGCTATTCGTCTCTTCTACAAACAGAAACTCCACTATTTACCAAGGAGCTCATTTTCTTTGGTACGTGTGGATGCAAATGTCATTCTTGTGTTGAACTGACCCTTTTGTCCCTTGGCTTTTGACTTCCATCCACTTACTTTAATCCTGCCAACTAAAAGTCGCTATGAGTAACTGACCCTGTGTCCCTGTGTGCTGGTTGCCTTATTGAAGTTATTTAAAAGCAAGTGTCCCATGGAAAGCCTGATGGCTTAGTGAGTAAAGGTGCTTTCTTTCCAACCCCAACAACCTGAGGTGTATCCCTGGAACCCACATTATAGAAGGAGAGAAACCAATATTGAAAATTGTTCCCTGATCTCCACACACCTGCTGTGGCACACAAATCCACATAAATGTAAAGAAAGAGAGAAAGAAAGAAAGAAAGAAAGCCCTTTATTAAGCCTTCTTTCTGAAACTATGGCATCTTTATTGTTTTGAAGGTTATTTCTGCTTCATTTGTAGACATAACTAGGTTTGTCTCTAAAAGTGAAGTTAGAATGCTATTCCCAGTTGCTCACTATACCAGAGTTTCTCCAGCAACACTTCCATTCCTGCTCATCTCTAGAACCCTGTCCTTCCATATCGCAGAGTGCTGGTGGCAATGATCTTCCTGGATGCCCAGTAATCTATGTAATCAGAACTCAGATACAAATTGATCAGAACTGTGGAATAGTAAGGAAGGTTCGTATTTCTGATGTTTTTTATGCTTTCTTTCGTTTAGAGTTTTCTAGAATGGCTTTTCTCACTCTTACCCTCTCCTACTCTTTCCCTGCCATCACTTTGTTTTGTTTGACTGAGTAGTTCAGTCACACAAATGGATGTGTTACAGAGGGAGACAATACAGTCTACAAAAGCTTTTTATCAAAGTTAGAGTTCCTGGGTTTAAAGGGTAATCATATATAAGACTTGTCATGAGACCATATTATATCAATAAGCAAGATACAAATAGTTAGAAGTGTTTAATATGCATAGCTTTTCTTCATGATTCCATATGAATCATATTCCTGATTCCATTTTCTTCTTCATTTCAGGCCACTATCAACCTTTTTTATTTGTTCAGCATAATCCCCAAATCATTAAGGCAAACGATAATATTCCATTTTGCCAAACCAGCAACTGGCACTCAAAAAATTGTGGCATTCAAAAAACTGTTGATGTATTAGTGCCATCCACAAAAACAGCACTATGAGCTTGCTTCTGTTGGATGCCATTGTGTCCAACAGGATCTGTGCTTTTAATTTAGCTTTCACAACAATTCTGTGAGTACTCTGTGACAAGGCATTTGCCTATGCTTTTCCTAAAATAATCTATTTTTTCCTTGCTAAAGTTTTTGGAAAATTTACTACTGCATAAGATTATTTTTTTCCTTGCAGCCCATTGTAATTTAGCTCTTGCTGTCAACATTTTATTTAGACTTGTCACCAATGATAGTCATCTTATCAAGCAACTCAAAGATTTCTCTTTAGTTCTTACCTTGTGGATTTTTTTTTCAAGCCTTTGACATTGTTGACTACTCACTTATTTCTAGATTAATTATAATAGTTTATTTAAAAGGTGAATCATTTAAAAGTTTGGAATAACTTTGCTATGACAATGTCACATAGCTAATTCTCTGTATCCATTGTCTCAGCCACCCATACACAACATTTAGCTTACTGACTGTTGAACCCAGCCTTCGCCTGTCTCCTTTAGTGCATTGCTACTCTCCACCATGCTTTCTCCAAATGATGTTTCTTTCAAATGATGTTAACGTTCCTCCATTCCCCTCAGGGAAACATTCCTTTTGAGTTTTTAACCATTCTCAGAATTTTTTACTATTGAAATATATTGAATAATCTCAAAATGGTGCTCTGATCTTAGCACCAAACTCCATTCTATCCAACCAGCCAGCTGTTAGCTTGCAGGTGCCTCCACTTCACTGTGTCATTAGAAACTCGGTAGTGCTCTGCCTACATCATCTGTATTTGCTACCACAGGTAACCATGCCCTGGTTTTACATGCCCAGCTGAAAATCTAGGAATAATTTCTGGTGAATAGTTCTGTCTGAATTTATATAAATTCACATTGCATATCATCTGTTCTTCCCATTCCTGCTTACAAGCAGAGAGAAGGACGAGTCCCTGCTCACCTCAGCCTTGAATAATTTGTTCCAACTCTATGTCCAGCTCTGACTTTTTGACCTCCACTAAATCTCATGAGTTTCTCACCTCACTGCTCTGTGACCTCACTCTTACCTTTGGATCATCTTCCACACTTGGGCTCCTAGAAACAGTTTCCATGGTGATATTCTTGGCTATCCTTTTAGACTACATTTCCCCCTTGGCTCTGTTGCCCTGGTTAGCACTGCTTAAATTCTTCTCAAGGTCCTACACTCCCCGAAGATCAAGTTTCTGGAACAGATGCTGTGGCAACCCTCCAGCCATAGTTGCCCTATCCCTAAGAGCAGACACTTGACATCCTATTTATAACATATTTCTTACATCTTTGTCCTTTTCTCTGTTCCCTGACCAACATTAATCCACATTTTAATTTTATTTCCTGGAAGTATTGTAACAGTCTGTGCCCATGTTGTTTGTCTCCACACAGCTAGATTGCATTATTTCTGGGCATAAAGTCCTCTGCTTAATTGCTCTTTGTTGCCAATAGACTAGTAAGTCCAAGTCTGTGCTTTTTTAAACAAGCCTTTTTGTCTTTAGTGTACCTCACCACTCTCTTTTTCCAACCTATTTGTCTCCATTCTTTCCCGTAATCCTTTTTACTCATCTTTATTTCTCCCTCTACAAATACAAAACAAAACAAAAAACAAATTTCTGATCCTTACTCCATAGTCCCCTTATTGATCATGCCTACAATGCCCTTCCCACCTTGAATGGATGGTTCCCAAATCTACCTTCTTACATATTCTCTTTCATCTTTGTTCCTTTAATCACAGCTGCTAATTTGTTGACCTATAGCACTGTGCCTACATGCCTGTCTTCCCCATCATACTGTAAGTTCTTCAAGCATGGGCACCCTGCCACCTCCATCATTTTTCTTCATAGCTAGGTCTCAGCATAACATATAGAAGTCACTTCATGACAGCTTCTTGGTTGCATAGAATTATTGTGTTCAGGGGTTTGCAAACTGGACCCAGCAGTTGAAATCCAGGATCCCGTTTGTTTTATAAATATTTTTTTCTTGAGCCACAACCCATTTCCATTCAATACAATGTTGTATTTTTCATGTTACCATGGTAGAATCGATACAACACAAATAAAACTTGAAATATTTGCTCTCTGGTCTTTTATAGAAAAAAAAAACATGCTTTGATGGCCCCATGCTGAGTCATTGAGGTGTTCTTAGTAAATATTAAATGTACTTTAATATAAAGTAAATTTTTCTTCCTTTATATCATTGGCTCATATTTTTTCGAAGAGAAAAATAAATCATGTTCCTATGCCTTTCATAAAACCAAAGAAAGAAGATTCACTTAAATAGAAAAGGATGTATAATTTCTGTTCAAGAACTCTCAGACTGCTCATTTCCTTCCCTGGTTCTGTTCTCTGCCATGAGGCATGTCTTTTTTTTTTTTTTCTGACTATTGGATAGCTTGAGGGGCTAATTGCTGTAGAAGCATGGGCGTAGAAGATTTAAAGTATAGCAAAAATATCCTTCAGGGAAATATATTTAAAACCCTGTGTTTTTATGACTTTTCTCTATCCAGATTCATAAGTCTAAAATAATCAGCCTGGGCTGCTGGGAAGGGCAGCTTCTATGAGGATGGGAGAGAAACATATTCATCCAGAGAGACTGTATCCTTGCATACTGCTGTGCCAAGGTATTAATGGGATTGCCCACATATCATTTGGGAGGGGGAGGCTGGGCCCAGAATCACTCTGTGGATGAACCTGTGTACCCAGGCAGAGCTTCTACGTCATAACCATCCCAGAGTCTTTGCATAGATGTTAAAACCTTGGGTGCCTTTGTTGTGAGCCTTAATTCTGCTAATCGCCCAAGGTAAAGATTAGCTGTTCTTGTCAATTTAATTCAGCTTCAAACAAAGCAACAAGGTCACTATTTTCCCCCTTTCCTGTCTCTCCCGTTCTCTGTCTTTGCCAGCAAGCAGGATTGAGTTGTCATGTACCTCTAATAGGCAGCGCGGGGAATCATTAGTCCACCCCAACGCCCTGACTGATGGGTACTTCACTTCAATCATCTGCCTGTGCAGTGGTGGCCCAGTACTATTGACACTGTGTCAGCTTCCAGAGAAGATGCCTTAATCGGCCCTGACACCCTCTGCATTGATTTGACAAGTTGCTGTAATGACCTTCTTGTTTTTCTGAAGGATTACTGTTTACTCTGAGGTGCAGCTGACTAAATGTACGGCATTGTCATGGAAACACTGCATTCCCACCAGGCCTGGGTGGGGGCATGTGACATGGAGAGAACACTTAATATTTCAATGAACTGGTTTGCCCCAATAAGATGAATTCGAGCCCAATAATTAAGGCTAGTCTGAAGAGCCAACCTGAATGACAGCTATAAGAGACATCTACACTTGCCACATTTCTAAAATTCATTTCTAAAATTCAATTTTGGAGTTCCTTGTGGTTAAAAAAGAGCTGCTTGTCTTGACCACCTCCTAGAACTCACACTGTTTTCTGACCAGGCACTGCCTCTTAGATCTGCAGACACACCTTAGCACTACAATAAGAATGAAAGAAGAGGGCTCACACTTAGAGAACTCTCCACAGATCTGGCAACGTGCTAGGCACCATTACACAAGAATACGAAGTACACTCTGGACTGCTAGTTTTCAGAAAGACAGCCTTCCCTTGCTAACATCTTTGCAACTGGGAGTATCTTATAAATCAACCTCAGTTTACACACATTGCCAGCCAGGTGGAAGTTGTGACATAGATAGGGGAAAACCTTCCATGGACACCTGCTAATGTAAACAAAACAACAGCATTGAAGTGCCTTAGATATGGTTTGAGTGAGCGCTTTATCTGGATTGCTTTCATGGTAAAAACCAACCAAACAAATAAAAACAACTCTCAAACAGTTCTATGCTGTTTACTTAAATAGCAGGGAATCCAGAAGGACATAGCAGTTTGAACAGCTGTATCAACAGCTCGGAGGTCATAGCCTTAGATATTCTGTTCTCCTTCATGGACCTAAGAGAACTGCTGAGGCCACTGGAGACATTACACCCTAATAACAGAACAAGGAATAAAGGGAAAGCCAGAGCCTGTGCTATGCTTTAGAAAGAGTATGAGTGTGCTCTCAATAATTCAAGTATTGAAAATTTTAAATCCTCACCATGAGGCACTGAGATGTTGAAAACTTAATCCTTCTATGGTATTTATAGGGGGTGAGGTGGTTTGGGGCAATGAGGATTAGATAAAGTCATCATGGCTGATTCCTCCAATTGAATACTGGTGGCCTCTTAAGAAGAGGGGGAACAATCAGAAGACATATGGGATGCCCTGCGCCTTCTGTCAGCAAGAACTCCCCCCGCTAACTATAGAATCTTTAACCATTTAACAGCGAAATAAACCTTTTATTTACTGATTCTCAGCTTTGGGCATTTTGTTATAGTAACATGAATTAGACTAATAAGCTCTCTTTGATGGGATTCCACTTCATTGCTCCTAACAGATTCTGCTTACAACTTGTAAGCTGAATTTCTGCAAAGAAGACTGGAGGTTTTAAACATCAGAGCAACTTGGTAATTCTACTAAAAGTAGAATTATGTTCCTTAGGAAGAGAAGCAAGATGGATACCGAGAGGCTCCAAGATCTGCATGTCCATTGCTCTGACCATGAAATTGGTGCATAAACAGCTTAAACATGGGCCCTCATTGTGACAACTCTCTTATTATATTAAGAACAGCTCATGTTCAGTGATTAGGTATATGGTCATCTGAGGATGAAAACTGAAACTGGCTTAGGAAGCAGTATTAAACGGTACATTGCTCTTCCCATGTTCTAATCCTGTGGTCTTAATCTTCCTGGATGCCAATCATTTGTTTGATGCTTATTATATATTACAAACTATGTTGCTACTTTTTCTGAGACTCTTGAATGAAGACCATTGCTGAGTATTTTAAGGATTATTGGTCTTGCAAGTGTTGTCTCTCTCATGGTTGAATCATGACCTCCCTGGGTTCAAGAGATCACTAAAGGGTTAGTGAATGCCAAGTGTGAAGAAATTTGGAGAGATGATTGAGATACCATTTTCTGTCTCCAACACAGCATGCACGCACACACACACACACACACAGTCTAAGTAGTTCTGATGGAGCTAGAATCCTGGAGCCCTGCTTACTCCTCTTACCCTAGGCTATAATCCAACCACCATGGTGGGATTAAAGTATCATAATGTAGAATAATACCTGGCTATGTAGAATTTCACCCAAGTGGAGCTAGTGAGATATTTTTATCTTAAATTCTTCATATAACACTGAAAGAAAAAGTGTTTACCATCTTTTTATATCACAAACCATTGCAATGAAGCCTGAAAATGCCAGCATATTTTGAACCACCAATAGAGACCTTATCTAAGAAGGACACTATCCCACAAAAGAAGAATCTCAAGCTGGATTTACCATTGATTTTTACAAATGATGTTAAACAAACCCAAACTGAAAATTCAATGTGTGATGCTACCATGAGGTTTCAAACACTTGCAACAAATATGATCCTGATATTCTAGAAGGGACACTCAATGCTAAATAAAACAAACGCCCAGCCAGTGGATGTTTGCAGGTATAAAAATGAGACAGAAAAGTGGAAATCTCGCTTTCCCTTATATCAATAATTACATATGTATACATGAATGCGTGCTATAAAGTGAATAGTGTAATAGATGATCCTGGAAAGATGGGGAAGACATATGGGGATAAATAAATACACTCTTCCTATTCCATGGATATGACCTGTGAATATACTACATATTTCTTTTTCAAAACTATGAAGTTATCTTGTGGCTAATTAAATTACGAGTGGTTTTAGACAAGTTTCTCAACTATCTGTTTTGCCACAGACTCATGTATATGCCAGCACCATGGTTTTAGACCTCTCAGGTTCCACCAAACCATTGCCACTACTAGAATCACACAAAGGTCAAGCAAGGTTTTTTCTTTCACAGTATGGTAGCCAGTGCCAATTTCTCCCATCTCTTCCTCTTAGAAAAGAGCATAAGGCCTGAAGAGACTGGAGGCTCAGTGGCAAATGCTGTTCTTCTAGAGGACCCTTTTGTTTCACAGAACTCATCCTGGGCCGCTCCAGAGGATACTATGCCCTCTGCTGGCCTCCACAGGCACGTGTACACATGTGGTTCTAGCTTTTTATATCTCTCTGTGTCTCTGTCTATCTGTCTGTCTCTCTCTCTCTCTTTCTCTCTCTCTCTCTCAATCTCTCTCTCTCATATAAATAAAAACCAAAATATCCAGGAATGGTGGCACATGTTTTAATTTCAGCACTCAGGAGGCAGAGGCATACAGATTTCTGTGAGTTTGAAGACAGCTTAGTCAATATGATGAAATCCAGTTCAGCCGAGGTTATTTGGTGAGACCCTGCCTCAAAAATATTAAAAAAAAATAATGAATCTTACAAAAAGAACATAAGAACCCACAAAAGCTGATGTGTTATCCCAAACTATTCTTCAAGAAACTATTTTTTACTCAGTTAAAAACGCAATAAAGTGATAGATATTGGAGGGGAGTCAGTCATGCCATCTTTGTTTAAGTTTTGACCAGACATCTTACACATCGTTTCATTGAAGAATGTATGCACATTTTATATGTCATTCCAAGGGTGATTGGCATATAAGATATCAGCAACCAAGTCTATGCACACAGGCCAGATTCAGCTAGATGGTAGGAGACTGTGTTAAATGAATGCCAAGTTGACAGACTCCGATCCTGAATCACCGTAAAGCTGCTAATAGACTGTGTGTTGCCTGTTATTCCAGGCCGTGTTACCACTGAGGCAAATTAAAGGATAGGGAAAGTTAGATTAGCATGTCAGTTTAAACCAAAACGTGTTCCAATGTGCTACTTGAGCATAATAGAAGAACGCCTATAGATCACCATATGTTGGCATGGTAACATATTACGTCAAGATGAATGGGGCAGTCATCCGGAGCAGGCACTAATGATGACCAAATTAGTGATTAACAAGCTGGAGTCCTGACATGTTTCAGGTTGAGAGGGAAAGACAGGGCAGATGTTGGGGGACCTCCTCCTATCAACATCCAATGAGGAGAAAAATCTCACCAGGTCCTGTGGAACCAAACCTTTAAAGACTAGTTTCTTGTTCCAGCAGTGCTGGCTGTGGGCAAGAGAATCAACACACTTACTCCATCCTTCCTCAAGGCCCAGCACTACTATTACTTTAAATTGATTGCCAACTACCTTAAAATACTGGGTGAAACATATTTCATGGAAGAAGACAAATAAAATGGTTATGTACTTCCCAACACTTAAACAAAAAACTTCTTTCCTATATTTGCTGTGGCTGACTATGGCGTATTGCCTCCAAATACCCATTGTTTCTTCTGTCCCACCTCCTTTCAGTGACCAGTTCTGAACTCCATGCTACTCTGAGCATTGTCCATTTCCCATAGTCACAACTGCCTGTGTCTTGGACACCTAGAGACAACTCCTCCTGCCTTCTCACCCGGAACACCTGGGAACTTTTTGGTCATGTGATCAGTCTCACTTTCATCCCCAGAAAAGCATTTCCTTAATACCCACCCACTCCCCTCCTACTTCTGTCTTACTACCTTAGGGGTGTGGAAGCCAACATCCCCAAACAAGGAGCAAGTAGTTTGAGAGTTTATCACCAGTACACCCGTCATTCAGACCGTGGAGTTCTTTTTTCAGATAGATCCTTTGTGTCAGGCAGCTGACAGAGACCTACGGATGCTCTTTAGTAATCTAGTGAATAAATGAATGATCCCAGAGTTCATGGGATACCCCACCTGTGGAGCTGGACCAAATGCTGTGGTCAAATCCGGCCTCCTGCATTCCCCGTCCTGTGGTCCTAAACCAGCATTTCCCAACTTGTGGGTCATAACCCCTTTGGGGGGGGGTCAGATATCAGATACACTATAGTATCTGATAAAAACAGATGCCCTGCATATCGTATATTTATATTACAGTTCATAACAGTAGCAAATTATATTTATGAAGTAGCGGTAAAATTTTATGTTTGAGGGAAACTACAACATAAGGAGTTGTATTAAAGGGCTACAGCGTTAGCAAGGTTGAGAACCGCCGTAAACTGTCTGTCTGCCTGTGCTCCCTGGTAAGACAAAGGTGGTAATGTGCCCAGATGCACAAACTTAGCAGGTGGGTTGAGGATTAGAAACATCACTACCTGTAAGGCACTTTCAACAGTACACAGCGTTTGCTAAGCACCTAACACGAATACCAGAGAATCCTGAAATGAAAGCCAGAGGGGTTTCACTGGGCTTCCCTGAAGGATGTCAGTTAAAATGTATGCCCTTCCCCATCACGCACGCACGCACGCACGCACGCACACGCGCGCGCGCGCACACACACACACAGACACACACACACATCTTTTCAGCACAGTGTTTGAAGAAGAGCTTCTGTTTCTTTAAATGCTGTTTTCTACCCAGTTAGCAGTGTTTATAAATTTGAAACAGAGCTAGTGAGAATGAAGGTTCGCTGATGAATCTTATTGTCCATTGCCTCTTCTGGTTTCCCGAGTTTCTGCCTATCCTGTCACGCCCCCCACATCTTTGCTTCCATGTTATCCTTTTACCTAGTCTCCCTCTCTGTCTCCCATTACTCACTACTCTTGCCTTAATGATTTCCCCTTTTCTTCCCTTCTCTCTCCTAAGTACTTCTGCAACTATTACAATTGGTTTCTGCCCAAACTTTCTAAAAACTGCCCACAAATACTGACAGTTTTTGTCCCAAATTTATGTGCTAGTAAAATGTCAAGACAATCAAGAAAAGTAACGCAAATAAAGCAGATAGAATAATTTTGTTTTCAAGCTCCACTCTCAATCCTGCCCCCCTCCTCCTTCTTCTCTCATGACACTCTCCAAGTCCACTGATAGGAAAGGTCCTCCTCCCCTTCCATCTGACCCTAGCCTATCAGGTCTCATCAGTATTGGCTGCATTGTCTTCCTCTGTGGCCTGGTAAGGCTGCACCTCCCTCAGGGGGAGGTGATCAAAGAGCAGGCCACTGAGTTCATGTCAGAGACAGCCTCTGTTTGCTTTACTAGGGAACCCACTTGGAGACTGAGCTACCAGATGGGCTACATCTATACAGGGGTTCTAGGTTGTCTCCAAATGTTCTTAAAGAACTATTGGAAGTTAATGCTTAATGGAAAAGAGGAAGCAATTTTCTTTATTCTTATATCCACTCTTAAGTTGTCCATGCTTCAATAATTTCCTATTCATGCTCTTGAAAAGGTGTTTTTATTTGAACTCAGTGGGTCACAAGAAAACAAACAACAAAAAGGCACCCAGTGTGTGTGGGTTCTGTTCAGGAGTTAAAGCAATTTAGTGGGATTGGGTGTTAGAAGTATATAAGTGATATCAAAATTCAAAAGAAAATTATAATTATATGTCTGTTTTCAGATGATGTGATTTAATATGTAAAAACATTAATTTTACAAAAACTGAAACTAAATAAATCCATCAGATTTTTAAAATACAAAAAAAAAAGAATGATTTTGTTCCCCAAACATGAAAGAGTTTCTTTGTTGTGATTTCAGAGGAAGTTTATCGCACAGGTGTCCCACAGAGCAGAGGCTGAGGAACTGCCCTCCATGTGTGTGATAACCCAGCCCAGCAAGCTGACTACCCATCAGACGTTCCATGGAGGTCATATGCCACAAAGCATGAGACTTTCGTGACTATGCTTCCAGTCTCTTGTTGGCAGTTCTGTGTTGCCTTCTAGCATGTCACTTACCCTACCAGTAGGTCTGAGCAGGGCTTTCTTAGTGGTCAGAATCTGCTCAGCCATTCGGCAAGCCACTGTGTATCCATCTTATCCCTGCACATTTTCTAGAGTGGAGCCAGGAAATGAATACTTTCTTCAAGTCACTGTAGATCATTGACTTGGGTCAGGTGAGAGCTCATAGGGTCACATGGGGGTGCAACAACACAGAGGGAGGTAATGCAGTCTTGGGCCCTCTTTATTTTCTCTTCTTCTAACCAAAGACCGCACTGGAGATTCTGGGGTAGAGGTAGGGGACATTCATCCACCTTTTATAAAACCCAAAGTAAATTTATGTCACTCAGCCTTTGCTCATAAAACAGGTGACTCCCAGCAAAGTAAGAGGAGAAAAGGATGTCACCTTTTTCTCCCTCTGCTTCCCTTCCTTTCTGTAAGTGTACACTTTCCCTCTCCGTGTCATTGAGATGTTATTTATTGATCTTGCTGACAGCAGCAGTAAATAGAGCTGGGGCTGTTTTACATCGCTGATGAGAAGGCAAGCTCCATAACTCATCATACCCAATCATTCTTCTTCCTTTTTCTCTTTTGTATCTCATTACAGAGGCAGAAATTAATACACTTGGACAGAAGAGAAATGAGTTCAGCTGCTCTTATGGCTTTAGAAGGGAAGCAAGTGTCCTCAGTGGTTCCTTAAGAATTGACAGATGAGTCAGAGGTCTCCATCAGACACACCCTCACCAAGGTCCATCAGCTGTGCCCCAGTGATGACAGACCAGAGGTGCAGCATGTGCTTTGGGGAGTATCCTAAGCAGAGAGAGCCCCTCCAACTCCTCATTTCTAATCAGAGCAGCACAGCTGTGAGCCTGGGCATCCTAACATGCAGAACAAACATGGTGCATTTTCTCGGAATGCCTATTTTACTAAGATTTAAGGGGTAAATGTGCATTAAAGCAAACATGCACATAACTTGAAGTTGAATGTAAATGGACATGAATTTTAATGGGAAACTTCAAAGAAATTTCTTTCACTCTTGCCATGAGCCTCTTGAGCCATGTGTCACACCCTGGGTGACAGGCAATCACTTTCTTCCAGCTTTGGGGACTTCTCTGATGAAATACTCAACAACCTGGCAGCCTATTCATTCTGCTCCTCTGAAAGTTCAACCAAAACAATGGACCTAGAGTCTGTGTGAGTGGAAAGGGCTGCAGAGAATGTCTGCTAGTTGAATTCAGGATGGCTATATGAAGATTCTTTTCTGGGCTTACGCCTGTGCTGCTGTTTTGTAGGCTCATCACCATTTCCTTGCAAAACTGGCTCATAGTCTACTAAGTGGAAATCTTGGCACCCACAGGGCCTCATGAGCCTCACCCACTGTTTCTAAGAGAAACTTGCCTTGTCAATGTTCTCATACAAACAGTTTTTCTGTACCACAAAAAGCCAGAATTGGCACTGGTTTCTGATGGAGTTATTGAAGAGGCATGTAAAAGATGGCATCTTACTCAAGGCTCTGTCATGTAAAAGCATGATTAATATTATTACTGACCACCTATAGATTAAATTATTCCTAGAAAATACAGTAATACAACTGAAGGTTACATTTGATCTAAAGAACTTAATGTCTAACAGAAAATTTAGCCAAATGGCTCCCCAACTAGATAGTCACAGTAAGAATATCCCAGTGGGATATGTATTCAAAGTTTATAGTAACAATGAAAAACAGATAAGCCTGTCAAAGTGATTATAAAGACCTAGCATGTGCCAGGCATTGGTCTACAATAATCTGGAGTCTTCTCTAAATCTCATGACAACAGTACATAATTGTCTTCAATTTACACCAATAAGCAAAAATAGAAAGATATCAACTTCACTTTTTAAATTATTTTTACTTACTGTGTGTGAATGTGTGTCTGTGTGAGAGAGAGCAACAGAGAGGTGGATATCTGTGTGTATGTAGGCATGTGTATGTGCAGACATGTGAATATGGGTGCATATGTGTGTATACAGGTATGGAGGCATGAGGACAACTTGTGATTGTCAGTTAATTTCTTTCACCATGTGGATCCTGGATATAGAAATCAGAGCATCAGACTTAACAGCAGAAACCTGTACCTACTAAAGAATTGAGGCTAAGTAACTAAGAAACTTTCCCATGGTTCCAGAGTTTATTTGGGCTCATACTTGTTTGACTTCAAAGCAAAAGAGCTCCCCCAGCAATCAGTGATTTATACAGTCAGAATAGCACAGTGAATCCCAGTTCCTCAACCTCTCCCATTCTGACACAGGAGAGACTCCAAGTTCATTTTCTACCTTAGCCTCCTCACTTCTAAAATAAAGTGACTGCTCTAACCTTGATATGGGGAAAAGATCACTGTGGAAAGAAAAGTATGGAATTTAACCTGAAGTCTGCAATGCTTCTGATAAGTTTGAGATTTGTACTAAATGAAATGAAAATGTAGGTTTCTTTTGTCTCTCAATGGCACCTTTTAGTCTTTTTTTTTCTTTTTTTTAAGTATGAGATGGGGTAAATCACTCAGTGATTTGAAATTAATTCTGGAAGATACATGTATATACTTATAACGTATGTGATAAATACAATCTATATTCATATACAGTCATGTAGTATATACAATACAAAAATACTATTATATGTATATCCATAAAAACAATTGTCATTATCAACATGTTTCTTTCATAGGCCAAATCTTTCTCTGTTATACCCAGAGCTTCGAAAAATCTCACCCTTTCCTCCTTTCTTCTCTCTATTTAAAGTCTCTGCTTCCTGTTTCCCATATACTTCATAGTCCCTAACTTCGCTTAAAAGCACTTCTAATTTCTCACATTGAAAAGTAGATTGTAAAACTAAGTTTAGTATGGAATGTTTTATACCATGAAAACTAATGCCTTACTTCGCACCCCCCAACAATGAATGCCAAAAGCATCATAGACTCAAAGCTCATGAATAATGTATATTATCCAATTAAGAACAAATGCTGTTCAGTTCTTTGCGATGGTGTGCAATGCTAGTTCTGGCCTTAGCATGGGTACCAAGGCTGGGGGGTAGGGGTAGAGCTTGGAGAGGCAAATGTGTGTGTATATGTGTATGTGTCTATATGTGACAGCTAAGCTCCTAAAACCTGTAGCATGCTCATTATGCCCAGGGAGATAAAGTTCCCATGCCAAATCCTCAGAGAGATGTGAGAATTTTCTCAACAATAAATAGAACTTATCTTAAATTTCTGCATTCCCAAACCTGCTTCTTAATAGCTCAGTTGTTGCTGGGTCACCCTGTCCCCTGCTTGCCAAACCATCAAGTCTAATTGGCCAGCTCTCTTCCTTTCCAAAGCAGGAATGCTCCAGATGAGTAGCCTCTAGAGGCCTCCTCTCTAAGGCCACAGCGTGACTCTATGCATAGCTCATTCTCTCCTTCCAGCTCAATTTCTCTCTGTGTTTCTCACTTTGTGTGTGTGTGTGTGTGTGTGGTGGGTTGCATGTGTTTATACAGGTGAATGTGTGGATATATGTATATGAATGTGGAGGTCAGGGGCCAGCCTTAGCTATTATTTCTCAGGCACCTTGTTTTTGTTTTGTTCTTTGAGACAGGCTTTCTTACCAACCTAGGGCTCACCAAATAAGTTAGGCTTGATGATGATGATGCTACAGGAAATGCTACCTCCCAAATCTCTATCTCCCTAGACAAGCACATGCCATCATACCGAGGGTCTGTTTATTTAAAACAACCAACCAACCAAACAAACAAACAAACAGGTTCTGGGGATCAAACTCAAACCCTCACACTTGCAAGGCAAGCACTTTGCTGACAGCCATTCCCTCAGCATTAGGAGCTCTTTCTCAACCAAAGGTCTTCTTAGTAGTCCTCTTAAGGCTACTGAATTAGACTTGTCTTAAAACCACAGGCCTAGAGAGCCTGATACCAAGACATAGTTACCACACACCAGGACATTTTACACCCAGAACTTCATTTTCCTTATCAGAAGTAAAAGAAGGTAAGCAAATGCAGCCAGGATTGTTGCATATCTAAGAGCCATATTCTTGCTACATTGGTGAGGTCTCATGTACATGCTGGTGATTATCCTTTTGGTTCTGAGTATAGACACATCCTCACTTACAGCTTTGGAACTGAGCATGAGGAATCCCCAGAGTTTGCTCTGGTCTTATCCTGATTAACATTGTTCATAAAAATACTCATCTATCAGGGTTTCCATTTGTAGGATTAAGTTGTGCCAAGTAACAGCAAGCCATTACACTATCTGATAATGAACGCTGGAGACAGAATTTGGGGAGGGGCCTCTGAGGGAGCTGAAATCTCTTCTTATAACTCAGGACTGACAAGTGCTGCCTTGAATCTCTCCATGGATCCAATTTAACACCAGAGGAAGCAGTGACTCAGACTAACTTAAATATCTCAAGACGAGTTTCACCTTTTCCTAGGAGGCCGTATCAGTTCAATTGCATAAGTGCAAATTTATTGAAAGTGGTTTGGCGCTTAGCTTTTCTCTATTGGCAGTAATGGAGTTTAAATTTATAGCAGGCTGATGAATTTCAGATAAGAGAACCATTACCTTACAACAACATTAAGGAAAAATATATAACTGTGATTGCTGAACCTCGAATGTGTATTGTTGGAATGAGGGGAGATGGATGACGGGGGCTGACATTTGCAAATGCAATCCCTTTCCATCCTCAGTGTGCTGGCCCAGGAGCTTGAAAGCATGGCATATTCAAGAAAGGGCTTGGAATAATGATGCTTTATAGCAAAATAGTAGGGATAGGTTATAATCTACAGGGGAAAGATTTTTCTTTCTCTTTAGTAATATAATTGGAGGTATCTTTTGGTAATGTGCCAAGGCTATAGCATGGACTAGGTCATTTGTTTTTGGTACTTATAATGTGTCTCTCCTGTGGGTTATTTTTCCTCAGTACAAGGCTTTGTCTTCCAACAGAGTAGATCTCTAGCACCATACAGATTAAATTAAAGGATGCAAGGACCCCAGAGAGGCCCCAGGGAGACCTGGGCTTCTGTTAACTTCAAGATTGAACGAGAGAGAGAGAGAGAGAGAGAGAGAGAGTCACATTAAACACTTGAACTTTTAAAGCTAAAAATATATAGAATACAGTTTTTCTGTGCTTAAGGTGACCAGAGAACTGGAAAAAAGGGGAAGATTCCATGACAGAACACAAATTTCAGGCTATGAAATAAACTTAAGAGTTGCACCCAGTTCTCGTATGCATTATGTGAAAGATCTTGTGTGCAAAATATACACACTCATGTGTGCTGGTACACTCATGCATGCCCATGTATGTGGAGGCCAGAGGTCAGTGTCAAGGGTTTTTTTCTATAGATCCCCACATTATTTTTGAGGCAAGAACCTCCACTGCACCTGGAGATCATTGATGATGCAATCCTGACTGAACAGCAAGTCCCTGGGTTCTGCCTATGCCCACCCTCATCTTTATGGTTACAAGCACATGCTACCACTGTCAACATGGTTGCTGGGCATCCAAATGCAGATCTTCACACTTGCACAGCTAGTGCTTTACACACTAAACCATCAACATAGCCCTGACACTGTTTTTTTTAAGTTTAAAGAAATGCTCAGTGTATAAGATGATGGATATGTCATTGTGTTTGAATCATTCATACATGTGTCTATGTATGTGTGTATAACACCTCACCATACAATATAAACATATGGAATCATTATTTATTAATTAAAATATTTTAAGAATAAGAGTTGAAAACAGTATTGGTACCAGGAAGTTGTTTTTTGGGGAGGTCTTATTTTTATATCTATAGTATGTATGCACAGTGGTACATGTCAGGTTTACTGTGGGGGGATTCTCAGAGCTATCGACAAAAGTCAGACTTTTTCCCTCACTGAGGGGTCTTTCTCCACACAGAGAGTCCCTTGGGGTGCTCAACTGCTCTTGGGGTGGTTTCTCTGTCATCCTCTCTCAGCCTACACAAGGTCCCTTCTATACAATACAATGTGAGGAAAACCGGCCATATATTTCTCTGACAATAAGAAAAAAAATGGAGTGATGGGACAGTTCACTTTTCTTCATCCCCCTGACCCTCATGGCTGAGCAGAGTAAGCCATGAAAATGCTGTTGTCAATTTGGGCCCCAGGTACTCAGATTGTTTTTCTTCTCAAGACACCACAGGCAGAGAATAGAGGGAAGAGGTTTACCAAATCTGTGTCCCCTCTAATCCATCATGTGAGGTCGCTTCTGTGTGGCTCAGACTGTTATCCATCACCAGAGGAGGCCTGGCACTCAAAATGTAGTTAGTTTTAAAAGAGAAACCCTAGCTTGCTGCAAATAATAACAGGGGAATTTGTGTTGAATGAGACATTTATTTTGTGGTTATACACAAGCAATTTTACAAAGAAAGAGGGCTGAATTTGGTTGGCTACTCATTTATTTGGAAAAGAACTGATTATTAATTGAATCCAACAAAGTCTGAGGAAACTTAAAGAAGCAAACAGCTTGGTGCTTTGCTAGCTGTCTCCTCAGCTAACAAATGGCTTTTGGTGTGGCCCAAGCATGGAAGGGCTGATACTGTCATTCTGGGTTGAAGCAATTGACTGTGGGTCCTTGTTATAAAGAACAGCTCAAAAGAGGTCCAGACAACATGGACTTCAATTGAAAATAGTATTTCAAATGCAAATGGCAACACAGTGGCCCAAGTAGGTCCCAGTATGCCAATTGTAATTGTTCCTTTGGAGTCTCGGAAGGACTGTTAGCAAGCTTGTGTGTGTGTGTGTGTGCACACAGGTATGCAGGTTTAAGTGAATGTGCAGGTCAGAGACTGACAACAGGTGTCATCCACACTCCAGGCTCTCTCACTGAAACTGGAGTTTACTGATATGCTAGCAAGCCCCAGGGACCCTGTACTTCCACTTCCCAGACACCATGCTCTGCTTTCCTTTCTTTGCTTTTTTTAAAAATAATTTTATTTAATTTTTATTTTATGTACATTAGTGTGAAGGTGTCAGATTCCTTGGAATTTGTGTTACAGACAGTTGTGAGCTGCCATGTGGGTGCTGGGAATTGAACCTGGGTCCTTTGGAAGAGCAGACAGTGCTCTTAACCACTGAGCCATCTCTCCAGGCCCCTCTCTTTGCTTTTTAAAGTAACTTCTCAGGATCAGAACTCAGGGCCTCATGCCTGCACAGCCAGCATTGTGCAGACTGAGCCATTTCCAAGCCCCATAAACTTGTTTGTTACTGGAAAATCAGCAGACAACATCTAAACTCATGTGACTAAAGCTAACAGTAACAACATATCTCCCTTTTTATGAAGTAACACAGTTGTTAGGGTAATAGAAAAAAAAAACACATTATTTCATTCAGTTGTCAACTTGGTTTCCTGGAGCTTAGGCTTGCAGAAATGAGAGGACTCTGTACCCCTTTTCTCCATCTGGGCTTACAGGATTTAACATTGTGGAGCTTCTGGATTAGGAAGGACACATTGTCTTTTTTTTCTAGTCCCATTTTAATTTTTCTCAAAACTCATAAAATATCACCAGAGTGCTTTTTAATTTTTTTCTGAAAAGCAGGAAATCGTAAGATTGATAAATAGGTTAATGTGAACCTGATGGCGTGGTTAATTAATCACCAAGCTGAGGAACCACTGCAATTCATGTCAATTCAGACGATTTTCAGGAAATGATTTGAATCAATTGCTAATGAAATTGAGAAATTTAGGAGCCGCTTTCTGACTTCCCAATGACAGGACTCATATTTAACTCAAGAGATGTGACAGTTAATGACAACATAAAAGTGCTATGAATTATTTTCCAGATCATGGGAAAATTACAGCATCTCCCCAATGAAATGCTGCTCAGCTCATCAGCCAGAAAATAAACAGCCTTAATCACAGGCTAAGAAAGCCATGATGCAGTTTAAAACCTCCGTTCTTTTTGAAATAAACAAAGACAATACTCCTTGGGAAAAGAGCAGTATTTCATAACCTTGATACAGAGTGATAGATGAGCTTAGTACAACTGACACCACAAGCAGAAGCCCATAGGTGGCGATTACCACGGACTGCTATGCTTTTCTCTAATTATTTTACTCTAGTGGTTTTCAACCCTCCTAATGCTGCAACCCCTTCCTACAGTTCTTCATGTTGTGGTGACCCCCAAACATAAAATTATTTTTGTTACGTCATAACTGTAATTTTGCTACTGTTATGACTCATATGTAAGTTTATAATCTGTAGATTGTCTTAGGCCATCCCTATAAAAGGGTCACGCAGCCCCCAAAAGGAACTTGTCCCACAGGTTGAGAACCCTTGCTCTAAGCCTTTAAAATGGGTAAAATTTCACTTTCAACTTCTTTAATTTTTAGCTGAGTTTCCCAGCCTTTTTTTTATGTGTTGTATATTGTTCCATTACTTTTCATTTCAAGTTAGACTTTTAAGTTAATTTAAAGTTACATCCACATATAACAAGACAGTTATTGTGTACTAATTAAATATCAATGGCAAGTGTGCTGATCAATATTTAATCTAATTAAGGTGTACACAAGACAGCAGCACTGTGTAATTAACTCAAAACAGCATCAGCAAGCCGTGCATGCTTAAATTTTTTATTAATATGTTTGTTAAGAATTTTTAGATCATGCTGTTTTATGGGCTTGCTTGAGAGATATAAAATGAAAATGTTTGTCAAGATGCTAATAGAGCAACTACTAAATGCAGCTGTTAATTATCTTAACAGTCTTTAAGGATCCTGAATGGATCCAACACTCTTAGTAAGGATGAAGGATGCCTTTGCCCAAATGGTGGGAACTAGAAAAGATCCATCCTGAGTGAGGTAACCCAGAAGCAGAAAGACACATATGGTATATACTCACTCATTTGTGGATATTAGCCATATAATATAGGATAACCATACTAAAATCTATAGTTCCAAAGAAGCTAAATAACAGGGAGGACCCTAGGGAAGATGCTTAATCCTCACTCAGAAGAGCAAACAGGATAGACATGAGAAGTAGGAGAAAACAAGGAACAGGACAAGAGCCTTCCACAGAGAATCAGGCTATCAAAGGAGATACTGAGAGTCATAGTCAAACTTTGGGCAGAGTGCCAGATACCTTATAGAAGAGGGAGATAGAAAGACCTTGAGGGGACAGGAACTCCACAAGGAGACCAACAGAGTCAAAAAAAAAAAACATGGGCCCAGGGGTCCCTGCAGAGACAGATACTCCAACCAAGGACCATGCATAGAGAGGACCTAAACCCCCTGCTCAGAGGAAACCCATAGGCTGCTCAGTTTCCAAGTGTGTTTCCTAGTAAGAGGTACGGGGGGCTGTCTCTGACATGAACTCAGTGGCTGGCTCTTTGATCACCTCCCCCTTATGGGTGCAGCCTTGCTAGGCCACAGAGGAAGATGATACAGCCAACCTTGATGAGACCTGATAGGCTAGGGTCAGATAGAAGGGGAGGAGGTCCTCTCCTATCAG
>CM053766.1:89474883-89513855 GCA_028658305.1 Pachyuromys duprasi
GCTACAGAATTTTGTAAGAGTATTCTTTGAAGAGTTAGAGAAAAATATGTTGAGCAATAAATATCATGGGATTACTTTAACATGGGATTTTAATACAGTAGCTACACAAACTCCTATGAAATTACAAGTTAGTAGAGATGAACTTTGGTGAGAAAACCCTTTTCTTAGCTGAGACTGTGTTTGGTGTGGTTTACAAAGGCCCATACAGGTGATTGTAAGCTTAGATTCAAGAACAGGCAGAGTGTACAAACAATATGGGCAGGGCTATGCAGCCTACATTGCTGCTGATTAAGTCAAGGCGAAGGACAAACTCAAAATCACAAATTTTGTAGAATTATTTCTTGAAAGGTTTGCTGTCGTATTCCATAAAGGTTCTTGAACCAGACAGACAACATGCAAAATGTATGGAGATATCCATGCAAATGCAGGGAGATGTATTTGAATATTCTCTGTAGCCCCTGTAGAGCAATTGGACACTCCAAACAATGACAAACATTTTGTATATACAAACTAATATAAAGAGTAATTTGGTAAAATAGTGATTTTATTTCAGACTTATGTTGCCTCCTTCAATCTTAGAACTTTACTGTTGAAAGAATATAAGAAAACCTGGGGTAATTTACTGTCCTCTGTCTTGCTTAGTATGTATATCTTGCTTAAGTGTTGGGCTGACATTTCTATGTTTTATCTCTGTGAATGAGGAGGAAAGGATAACTCATACTCTCTTTCCTCTTCATGCCATTGAGTGATGGAAAGAGGGTTCAGCCATCATAGATTATATACACCACATATTTTCTCCTCTCTCTTCAGGAGGGCTGCAAATGCTGAAGATGACAGCTATGGAAGATGGGAAAGCCATAAAATGTGTGGACTAAATATCCTTCCAATAGAAGCAAACTTTTAAATACCTCTATGTGACTGTGTTGGAAATGAAGCAATTGTGGTGTGCAGTGCAAGCTAACAAGACTGGCTGGGAGGGATTTCCCTCACCTCTGGTTTTCCAACACTTAAAAGTATCTTGAGTATACAATTCTTGTGTTGCCAGTACTTTATAGATATAAGGTTTTTAGACCTAAGCCACTGTTAATGTCAGCCAAGAAGGCTCACTAAGCCCTTGGCTCACTAGGTTCCTGCCTATTCAGTGTGGTGGTGGCCAGGCAGGAAATTCAGCACAATCAGCCTCAGAGCCAAAGGGAGCTTGTGCTGGAGGAACACAGAAGAGGTCGAGGAAAGGCCTGCCTCAGTTTGAGTATAGATACCTTGCACTGTCCACTCACAGGAACGACACAATGAAAAAGTAAAACTTGATTGCCCTTGTCATATTAAAAAAAAACCCCAAGATCTTTGGCGCTGTAGGAGAAATTAATAGTTAACATTCAAAACTGTAAATAAAATAAAAGTCTTGGTCCGAAGCAGAATACGCAAGAGAGACTACACTAACTGGTCTGTCACTTCACTCACTATTTTCCTCTAAGGATAACTATATTTTTATGGACTTTCATTCATTTCTGCATTCCTGTTACCCATGCCCTGGCCCCCCATACACACAATTTTTGAGACAAGGTCTCACTGTAAAGCAAGTGGCTGTCCAATAACTGTGTAGCTCAAGCTGGCCTCCAACTTACCAATATCCTGCCTTAGCTTACAGGCATAGCTCAAACGTTAACTTTATATTATTAGTTTAAGGCATATTTACATATAAAAATCATCAACTTGAAAACTATAATCATATGATATTAGTATAGATATATATGGATGGTTAGATAGTAGATAGGTAGATACACAGATGATAGTAAAGTAGGGAGAAAGAAAGAAGGAAGGAAGGAAGGAAGGAAAAAAGGAAGGAAGGAAGGAAGGAAGAAAAGGAAAGGAAAAGAAGGGAGGGAGGAAGGAAGAAACAAAGGAAGGAAGGATGGGTGGATGGAGGAAAGGAAAGAGACCATTATAGTAACAATGACTAAGATGCACCATAATTCCATTATTCGATGGAATATTCCAATCCCTTCCCACAAAGGTGCCATTTGCTTTTTTCCTAACAGTTCACTCCCTACCCAAACCCAAAACAACCACTAAATGAGTAGCTATTACTGTAGTTTCCAGAATTTTATTTCAATGGTTTCTGTATCAGGCCCCTTTAGCTTCACATAATGTGTTTAGGATTTATCATTCCATTGATTAAATACCTTCCACATGGCTGAACAAAGCTCCTGAAGTTGATGTCCCACAAGGTGTTTATCCACTAACCATCCACGTGGCCTTTTTCTGTTTCTATAGTTACGATGATTAAGTAGATATGAATATTTGTGTGAGAATCTTTTGATAGGCATGTTCTCATATTCTATCATTTCTACACTGTGGCAGTGTGCTTACTTGTGTTTTAAAAACAAACAAACACCAAGTGCTTTTCAAAGAAGCTATATAATTCTGTGATAATGCCACTTCATAGCCTTGCCAGCACAAAACTGCTGTTCTTTCCATTTCAGCTGCCCTTCTGAGTGTGTGGTAGTTTTTAATTCTGGTTTTAATATTCCATTTATATTTTATAGAAATGCTCACTATATTTTCATGTGCTTGTTTTGGTTATATACAATCTTTGAAGGAGGATCCATCCAAGTAATTTGCCCTTCATTTCATTCTACAAGTTCTTTATTTACTGTAAATACAAGCTTTGTAAATTTCTAATCGGCATGGGATTTCTTTATTTTGAAATTTTAATTTATTAATTTGAATGAAAACTATTTTCACATTTTTATTTGATAATTTGGTATTATATGTGTGATATATCAAGTAAGCTTTGCTTTACCAAGGGTACAAAAAGTTTCTCTATTACTTTACTCTCAAAATTGCATAGCTTTTTTCTTTTTTTAATTGACTGCATTAGCATTTATTATTGATTTCCTCTAGCCATGTTTTCTCTTTTTTAATTTTTATTAATTACGGTTTATTCACTTTGTATCCCCCCTGTACCTCCTCCCCTCCCAACCCCATCCTTCCTCTTCCCCACCCATGTCCCTCTCCCAGTCCACTGATAAGGGAGGTCCTCCTCCCCTTCCCTCTGATCCTGGTCTATCAGGTCTCATCAGGAGTGGCTGCATTGTCTTCTTATTTATTTAATGTATATGAGTGTTCTGTTTTCATGCACACTAGAGGAGGGAATCAGATTCTGTTACAGATGATTGTGAACCGTCATGTGGTTGCTGGGAATTTAACCCAGAACCTCTGGAAGAAGAGCCAGTGCTCTTAACCTCTGAGCCACCTCTCCAGCACATAGCTTTATTTCTTAATTTTATCCGTGTGATTCATTTATGATATAAATATTATATATGGTGTGACATAGGAATAAGTTTTATTTCCTTCCATAGAGAAGCTGCATGGTTTCAGAAACCTCTGTTGAAATAAAATTTCCTTTCCTCTTTGAATTAGTTATGTTTATTGAAAATCAATTTGCCACAGAATTGTGTAAATATTTTGGGATTACTGCATTACAAATGATAGCTCTACTGAATCATTTAACTCAGCAGAACTGTATGCTTCAATTGTGCACATTTTCAAAACACTCTTTTTAGCCATTTGTTTCTTTCTATGAAATTCATCAACTTAAAATAACTGCTGAAAAAATAACTGGGAAAAAATGACATTCCTAATATTATTCATTTTGGGGGAGGGTGAATATTATAATTCTTAACATCATGGAAGTCATCAGTAAGGCTAGATTGGCTGGCCAGTGGGCCCAAGAGATCTGTCTATGTCTTTCTCTTCAGTGTTAAGACTATAAAGACACACATCTATATGCTTAGGCTTTTCCTATGAGTTCTGGAGATTAAGATAAGATCCTCACACTTCTGAGGCTAGCCCTTTACTGACTGAGGTATCTCCAAGGTCAAGATCTCACAATGTTAAGTAACAAGAGTGAAGGCAGACATTCCTGGTTGTTTCTGGTCCTAAGGAGAAAGCATTTGTCTTTTTGCTTTAGGAATGATATCAGTCAGGAGCAGGATTTTCATCAAGCTGGGGGAGGAGAGGTCTTCTCATGGAAGAGAAAGGAAGAGACACAAATAATAAAGAAGCATACTATATTCATGGACAAACAAACAAACACACACACACACACACTTAATTACAATTAAACTTCCAGAAAGTACTGTGATAGAAATTTCCAAAGGGGGTTTTCTAAAATAACAATGAAAATATAAAAGTTCTAGAACTGCTAACACAATTCTAAAGAAAAATATGGATTTAATTTTTTGGCTTGGAAGATATTATAAAGCTAAAGAAATTTTTAAGGTTTGACATTAGATAGCTAAGCCAGCTTTCATAAAAATTGAGACCTTCCATACTGGAAAATTCTATTCTTTTAGGAGACTAACAATCCACATAGAGAATGTTTTTAAGTCATAACAAATAGGCTAGTTGGGTCCAGAATATATAAAGAATGTCAAATATTTTATAGCAAGAACACAGATGACACAACTCTGCACATATACAGATTAGTAGAAAGCCAAGGAAAGGAAGACAGGATATAAAGGAAAACCAATAATCAAAAAAATGACCAATAATTTCTAAGAATTAAAGAAATATTCTTAAGTTGCAAATATTCTTAAGGGTAGGGAAGAAGTATACATGGTACCTTCGATGAGATGCTGACATAGACACCCTTTAAACCAACAGTAAAAGCAAAACGATAACTCTTACTATGAAACACATGTGGCCACCAGCAACAATCACTGTGGGTCTCCCAAGTCCTTCTATGATCAGAAATGTAATAAAAACAAGATTTGGCACCATCAAGAGAGCTCGAAACCAACAAGTGACAAAGTGGTGCAGCTATCACTCTTACTCTCTCTCCACAAAAGTGGGATAATTTCACGGGAGCACTCCATCCTAAGTCTCAGGTTTGACCAGGGAAATGACCCTCCTTTGACCACATGGCAACCATCTCAAGAAGTCATACTTTCATTCCCTCCTGGTCTAACTTATCACTAGTATTTCTGGTATTATCTTCCCAGTGTGCTTCCTATTCTCCTATCTTTGCCTCACAACCTATTTCCAAAATTGAACTAGTGCGCAATTTGTCACCAATACAATTGCTCTCAATGTCACAATGGACTCATATCTTGAAAGTACTGAAGAAAATATTTTGACCCTAGAATTCTATAACCACATATAATATTGAAAGTTGAGTTTAGATTCTGAAGTCTATTAATTATAAACTGTGTCAAAGCTGATTCCTTAAGAGAGAATGATTCACAAAAAGAGAAAAAAAATACTCAGAAAGAAGCAGAAATGTATGTGAAGAAATAGTTAGCAGAGAAATAGAAAGAGAACCACTTGTGGTTAGATCTAAATAACATTTTATTATGAAGAATTTAATAATAATGTGGTGGATTCAGGGACAAAGCTGAGAAAAACTGAAGTGCTCTGCAGGAAATTCCTAATTAACTAGTTCCATGCTTGAAAAGAAATCAGAACTTAGAATGACGGAATGAACTCACAGAGGGATTGCCTAGTTAACAACAGTTCTTACACAAGCAATACACCAATTTGTGGACATAGCTTCTCTCCTTTATCATGTAATGACTTTTTCACCAAAGCACCCATACCACCCATACCAGATGTCGCCACCAGCAACAATTGCTATGGGTCTCCCGAGTCCCTCTGTGATCAGAAATGTAATAAAAACAAGACTTGGCACCTCTAAGAGACAGCTTGAAACCAACAAGTGACAAAAGGGTATAGTACCATCACTCTTACTCTCCTACTCTTACACACACACACACACACACACACACACACACACACACACACACCCCTCACACACACAAGCATTCCCATGAAAATAAGCATTAAGACAAGTGAATACACTTTATGATGTGACATTGTAATATTACGGTTTTTGGTGAAGATGCATTTGCCCATTTACTAGACACAGTTTCTCATCAGAGAATCTCATATGGAAGAAGTTTAAACTATGGGTTATAGTTCAATGAACCAAAACATCATTTGCTATATTTGCCAAGTGAGAAGGACATGGGGTGATACTTCTTCAATGGCCTGTTGAGTGTGTGAAACTTTCTCATGCTTCAACAGGCCTTTAGCTTCAGCTCTTATTTCCTTAGATAATTTGTTTTTCTGTATTTCTAAGAATTTTGTACCAGATCCAACATGCATTCAAAAATGTTCCCCAGATATGGAATGACAGGTGTAACTTCCCAAGAGCCACTACTTTATCTCTATACCAACTCCACTCTGAAATGCCCTCTTCATCTTTTAACACAAACAATTTTGGATTGCCTTGTGTATTTACTGTCTTCAAATGCTTGTATCCGGTATGAACTTGTTTCACTGTTCAATTAATTCATCTTTCTATTTGTCCTGTATGGAGATCTCTAAGGTTAAAATGGAGCACACCTACTTTGTCTTATAAAAATGAACAGACTAGCATTTTACACTTTAGATTTGAACCTGAGGAGCTCTGCAAAAGTGCGGGCAAAGTGAAAACATCTGTTCTCAAGTTCACTAGAAAACAGACCATAGAGTAAATTGCCCTCCAAAATCTGAAAACATGAGTGTACTTAGAGAGATACAGCTCTGGACAGATGTCTCCAGGCTGTGTGCCTACAAGCTTGATCCTGTAGAGCTCCTGAGGGCTGCAATTAGAGGAGATCTCTGGCACTTGGTCTTTGACTTTGACATCCATAAGCTGCTCAAGGAGAGGATGGAGAAGACACACCTCACCCTTTGCTCTGACTAGGGGAAAGAAAACTAAGAGTAAAACCCTCTTTCCTTTCCCATGTCTCTCCTGAACGGTACTGAGAATCTAGGGAAATCAGGGAAATGAAACTATTCCCCAAGCATCCTCTTTAATCTGCTCCCAAATGGTAGAAAGATGCAACAGGACCAGTAACTTAGTACAAGGGTATTGGAGGAAATAAAAACAGACAAACATCAGGAAAACTACATCCTGATACAGAGGTCCCCAGGACAAGGCCTCTTCAAACTTTTCTACCTGTAACCCATTTCCTCAAGAAACTTTTTACACAATCCTGGATATGTCTGTCTAGAAATATGTATACAAATTAAGTTTTAGTGATGTTTGCATAAACAAATTCCTTTTAAAATGATTCTTCACCTTACATGCACAATGAACCAGTAAGTAAGGGGAAAAACCATTCACAATGAAATGGATGTGCTTGCTTGAAGGCATTCCTCTTAACTGAATATTTGATGCCGCAAGACAAGAAGCAGCGAGAGGATTCCTGTTAGCCTGGCGGTAGGTATCTTGACTGTACGCCTACAGTGCTGAGGACCCCTTCTGTACAAAGCTCCATTTCAGAAATTGCTAGACAATCTGCCCTAATCCCAAATCAGCCTTCACTTAACAAATTTTATGAAACTCAACAAATTTTAATTAAATACTCTAATATAATAAAATTCAAAGATATATTAATTTGATACAAGCCCAAGAAGGACAGTGGGAGAAGAAGTCTTTGTTTTCTGTAATCAAACCATGGCACTTTTGCCAGAGCAGAAACCTTCTCTGTAGAGTTCGAGCCTGCACTTTATAACCTGCAATAGTCCCACATCTAAGCCAAAGGTTTCCATCACCTTTAGTTGATGAACAGACTCCTCACCACATGGCATGTGCTGTTCAGAGTGAATGTTTTCATGTTTAGAACTACAACTACAATGATGTCACAGGGTACAACATAGGTAAGTACCATAAGAGACACCTCGAGCCCATTATGCATTTGATTTCAAAATAATTTTTTGTCAATGTTCATTATACACTATTGCCAATTTTGTTCTGACCCCTATAAGCCAACAAAACAAAACAAAACAAAACAAAAAAAACCCTCTATGAGTCATGGCTCATGGCAGGAGGAAAGAAAGATCTCCTCCCTCCCTCCCATTCCACACCAGCAAGTCTTCAGCAGAACACAGGATGTAAAGCAGAAGAAAAGGATGCCTGCAATCAAAAGTGCTGACACAAACAATGCCTTCCCCAGAGGATCTTGGGAACACAACAGAATTGTGAAAAGCAAATCAGTGAACTGGAGGGTAAGACAACAGTAACTTGCCAAAAAAAGAGAGAGATAAAGAGGGAGGGAGGGAGAGAATAGCAGGACTTAATTTAAAACTGTAGAGAAATGTTTGTCTATGACTGTGTATGTAATCAGAGTAGCAGGAAGAGAAGAGAGTATAGAGTAGAAGAAACATTCAGAGTAGCAATGAATGGGGCATTTCTACATGTAATAAGAGAGACAAACCACAGATTGCAGCTCAGAAAGCATCAAGCAGTATAAAGGAAAAATCTCCACCCAAGATGTGTTGTATGTAACTGCAGAAAGACATATCTGGAAACAAATCAGAGAGGGAAGGGAGACCTTGATGGCCAGTGCCAAGGATAGGAGGCACCTGCCAGATCCTCACGACAATTTACACAAGAAGAGGGTGTGATGGAGTATTGAATGTGCTGCCACAAAAGACCCCTAGGAACTCCACGTTAGCACAAGTGTCCATCAGAAGAAGAGGAAGCATGCTGCCTACTCGGGGTGGGGAGGGGGTAGGGGCCTGACTAGGGAAACTGCTGCCAGTAGAATAGTCCTGAAAAAAGTACTACAATTTCTCAGACAATTGGAAAATTTTATAAGTCAGAAATCTGGATCCTTTATTACTCTTAATTCATCTAAAAGATAACTGCTTTTAAAAGAAATAATAGCCCAATACATTATGAAACTGAAGCATGTAGACAGTAAAATGTATCACCAAAATTTCTTCAAGGATGGTTAAATGAATTGGGAAGATTTTGTTATAAAACTCCTATATT
The DNA here is from genome assembly GCA_028658305.1 of Pachyuromys duprasi. Classification (NCBI taxonomy): domain Eukaryota; kingdom Metazoa; phylum Chordata; class Mammalia; order Rodentia; family Muridae; genus Pachyuromys; species Pachyuromys duprasi. Next base: position 89,483,711 of record CM053766.1, read on the forward strand.
TCACTTGAAGAGCTATGGTGGAATTTGAAGTAGGTTTTGATTATTTTAATATGCACATGCACAGTGAATATTGAGGCAGTTGCTTAGGACACGTTTAAAGGAAATACGAAAGCTACTCTAAGAATTATATACGATACAAAGCTGGAAAAGGTAGAAAACAAGGAAAAAAGAAGCAAAGAACAAACATAATTATTAGAAATCCATTTGTCCCTTTGGCTGAAAGTAGAGACACGCTAAAGTGTAGATAATCCTAACACTGCTCAAAAAGAAAACTGGAGTTGCTTTTATCGATTTAGATAAAGCAGACTTGTAACCAGAAACAATTCTGAAGAATAAAGAGGAGCTTTACATAAAGACATATGAAGGTTAATTATCCAAGAAGACATAACACCCATAGCCATATAAGTACGTAAAAGACTTTCGAGATAAACAAGGAGATAACTAACAGAACAGAAAAGTGAACTAGACAAATCGACTACTACATTTGGAGACTTAAACACACCTCTGAGAGTGATTGACAGAGAAAGCCTGATTAAATGAGCAAACCCTCCAGAACAACACACTCAATTTGATCAAATTGGCATTGTAGAATATAATCCACAAAAAAACAAAAACAAACAAAAAACCCAGATCACTCACTCTCTACGTACACAGGACCCATTTATCAATAAACATTGACAAAGCTTTATTTTTTTAAAAGTTCTTTATTTATTCATATGTATTATGGTTTTACACAAATGCATTTATGTGCATATATTAATACACATTAATGTTTTTGCATATCTATGCATAGATATAAGCAAATATACATGCTTACCTGGTACCTGTAAAGGTTAGAAGAGGGCATTAGATCCCCTGGAACTGGGGTTACATAGTTGGTTGTGAGTCACCATGTGGTGCTAGGAACTGAAAATAGGCCCATCACAAAAGCAACAAGTCTTCTTAACCACTGAGCACCTCTCCAGGTCAACCCTACAGTTTTTAAAAGAATAACAGTATGCCAAGCATACTCTTAGACTACAATATAATTACACTAGGAAACACTAACAGCTGGAAAGTTATTTGGATATAAAACAGTGCATTTCTAAATAAAAGAGAAGTTTCCAGAGAAAGATTAAATATTTTACACTACATGACAATACAGCTTATCAAAATTTGTGGGGGTTAGAAGAAAATGCATACTATGAACTAGAGGAAAGATGTAAGTTCAATAGCCTGAAAATTTATGTAAGAAAATTAACAGAAGAAAATAGTTAAACCTAAAGCCAACAGGGAAAAAAAAAAGAATATCGCCAATCCCAAGGCAGAAATCTATAAAACAACAGAAAAACAAAACATAAAAGTTTTCTTTTAGAAAGACAATAAAAATAATAAGCCTGATAAAAAGAATTATAGATACAGATTGCTTATACTGGGAATAGAAGAGCTGATTACTCTTTATGAAAGCTTATCAAGACCTATGGCAAGATATTTGGTAGTTTGGATGAAATAGTCCAGTATCTTGAGTGATATACATCAATCAGCACCCAATCAACATCTTACCAGTAAAGCAGTTCAGTTCCTAATTTAAAACTAAAATTACCAAATTCACATGGCTTAACAGGTAAATTCCACCAATCATTTCACAAAGAAAGGATACAGATTATCTGCAATCTCATTAAGGTGAGGCAAAAAAATTCACCACCTCTCGGGTAATTTTTTTATAAAGCTTTCATAATTTTAACACAAAACTCATGTAAAGGCATTATAATAAAGAAAACCATTCCTTAGTTCTTCTCATAAAGGCAGGCAAGAAAGCTCTTCCCAAAATACTAGTCAGTAGACTTCAAAAATAAAAAAAAGGAGAGACATTACAGCTAAGTTAAGACTGATTCAGCATCATTGATTAATCAATACAATCCACTGTACTCGCAAACTGAGTACACTGGCACTACGCTCAGATCAATGACACTACGAGGGGCACAGTAAAGAAACCACCGAAATGGCTACCCCATTAGGAGGAGGTTTTTATTATGGATGAGAGAGAGAGAGAGAGAAAATGTCCAGAGGCATCTGGAAAAGTCCAGAGCGAAGAGGAAAAGAAACAGACCAGAAAGGATATCAGAAACTATCCAAAGAGGAGGCATTAGAGAATAATGGGTTATAAGGATGGTGAGTGGGTGGGGAGAGGGTACCCTGAGGACTGGAGCAGGCCTGAGAGTTTAGATTAGAGAAGGGGCTAAGAAGGGTGGTGATGGGGCATGCCTTTAATCTCAGCACTTGAGAAGCAGAGACAGGCACGTCTCTGAGTTCAAGGTCAGCCTAGCCTGAATACTAGGACAGCCAGGGCTATACAGAGAATCCTTTTATTGAAAAACAAACACAAAGGAAGGGCTAGTGTGCTAGCTTGGAGGCTTTGTCATGTATAATGGGTATGTGGTGGTCTGAGTAGGTATGGTCCCCAGAGACTCATGTGTTTGAGTGTTTAGCCCATAGGGAGAGTCACTATTAGGAGGCATGAACTTGTTTTGGCTTTGCTGGAGGAAGCGAGTCAAGGTGGAGATAGGCTTTGATGTCTTCTATGCTCAGGCTACATACAGTGTGGCAGGCAATCTCCTGTTGCCTGCAGATCAAGATGTAAAATTCAGGACTCCTCCAGCATCATGTCTGTCTGCTTGCTGCCATGCTTCCCTATAATAATTATGGAATAAACCTCTGAAACTGTAAGCCAGCCTCAATTTAATGTTTTCCTTGATAAGAGATGCCTTGGTCATGGTGTCTCTTCACAGCATGAAACCCTAACTAAGACAAGGTACTTGTAAATTGAGACTATAGGAGCCTGGAGGCCAGTGTGAGCTTTGATATGCAAACATAGGTATATGCCATGGAGATCCACTTGTCCTTTCTGGCAGAGGCAAGGGAATTGAAAGCTTGTGGCAGACAAGAACTTGTTTTACAAGTTCCTGAGGAATGCTGGCATTTATCTAAGGGACAGAGAACTTTCTACAGTCCTATTTGAAGTGGGCCAAAGCTGCCATTTCTGGATACATCCACTTTCTGAGACCTAACAAATAGATACAGAAAGTACAAAATTAAGCATTAATTTATGGCTTGAAGAAAAATCTTGAATGAGGAAAACTTTCTTATTCTAAAAATATGTGCATGAATGAACCCTGATAGTTAACATGATCAGACACTGACTAAGCACTTTCTTCTTAGGTTTGGAAACAAAGCCAGAATGTCTGCTATGACTGCAGCTAGTCAACACTGTAATGTGATCTTAGATAATGAAACAAAACAAGAGGAAAATAGTACAGTAGACAAAAAGGATGAGGGACTTTCTTTATCCACAGATGAGATGATAACAATGTAGAAACCGTGGTGTATATGTAAATAGCCCAGATCAACCAAAAAAGAAACCTCTTGATACCAAGAAATGACTACAATCCAGGTGACATTATATGCAGTTAACATATAAAATTTATTACATTCCTTTATGTCAGCAATAGAACAACTGTAATGTAACCATTTTAATATTGTTTTTAACATCACCAGAAAGAAAGAAAGAAAGAAAGAAAGAAAGAAAGAAAGAAAGAAAGAAAGAAAGAAAGAAAGAAAATAACAAAATATGCCAAAATCTGTATACAGAACACTAGAAAACCTTTTAAGCGCTATGTAATATCTAAGGAAATAAAAAGATAAGCAAATTTGTATTGTGTGCTTTTATTTTTGCTATGAGGAAGGGCCTGACATAAACACTGAAAGGAAAGAAATGCCATTTGGGAATCTTGGTTTCAGAGGATTCATTATGTGGTATCTTAACCCCATGAGCATGGCAGAATCTCACAGTGGCCGAGGAGCCTTTGTACCTTCACAGTGAAGCAGAGCAGGGCATGGGACAAGGCCCTCCAAGGGCCTTTCTCCATGGGACTGTTTCTCCACAACCTAAAGCTTCCCAAACATCCCCCAAAATAGTACTACAATTTGAGAACCAAGCATTCAGCACATGAGTCCAGTGAGGACCTTTCAACTTCAAACCACAATAAACATATATGCATTACAGGACTCAATTCAGACTTAATAAAAATATCCACAGATTCTAAAATGTATATGTGTAAAAAAATTAAGAATCTAAATTAGCCACACAGTACTGAAGATTCAAAGAAAATAGGAGGGTTCTCACTAACTAATTTCAAGACAGGGTGCTACATATACCTCCATTCAAGAAATGAGTGTGTCTTAGTTACTTGTCTCTTGCTATGGCAAAATACCCTGATAAAAGCAACTTGAGAACCACAACATGGGTTGCTTTGGTTCAATATTCCATGGTGCAATCCACCAGAGATGGTAAACCCAAGCATCAAGGGTTTAAGGCAGCTGCTGGTCACAGGCATTTGCAGTCAGGGGAGAAATGAATGCTATGCTCAGCCAGCTTTCTCTTTCTTTTTTTAATGTAGTCCAGTGTCCTACTCAGGAAATGGTGCCACCCACAGTTAAGGCAGGACTTTGCACCTCAATGAACAGATCTATACAATCCCTTATAGGCCTGCTCAGAGGCCAGCCTAGTCAAGACAATTCCACACATGTGTGCGCAGGAGAGTCGTTTCCTAGGTGATTGTAGATCCTCTTAAGTTGGCAGTCAATGTTAACTGTCACAAATGAAGTTGGTGAGAGAGTTGACATATAGATCCCAGGGAAGAAAACAAAATACCATAGAAATAAGACTATTTTTCACAAAGCTAGAAGTCCAGACCAGTAAAGGAATGATAACTGAGAAGAATGTTTCATCAACAAATGGTACTGAAACAACCGGGTAGTCATGTATTTTAAAGTTATACAAAGGGGTAGTGCAGAGATGTGTGTGTGTGTGTGTGTGTGTGTGTATGTGTGCATGTGCACACACGTATAGATCTTACAGTTTATACATGTATAAGCATTACCTCCAAATGGATATGAAGCTGAATGTAAACTCTAGAGAGAAAAAAAAAAAGCTTTTCTAATCCTGGATTTGGTGATGATGGTTTAGATACTTAAAAAAGCATGATGCATGAGAGAGAGAATTGATACACTGAATACTATTAAATTTTAAAATCATGCTCCATGAAAATCGCTGGGTTATTTTGGTTTTCTTTTTGTTCTTTTGTTGTTGTTGTTTTGGGTTTTGTTTGTTTGTTTTTTGAGGTAGGATTTCCAGTACCAGTAGGGTAGCCCTGACTGTCCTGGAACTTGCTCTGTAGAGCAGTCTGGCCTTGAACTCAGTGATCTGCCTTGTCTCTGCCTCCCAAGTGAAAGAACACTGTTAATAGTATTAAACAAGATGTGCATCGGCTGGGCATTAAATATTTACATGGCACATAGAGAGTAAAGAATCTGTATCCAGAATATGCAAAGAAGTCTGAAACCTCAGCAGTAAGACAACAACCCAACGTATAAACACATCCCACCAGGTGAATATGCATGTTAGCAAAGCAGAATGTAAATTAAATGAAACGTCACTTGCCATTACGAAAAGGTATGTAGTGGCACACATGGATAATGCCAACAATAGGACTGCTGAGGCAGGTGGATTGCTGTTAGTTATGAGCTAGTCTACACTATGCAATGATTTCAATGTCAGCCTGGTATACACAGCAAGACTGTGTCTTAAAACACAAAGCTAATACAAAATAGTAAGACAATTGTTCAGACCTATTGGGATACCACCAACAAACAAACAAACCTCATAGCACAGAAAGCTAGTGAGCTCTGAAGCAACAGGAACTCTTTCATTCATGGCTGATAGAAATGGAACATAGCACAGCCATTTTGCAGGACAGTCTAGTAGTTGGAGATTCTGGTTTTTATTTTTTAAATTGTGATAAAGAATACTTGATATACAGAATTTATCATCTCATCCATTTTTACGAACACAGCTCAGTGATATTCACTACATTCATGTTTTTGCATCCATCAATCTATCTGTCTACACAACATTTCAATTTCCAAATTGAAATTCTGGATCCATTAAAATTCAAGCCTTTTTGTTAGAACAAGCTTGGCAATAAAAACGAGTAAATTTTCAATCCAAACTACCACGCGGTTAAATTTTGAATCATGAACGAAAAATCCTTACTGAAATATCACCTCCCACATGGTTCTAATGTATACAACATTCTGGAAAAGATAAAGAAAAAATGTAGAGATAAAAAGTAGATAAGAATTTTGTTATTAAAAAGTAAAAACAAAAATAAAGCTGTTAGTCAAGAGGCCTAAAAGAACCATGATGACCAAATGTAACAACATTCCATTCAACAAGAAATTCTGGGGCACTGGCTGCTAGTGACCTTCAATGACAGAAGGAAGGGTCAGAAGTGGATTCTTTTGTGCAAATTTCTTAGAGTGGTGAAGTGGGCCCTGTGCTAGCATAACAATGGATACACGACTCTATGAACTTCTGAAAACTTATAGATTTCACAGGACAAAAATTAAACCTTAAAGGATGCTTAATATAACCAAAGTTAAGCAATTATTTAGAAGACTGGAGGATACTGAATTGAATATAGACTATCAAACAGATCATACTGTACTATATAACCTCACTGGCTTAGTAACTTGGAAAACAAACAGAAATTATAAACTAGGGAGAGGGTCTATAAGTACTTCATCACGGTTTGTAAAGTGGATAATATATACAAGGGTACACATTACAACTCAGATGCTAAGCATGTGTAAGGAAAGCAAATAACTAACTAGAGGGTAGATCTGATATATTTTTAAGATTCATTTTACTTTAAAATAGTGGTATGTTTCTTTCTCTCTGTCTTTGTCTCTCTCTCTCTCTCTCTGTCTCTCTCTCTCTCTCTCTCTCTCTCTGTGTGTGTGTGTGTGTGTATGTGTGTGTGTCTGTGTCTGTGTTGAGGGGTATGGGCGTATGTTGCAGAGACTATAAGAATGTTGTTAGATCCCCTGGAGCTGGAGTTGCCTGTGGTTGTGAGCCATGTGACATGAATGATAGGAACTGAACTCGGGTCTTCTATGAGAGCAGTACAGACTCTTTACTTATAAGCCATCTCTTCGGTCCCTAGATGACAGACCTTGAGAATTGGGTTTCTCCTTGCTAGCAATGGAGGTTTCAGATAAACAAGAGGAGAACCCTAGAACGGATCATATGATTCCTTATAGGAATCTTCAAAGCCAACGTGAACTTAAGTTTGCTTTAGCACAGATTTCATATGAATAAATATAGAAATAACTATATATACATACAATGGCTAGCATTTAGACAAATGTACTTACAAGTTTTCATTTCCTGAAAGGGTCTGGCAGCAATGACTCTCCTTAGTAGAAATGAAAACCAGCACTCCCCTCATAGTTTGAAATATCCTTTCATAAGAGAAATGGTTTTGGTGAGCTGGGACAAGGAGACAGGAAAATCCTGTGATTTCAGAGAGTGAAGGGCCCCAAACTGAACAAAACAATAGGATTACATCAGTGACACAGAGGGTCAACTGAAAAAATTCTACAGTTGGAATATTTTAAATAACGAAATCAATACAAATAGCATATACTAGAGTACAATCCAGAGTGTATATAAATACCAGGTCCATTTTGAAATAAATGATTAATTTATTAAATGAATAAATGGGAATAGGGACCTTATACAGAAGACTTTACAGAGCAGTTTACCCTACAGAAGATCCCCAAATAACTGATGTTTGGGAGTGGTACATAAACTTTCACTCTGTGAAGTGTAGAAAATCTACCCTATTCCCTTCAAGTCATATGGAAATGGCCAGTGGAGAGGGAAGAGGAAGGGAAGTCTCAATACAGAAACCTGACACTTTCTCAGCCATGAAATTGAGTTTAAAATCATCGGTGAAACTTAAATTAATAGTATAGACAGTAGTCATGATGAGAAATGGCACTTAACAAACCCCTCTTTGTCTTCTAGAAACCCAGAGTTACAATACAATAATGAGGCAAAAGTATCAGACAGATGAAAATCAAGAAACACTTAGTATCAGACCCATCTTCTTCTAAATTGTTGAGGCCATCAAAAACAAGAGCTTCTAAGACACTGTCCCAGACAAAGAGCTAAGGAGTTGTAAGGATCATAGATATTATTTTATTCTAAATGTAATTCTAGAACAGAGAAAGGAAATTGGCAAAAAGAGAGCAGACAACAAATTCTGAAAGGCCAGGGGAAAGGGGAGCCTCATTCACTGTTACTATGAATTCAAATTTGGTATGGCCACTCTGGAAATCAGTATGGAGAATCCTCAAACAACTAAAAATGAATTTATTATACAACCCTGCTGTACAATCCTTCCCCATATATCTAAAGGACTTGATATCCTACTTCACAAAAACTTGCTTAGACGTGTTCATTGTTGCTCTGTTTATAATAACTAGGAAATGAAAACAACTAAATGACTTGTAACTTATTAATGGATAACAAAAATGTGGTACATAAATACAACCCAATAATATTCAGCTGTAAAGAAAACAACATAAAAACTACATGTAAATAAACGGACCTTGAAAATATTGCGTTGAGTGAGGTAACTGTGGTGGTTTAAAGGAGAATGGCTCCCATAGGCTTATATATTTGAATACTTGGTCCTCAGTTAGTGGAACTGTTTGGGAAGGATTTGGAGGTATGGTCTTACTGGAAGAGGTTAGTTCCTACAAGTGGGCTTTAAGGTTTCAAAAGCCCACTTCAGTTAGCTTTCTTTGAGTTAACATGCCCAGTTAGCTTTCTCTGCCTTTAGCTCTCAAGTACAGCTTCAGCACTATGCCTGTCTTTCTGCTGCCATGATTTCTACCATGCTGCTCATGGACTCTAACTAACTCTCTTTAACTGTAAATCCTAACTCACTTATAGTGTCTGCACAACCATGTGTCCTGTCTCACCTGTGGTTTCTAGCTCCAAATCCCCACACAAAAGTAAACAATGTTCAGCAACCACACAAACCAGAAAAGTATAAAGAATCATGTGTGGGAAGTCTGAGAGAGGAATAGCAGGATACAAGTGGTAAGAAACAGAAAGGTAAAAACAGGGAGAGACGCTCTAGCTGGGATGTGGGAAGAAGGTCAGTACAGAAGGAGAAAGATAGTGGAGGGAGAAACAGCATCAAAATTGTTTTATAAAGCCTTAATATATATATATATTTATATACAATACTTATATTTGTATACATACATATAAACCTAAAGGAAGTTATGTCACTAGGGCTGACAAAGCTCCCCACAAAAACCTCAATACCCTTCCTTCAACCACTTCTGGTGTCTATTCTATTTGCCCTTCTGAATGAGAATTAAGCATCCTCCCTAGGGTTCTCCTTGTTACTTAGCTTCTTTAGGTCTGTGGATGTAGTATGATTATCCTGTATTTTATGGCTAATATCCACTTATAAGTGAGTATATACCATGTGTGTCTTTTGGGGCTGAGTTACCTCACTTAGGATGATCTTTTCTAGATCATCTTCCCTCCCAAAGGATGGGAGCCTTCCAAAGATGTCCTCTGAAAAACTCCACACAGCAGGGGATCAAAGTAGATGCTGAGACTCACAGCCAAATTTTGGGCAGAGTGCAGGGTGTCTTGTGGAAGAGTGGTGGGATAGAAGGACCCAGAGAGGACTGAAACACCACAAGAATACCAACAGAGCCAACAAATGTGGGCCCAGGGGGGCCAGCGGAGACGGGTGCATCAACCAAGAACCATGCATGGTAAGGACCCAGGATCCCTGCTCAGATGTAGCCAATAGGCAGTTCAGTCTCCATGTAGACCAGCTAGAAAGGGGACCAGGGACTATCTCTGACATGAACTTTGTTGCCTGCTCTTTGATCCCTTCCTACAGGTGAGGTGGACTTGCCAGGCTGCAGAAGAAGAGGATGCAAGCAGTCCTGAAGAGACTTGATAGTTTGAGATCAGTTGGTAAAGGAAGGGTCTCCCCTTTTTGAAGACCAGGAGACAGGGATAGGAGGGAAGAAGGGAGGGATGGATGATGGGACTGGGAGGAAATGACAGAGGGGGCCTATAATCAGATATAAAATGAATAAATTAATAAAAATATTTTTAAAACCTCAATATCAAACACAAGAAATTGCCTTTCAAATGGTTAGTCAGTGTAGTCCAAGTGACTGCCCAAACACACTGTGGCTATTGGCCTTGACTACCTCTCATGGGTTGAAGGAAGTCTGCATTGCTTAAGACAATGCCCACATAGGATGCAGGACTTGGATGACTAAATCTCAGTCTGTCCTGTAAGCCTCTCTGCTGTGTTCTAGCTTCTGGTATACCAGAACAGACTCTGAAACCTGCCAGGGAGAGAAGAAATTCGTAGTCCTACCTACATCATGAAACCAATACCCACTATGACCAAGATGACAAGACAGTAATACAGGTGTGATAAGTGACACTCACATGCTGGTTGTAAGGAAGAGGGAGAAAACAGGGAACAGAACAGGAGCCTACCATAGAGAGCCTCTGAAAGACTCTACCCAGCAGGGTATCAAAACATGTGCTGAGATTCATAGCTAAAGTTTGCGTAGAGGGCAGGGAATCTTATGAAAGAAGGGTAGATGGAAAGACCTGGATGGAGCAGGAACTCCACAAGGAAAGCAACAGAGCAAAAAAAAATCTGGGCACAGGGATCTTTTCTGAGACTGATACTCCAAACAAGGACCATGCATGGAGATAACCTAGAATCCCTGCACAGAAGTAGCCCATGGCAGCTCAGTGTCCAAGAGGGTTCCCCAGTAATAGGAACAGGGACCATCTCTGACATGAACTCATAGGCTGGCTCTTTGATCCACCTGAGGGGGAAGCAGCCTTATCAGTCTACAGAGGAAGACAATGAAGCCAGTCCTGATGAGATCTGATAGGTGAGGGTCAGAGGAAGGGGAGGAAGACCCGCCCTATCATTGGACTTGGGGAGGGGCATAGTAAAAGAAGAGGGAGGGAGGGTGGGATTGGGAGGTGATGGGAGAGGGGGCTATAGCTAGGATAAAAAGTGAATGAACTGTAATTAATAAAAATAAAATAAAAACTAAAAAAAAAAAAAGAAACAGTCATCTAATTGGTCTTCAGGCCATTCAATAGGAGGGAAACCATGCCTAGTACTAGAAACCTAGCCATCTTCCTGGAGCTAGTGAAGCTACGGATCTTAGTGAAGAATCTTCTGCCAACACTCTTAGATCAGAAAAATTTCTTAGTGTATTTAAATTTTTACTCATGTACCCACATAAAAATATAGCTACCATGCCTCATGAAAGAAGTTTGTCTTTACAGTAAATAAAGAACATCACAGAAAATCACAAGTCTTTGCAATGTAAAGATATACAAATAGTGGGGATCCCAGCCCTAGCGGATACATCTGTATCACAGCTCCTTCACCCACAGATACTCAGAGAACATTGCTGAAGAGGGGTGAAAGACTATAAGAGTCAGAACACCAAGTAATCTGCTGAGAAAACAGTCCCCCTTAGAAATGGATGCATAAACAATACCTAAACAATGGTAATAACAACAGACATTCTAATGTAAGAGGGGAAATATCATGGAGGTCATACTTTCAAATAAAGATCTACAAGCAACTGTTGTCTGCAAAGAGAAGGAGAGTCAGCTTCTTACAGGTATGAGTCCTCTATTTGACTTTCTAATGCAGAGTAGTCAACTCTGAAATTATATACACACAAACACAAAAAGTCTCAGAAGTTGTATTTATATATTTGTATATACACATAAATAACAGTAATAATTGGGGAAGAAGAAGCCATTAATTTGAGAATGAGGAAGAAAGGAGTTGAAGGGAAAGGACTTGGAGGGGATGGGAGAGGAAAGGGGTGTAATTAAATTTTAATTAAAAGTATAAAAATAAAATTAAATGCTTTTTAAAGATTTATTTAGTTATTATTATATAGTATTCTGTCCATATGTGTGCCTGCATAACAGAAGAGGGCGTCAGATCTCACTATAGATGGTTGTGAGTCATCATGTGGTTGTTGGGAACTGAACACAGGACCTTTGGAAGAACAACCAGTGCTCTTAACCACTGAGCCATCTCTCCAGCCCTCATCCCCCAATGTTTAATAAATACAACAAATGATTCCAGATTTATATGACCATTTGCTTCTCTCAGCTGATTTCTGCCGGGAAGTCCTGGAAGCCAGAAATATTCAAGAATATCCAAACCCTGAGTCATTTACTTTGTGACCCAATTAAGCAGAATTATTAGTTTCCAGGCATATTTTCCCTCTGTAACTTTTTCTGAAAGCATGAGCACCAGGCACTGAGATCCGGCTATGGTCGTTCACAATCCACAGCCCTGTTCAGTGGAAGAGAAAGAAGCAGTCTTGGCGGGGAACAGGAAAAAAAATGACTAGGAACAAAATGTCTCTGAATTGTTTTCATAGTGATCTCCCTGCAAAACATATGAAAAGCGTATTGCAAATAGATGTTTTCATCACAGGAAGGAATCAGAGATTATTGGAGTTAGAAATGGCTGTGCACAAGATCCTTGGACAAGACGTTGAAACTCAGCCCTTGAGAGATCAAACGACTTCCCATGATTATAGGTTGTTAGTATCAGAAGAAGCAGTATGTCTTCCTAAAATAACATGCTTCTCACATCGCACTTGTCCGCATCCTTAGTAAATTTAACCTTTTCCATCCAGCTGTGGAGATAACCTACTGATCACACAAGCTAAATCAACACCAGGGATATATCTCAGAAAATGCCCCAAAATGCCTTCTTTTCATTATTGAAAATGACGAGATGAAAGTCTTTAATAACTCACAGCACAAGAGGACCATTACTGTCAGCACACACCACTCAGCCATACATTACAGCTTTTTACTTCTCCACACAAAATTGCTTTGAAATTTACATTTGCTATAAAGGATTCAAGTCCATAACTATTAATTTTCTTCTACAAATTATGTTTAATTATCACCTCTTTCCACCTAGGAAGAAACCCCTCTTGTCCTTCTGTCTCTATTTGGTTCTCAAGGAGGTTTTCCTCAGCATGAATCTTGGATGCTGATTTTATATCCCCTTTTTGCCCTTCCTTGTCAAACTCATACACCCTAGTTAGAGACACAAAAGTGAGCAGGGTACATGGCTCCATGCTACCTGCCTATAAACAAAATATGGTCCCTCTAAGTCAAAAGAATAAAAGCAATGCATTCTAGCTTTAGCCTGTAGACAGGCCAGAAACATTCCATTTTAAGATTCCAGGCAGTTTTCAATGTCCACCTATGACCAGGTGCCTAACAATCCATGGAGTGCTTCCAGTAAAGTTCTTGGAGATGCAGAGTCAGATATCTTTATAGTGCATTAATAATCTTTATTATCTGCTTGCAACTTAGATCTTACATGAAACTAATTGAGAATATATAGTGAAGTCCCAAAGTAATATTTTGTCATACTCTTCCTGACTCTGTGGTATAATATAAATAAACAGCCAGGCACACTGAAGTCAAACAACTACTAACGACTTAAAATGTGAGGCAGATCTCACTTCTCTTTCAACTTTGGTTCTCAGAGTAAAATGTAAAGTTATTTTTACTTAAGACTGGCCTGTAAACATTGTCCTTGGCACCATGGGCTGGTTGTCACTCTTGTGCAGATTCACTGACGTGCTATTTCTGTCAATTCTCTTTTGTTTGCAATTAATCAAAGCCCAGATCAAACTCTCTTATGTGAACAGGGAGTTTATTGGCCCATATGACTAGGAAGACCCCCATGTCTCTGGCTTTTAGACATAGCTAGGTTTGAGTTCACAGCAATGTCATCACAGAGCCTGACTTCATCTCTGCATGGAGTTTCTCAAAATGTAAATTCTGACCAAAAGCTTGGCATGGCAGCCAATATGAGTTGTAAACTCTTAATATTCTTCTTTTAAGATTTGATTTATATTTTTATTGTTTCTTTGTATGTGTGTACATATGTACATCACTTGTGTGTAGGTACCGATGGAGTCCAGAAGAGGGTGTTGGGTCCTGGGAACTGGAGTTACAGGAGACTGTAGGCTATATGTGGGTGTTAGAAAACAAACTCAGATCCTCTGCAAGAGCAATAAGAACTCTCAATTGGTAAGCCATCTCTTTACCCCACAACTCCTTAGTGCATTTTTAAATACACACTTAAAACTGCCAGCATTCTTCAAATTCACTCCAGATCCCAACTGTGAAGTCATCTTTTATTCCACCACATTTCACTTCACCTATATCATCAAGCCTCTCCATATTTGTCTTCCAAACATATCTAAAGGACGCTCTGTCACTGCTCAGCTTGCTTCTTGTGTGAGCCAGCATCGCTTTCTGCCTGGACTCCTACAATTGTTACTATTTTTCTTTTACTCACTATATTAGTAGCAGTAGTAGTAACTATTACTCTTATTGTCATTATTAGTGTATCTGTGTGTGTGTGTGTGTGTGTGCGCGCGCACTCACTCATACACGCAGATGGTATTTCTGTGTGGTTGTAGAGACCAGAGAACAACCTTACAACATTTATTCTCTACTTCTATATTTATGAGGTTTCCAGGGACTGTGGACATTCCTGGCAAAGGGCCAGAAGGGCTCATGGCCTGGGGCAGCTTCGCAGATGTGATTACCAGTGGAAAGTACATGATTTGACTCTGAAGAATCTGCCCAGAGACGAATATCCAGGCTCAGGGAGGGTGTGGAGGAACCTGATTGGTTGCACCAAACCATATAATTTGCTGTCTCTTTCTGAAAAAAAAATGAGTCTGCAGCCACTCACTCTCGATTTGCTTTCACTCAGTCTGTGTGGTGACTCCATGCCACTCACCCTCTTTGCCTGAAGCCCCTGCCATCACCAATGGACTGAACACTTGGGAGAAGGACCAACCCATGGACCAAAGTCAGACTTGTATACAAGGAACCTTTTGGCCACTGAGCCATCGCACTGGACACATACACATTTTTCTGTTATTCCCATTTTTATGTTTGCTCATGTATACATCATAATCTCATCAACACCCAAGAGAGGCTCTTAATATTTATTTTAATTTTGTTTTTGTTTTTTGCGACAGGGTGTCCTTGTGTAGCCTTGGCTGTCCTGGACTCACTTTGTAGACTAGGCTGGCATCCAACTAAGAAATCTGCCTGCCTCTGCCTCTCTGAGTGCTGAGACTACAGGTGTGCATCAACATGCCTGGCTTTTTGTTGTTGTTGATTCTTTGTTTTTTCAAGACAGGGTTTTTCTGTGTAGTCTTGGTTGTCTTGGAACTCATTCTGTAGACCAAGGCTGGCCTTGAACTCAGTGAGATCTGCCTGCCTCTTAATCCCAAACCCTGAGATTAAAGGTGTGCATCACCATCACCCATCTACTTTAATTTTTTACATTAAAATATTATCACCACATTTCCCTTTCCCTTTTGTTCTTTCAGAGCCTCACAGGTAACCCCCTCTCTCTCTCAAATTCATGGCCTCTATTTCTTTAGTGTGTGTGTGTGTGTGTGTGTGTGTGTGTATTACAACCTGCTCAGTCTTTATATTACTTGTACGTATATGATTTTAGGGATGAACACTTGGTTCTGGATAACCAGTTTAGGAGCTCTTTCCTGGAGAAGACTATTTCTTCTCTCAGTGTTCCTTAGTGTAGTATAGTCCTCTGTCTAGGACTGAAGCCCTGTGAGATGTCCCTTGTCCACATTAGCGTGTGTATCAGTGTCGTCCTTATCATGCCTTGTTTATGAAGCCATGTTGATGAGACCCCATGGGCATAGCTTCTCTGAGATGTCTAGGAGATGACTGTCTCCTGGCAGTCATTGTGTTCCTCTTACAGTCTTTCTGTACCTTCTTCTACTATGATCCCTGAGCCTTAGGTGCAGGAGTTATGCGGAGAGGCTCTAAAATCACATAGCAAATATTCTGCACTTAAAACTTTACATTTTTCTCAGGTGGTGCCTGCCCTTGTAGGGGAGATCACTGGGCAAATGGTCCTCTTATCACTGGGCAAGCTCAAGCACATTATCTCAAGGCCTTTCACCACACTTGGGAGGTAAAAGGCTTCTTGTTTTCTTCCATACATCACAATCAAGCGAAAATTTGAACATTTTCCTTTCTGCAGCCTCTCCATCCTTCACTGACCATTATTAAATGGTTGGATGATTCAGGAATCAGGTCAACAGTCATCTCTTCATTGGGCCACTACATATTAAAAGTTTCCTCACTGCCACCACACTGCCTCTCATAACCACCACATGGCTTGATTTCTTTCATTGAATGAATTGTCCCCTTTGTCCCATGCTTGTAAGGTGTCTTAGTCTCCATTGGAACATGTAAGAATATTGCAACAATAACAGGAAAGATACAGATACTTGCCGAATAAACAATGATTTCTCTACACATCTTATAGAACATTAAAAGTATATTATAGTCATATTCTGTGGTTTTTTTTGTGTGTGGAGACTACATGGATCATGACATATGAACTATAAGCAAATACAAAGTAATCAACATCTATAACATTGTTATTTATGAATTACTATCTACATGTTCATAACTTCCTAGCATGGCTCAGGTGGTACCTGGGCTGGTAGGATTACAATGATAGATGATGGGTGAATGACTCATTTAATGAGATACAGCAATATACTATTCATATCTTTCTTATTTGCATAGACATTGACTAATTGTTTCATAATTAGCTCCAGCTCATCTGCTTCCTCCAATTACTAAAGAGTTCTTTGACCTTGAGTTTTATTTTTCCATTGGTTGAAGTTAATGGTCATTGACTAACAAAGATCTGACCCTGACATATTCTATGAGAATAAGAAACTCCACATTCCATTTAAATAACTCAGTTGAGATAAATTTTTGATCCATAAACTGCTTACTTTGAGTAACAAAGACAAAGATATCATTATTGAGAACAGCATTAAAACATCAAAGCTCATGTGTTTAAAAAGAAAAAATTCCAGAGACAAGAGCCAGTTTATGGCGGGATACATAAAGGTTTAATTGTCCCTGAATATGACCTTGGTCCACTGTGTTGTCATTATACAATATAAGTTTTTATTTCACCATTTCTAATTCTTTCTTGTTTTGTTATTCTAAATATGGGCAAGAAGAAATTTCCATGTAAATTGCTGCTAATCTATTAATCTACATCTTGGTGCAAACCATCATGAGGGGAATTGACTTTGCCTTTTAGGAAAAAAAAGAAATCTTCTACATTGTCCAATTTTTCTAATATTAGGGATTCTATTTAAAGGCTCTCATTTTCTCTTATATTAAAAGACCAGCCATTAAGGATCTATGTTCACAGAACCACATTTCACTCTCTCACAGTCTAACCATTATGACCTTCCTTTCCACATGTGCAGTGCCACAGCTTTCGGTGCAAAACAAATTACCTAAGCAAATAATACAAAAACAATGAAATTCATCTACACATTCCATTCATAATTATGGTAAAGAGTGAAAGAACTCTAGATGCCAAGGAGCTGTCCTCTTGCTAGCACAGGGGATTTGCAGCCATTCCATCCCCATGTAGTCCCATCAGGGGAGTACTGGGTTGCCAGGAACTGATATGGCAGGATCTCCTGGAGATCCAGTCATATCGATGTGATTTTTGGAAACACACGATCAATTTTAGTGAAATGAAAACCTTTTTATGATGAGAACTCTAGGAACCCTCTGGGTATTTAGAATGTGTGGGATGGATTGCCCTGTTAGTATGGTAGATCGCTTGCCAGCTTTATAAAATATGTGAGATGTCCAGGTAAAATGCATCCCCTTTTGCACTGGAACAGAAACAAAAGCAAAGGCAGCTTGAGCTAAGATTGGAGAAAATCAGTGAAACAAATGTGACACAGAGGCCAGAAAACTGCACAACTTAACCTGCATCTATATCCACAGGAGACTGTCTATTTTATCATGCAATTGTAAGGCTAAGTATTATCATATTCACATCTTAGCTAACTTGATCGATAAAAATGACACCTTGTCTCAGTGTTTAATCATTTGTTTAGTGGTGAATTTACAAAGAAACAGTAATTTAGCATTTTCACTTCCTTCATTATAACTTAATTCTTTATATCTTGGTCTTAATGTACTCACTGAGGCTCCCATTTTTCTTATCTATGGAAATTTTTTTATATAAAGGATTGGACTAATTCTTTAGCATCCTGGTTGTTAATATTCTGATGATAATTGGTTTAAGTTTTAATATTTCTATTGTTTTATGGAAACAATAAAAATACAAAACCAAAGGTTTTATACATTAACATTATGGGCAGTTTTCATTTGTTGATTGTTCCTTTGCTTATCTGCTTTATAGTCATTCTACTTGAAAGTCTTGAACAATTACCTAAGTAGTTTGAAGACTTTAGGATTTTGGTCTCTACCATGACATATTTAATATTTGTTTTAAAGTCTGGCATCTGTTAAGCTTCTACACAGTGTTTTTCACAACAGCCTTCCAGTTGCTCAAGAGCAGTGGATCTCAACACTCCTAATGGTGTGACAATACAGTTCTTCATGTTGTGATGACTGCCAACCATAGAATTATTTTTGTTACTACTTCATAATTGTAATTTTGCTACTGCTATAAATCATAATGTAAACATCTGTTATTCAACCTTCAAATGGGTTGTAACCAACAGATTGAGAACCACTGTTCTAGAGACATATGCTATCTATGTACCTATCTATCTATCTGTTTATATGTCTATCTATCTATCCATCCTTCCACTTTGTTTTGTTTTGTTTTTCAAGACAGGATTTCTTTGTGTAACCTTAGCTGACCTGAAACTAGCTCTCTAGACCAGACTGGCCTTGAACTCACAGAGATCTGCTTGCCTCTGCCTCCCAAGTGCTGGAATTGAAGGTGTGTGCCACTACTAGCATAGCTGAGTCATATGCTTTTTAATCCATCTCTTCTCTGTCAGTTTTAATGCATTACATGTTATATTTTGCATGTAACACACCACAGTGTATTTGCTCCTTCATCTGTCACAGGTTTTTATCCCAGAGGCTGTTCTGATTTCAGTACTGTAGGATTATCTTGTTTTATCTCTAGACAGAGCTTAACAGCATCAAGTGGTGTTGAAGCATCTCATTGCACATTGTTCATAAAGTGTGTTGTATGTGTATGTGTGTGTTAAAACCTGGTTTGGTAACTAACTCCATTTTTTGAGGTTTTCATTGGAGATATTAATACAAAGGCCTTCATTTGAGGTCAGATCTTACCTCTTTTAGAATCTTCCAGAGAATGACATTTAATTTCTATTTTCTTATATATAAAGAGGCATTACAGTGCCTTTCATTGAGATATCTTACCATTAAAATAATGTATCACACAGCTATTCAGTGGGCCAGGACTTGTTCTCTAGTGGACTGTTAAGTTTATCATTCTTAGTGGTTATGATTCGTCACAGTTACATTGCCTTCTCTAGGTATTCCTTCATTGCTATTCACACCTTACCTGGCCACTTGACCACAGAACCATGAGATTCCAGATTACCCTTGTAGTGGGTATTATAAAAGGAAAGACTTCTAAGCTGAAAGCATATTGCACTTTAATCTCACTGTAAAGATAAGAACAAAATAATAGCAACCCTCCTACAACCAAGGGTTTTTTACACTTGAAAATATGGAATTCTCTCCCAAGGCAGAGATTGTCTCCCTCTGTGTTGATCCTATTTACAAAAAGGAGAAGAAGAAAGAGAATTTGCAAATGAGAGAGGAGGAGAGTAGCGGGTCCTTTAACCCAGTGGGAGAGTTTCAATGAAGGAAATTCCCTACCCCTTCAATAGAGAGTTCTCTTTCTTCGGTCAGAGTGAGCCCAGACCCAGCATTACAGGAAAGGTAGGTCCCAGGGAGGGCACAGCTGCCTTGCCCTGTCCTCTCCATCTCTCAGGCTGGCCTCAGGCTGTCACACACCCCAGCACACCGGGACAAGCTAATTTGTAATCTTCGGGGGAAATGATGGTGGTGCTGTGTCTGTCGCTGAGTACTCTCGCCACCGGTTTAAACGGCTGATTAGTTAGCGCCCCTGGAATCGATCCGCATCAGTTCCACCTGCATGCGCCCAACAGGAACCACTTTATTGTAAATCAATCATTCTGCAAACATCTCACAAAGGGGCCAGGCTTTACTAACAAGCCGTCAGTCAATCATTGCTGCCTGTTGGTAGTGTCCAGTAACTAAGGACTATGCAAAAATTATCTTCTCTTTAGGTGCTTTAGAGTCTGAGCAGAGGGGTGGAGATGTGGGATGAACCAAGGCTTTCTAGTTATGCACATGAGCATGTGTACTGTATGATGCTGTTTCCCTGAAAGGAGAGCTAATGTTTGACCAAGCATTCATTTTGAGAGTAAATCAATGAGCCAAACCTATGAACAGATGCTTCACAAAATTAGATATAAAGATGGCCATATACACAGGAAAAATGGTTCTACCTTATTCATTGAGTATAAATTAATAGCTGAAGATGCCTACATCAACGCTAGACTACGACTGAAATAACCAAGACAACTAACAATACTCAGCTATGGTGATGTTGGAGAAGAATGTGATGACTGCTAGCAAGCATGTCACATAATATATCCACTTTTCAAGGAGGACAAATTCTTTCTTAGAAACTACACATGCTGTGGGAAGATGGCAGAGGAAGACAACTCGGCCTTTCAGTAGACTAGGGGAAAGGGACAGGGGGAAAGAGGGAGAAAGGGTATGTCTGGAAGCAGTTAAGGGAGAAGGCTTCAATCAGGATATATAATGAATTAATTGCAAAAAGAAAACATAAGGTGAAAAGAAGATAATTACAAAGTCCTTGCTTCAGAGTCACTCATTAAAAAGTACATTATCAGTTTGAGAAAAGAAAAAAGAAACTACACATGCATCTATCCTACTGCCAATAGCTTGCTCAGCTTTTAAGAATTCACTCAAAGGAAACAAAAACATGTCACACAAAGATGTGTCCACAGATATTCATAGAGGCTTTGTTCACAGTAGCCACATCTGAAGGCAGCACAGGTATTAATCAACAAGTAAAGGATATATATATATATATGTGTGTGTGTGTGTGTGTGTGTGTGCATATGGTATATCTATAGGAGAGGATACTACTTGACAAGTAAAGAGAATAGATGACGGATACGCAGAGCCACAAGTATAAACCCCAAGACCTTCAAGCAAAGAAGCTTATACAAAAATGTGTCTACTCTATGATCCATCTTATGACCCCTTGCAAAGATATCCCACCTGGGGAAACCTGGAATAGTGTTTGCCTCTAGGGAAATAGATAAAAAAATAGAGTGGATTTTACTATGAAAGACTTTTCTGGAGTGATGGCTGTATATTGTACCTCAATAACAGATGTATGCACATGCATCAAGACTCAGGAAAGACTCGTTTAATATTCCTATATAGTGAAAATTTTACCTCAAAACTAAAATGTGAGAGACAAACATAAATACTGCATTAGTAATACGTGTTTGGGGTAAAATGTGTCAAAACGTGCAACTTAAAGTGCCCTTGCTAGAGGTCTTCTCCAGTAGGTGCAAAGACTTTTCTAGATTCATTTCCCAGAACCCTATAAACCAGGTTTGATGGTACATGCCTAATCAGAAGTAGAAGGTTATTCTCAGCTGCACAGTGAGTTCGAGACCAGCCTGGAATCCATGAAACTGTCCCAGAAAAGAAGTTCGTTTGAAAATAAGATGGATTGATAAGTGGATATTGGAATAGACAGTAGACAGATATGGCATAAAGCAAGTACAGTATAAAATCTAAGTTGAGCTACAAGGTAAAACATGGAAGTTTCCTGTTTAAAAAGAACAAAAAACCAAAAATGGGGGTTCCAAGATGGCGGTGCCCAGAGGTCACTCTTTCTGGCCAGCAGCACAGCAGGACCAGCAGACAGAACTCACGGTTCTAAAACACCAGCGACCTGTGTTTCCCAGGTGAGAGGACACCCCACAGTGTGGGATTCAATCAGCTGCAACTCTCCCAGCTAAATCGAAAAAGAGGTCCCAGTTCCACCAGGCAGGCGCTTGGTTCTGATCATGTCCCGGACTGAACTGTGTGCCCCACAACTTGGGAGACTGGGATTTCCAGTCAAGAGAAAACCCCACGGTGCAGGAAGCGATCAGGACCGACCTTAGATCACCCAGACAATCCCTGGAAAAAGACCTGGGTCCGGCAGACGCCCAACAACCAGCCCAAAGCTGGGGACTCAGGAGCCTGTAGAGTCTTGCCTGCGTGCTTGACTCTAGCTGCCCGGAATAGAACTGTAGGCCACAGGACTCCAAGGACTGAGTCTCTCTGCTGGGTGACCCACAGAGAAGGGAACAGCAGGTTTGCTCTTAGAACACTCAGCCGACACCCTTCCACCGAAAAGTTCTCTTGTGAAAAGCGACAGTTTCGGCAGCTGTCCAGGCACCCAATCGCCAGCAAGGCGGAGGCACACACGCACCTGTGCCTGTGGTTTCTACTCACCATCCCAGAAAGAAATTCAGTCCCCCAAACAAGTCTGAGTGTCCCTGACAGGAGGAAACCCCACAGCAGAGGGATCATCAGGTCCATCACTCAGGACACCCAGCTCCAGAAGACTTTCTGGGTTCATGCAGGCCCTCAGATACTGGTCCAAGTTGCGACTGGTTATCCCTAGCTAAACTGACAAAACCGCAGGTATCCCTGGTTCTTCAAAAGGGCTGCACCCAAAAAAACACACCTTAAGAACAGCAGCTGCAGCTCACTAAAGTCAGCAAAAAAAAACCCCAGCAGCAGGGCAGCCATCTCCAGGACTTCTGATGAGAGGAGAGCCTTCCTGAACACCACAGTTACCACACAGGTCCATATGCCTGAGATGAACTGT
This sequence comes from Pachyuromys duprasi, assembly GCA_028658305.1. Classification (NCBI taxonomy): domain Eukaryota; kingdom Metazoa; phylum Chordata; class Mammalia; order Rodentia; family Muridae; genus Pachyuromys; species Pachyuromys duprasi. Next base: position 89,506,528 of record CM053766.1, read on the forward strand.
GATAATTACTGAGAAGCACCATCATTCAGTTGAGTATACCCAAAAAGCTGAGGAGATCTATTTCAGAACGCTGCTAAGGGGATTCTCCCACCGCGGGACTCCAGCAGGCACCAGAAATTAAAAGACAACACCTGAGAGAGCCAACAAAAGGCAAAGCAGTATGGCATCCCCAGAACGCAGTTTGCCAGGGACAAGTAGCTCTGGACACCCTAACATAAGTGAAATTCAATAAGATGACCTTATATCTATGCTTATGAAGAGGTTAATGGAGGAAGCAATTAAAATGAGTAAAGAGTTAGAGGAAGATATAGTAAAAACAGATTATGGCCATCCATAAAGAGGTACAGGAAAATGCAGACAAAAAGTTTGTGGCTTTCAGAGTGGAAATGATTAAATCACTGAAACAAACAAACAAACAGGGGAAGGAATTGAGGAAAAACAGAAAAATACAATCACAGAGGTGAAGGAAATCAACAAAACGGTTCATGATCTGAAGAAAGAATTGCAAAAATTAAAGAAAACACAAACAGAGAAAATCATGGAGAGGGAGAACTTAGGAAAGAAAACAGGAACTACAGAGGTAAGCATAACCAACAGACTACAAGAAATGGAAGAAAGAACATAGGTGTGGAAGATACAATGGAAGAAATCAGTGTAGCCGTCAAAATAAATAAATAAATAAATAAATAAATAAATAAATAAATAAATAAATAAATAAATCTAAGAAATTCCTGACACAAACCATCCAAGAAATCCAGGACAACATAAAAATACAAAACCTAAAATTAATAGAAATAGAGGAAAAAGAAGAATCCCTCCTCCAAGGCCCAGAAAATATTTTCAAAAAATCATAGAAGAAATTTCCCCAACTTAAAGGAGAGGCCTATAAGAAGACAAGAAGCCTACAGAACACCTAATAAATTAGATCAGAAAAAAACCCTCCTGCCACGAAATAATCAAAACAGTAAGTATACAGAACAAAGAAAAAATATTAAAAGCTGCAAGGGAAAAAGGCCAAGTAACATATAATGGCAAACCCATCAGAATCACACCTGACTTCTCAACAGAGACTATGAAAGCCAGAAGAGCCTGGATGGATATCATGCAGACCCTAAGAGAACACAGATGTTAGCCTAGGCTAGTATACCCAGCAAAACTCTCAGTCCTCATAGATGGAGAAAACAAGATACTCAACAACAAAAAACAAATCTCAACAATACCGACACACAAATCCAGTGTTACAGAAGATACTAGAAGGAAAAATACAACCCAAGAAAACTAACTACTTTCAAGAAAACACAGGAAATAAATAATCTCACTACAGCAAAACAAAAAGTAGCCAAGCACACAAACACACTACCATAGCCAACATCAAAAACAATGGATCTAACAGCCACTGGTCATTAATCTCTCTCAACATCAATGGATTCATTTCTCCATTTAAAAGACACAGACTAACAGAACGGATGCGTAAACAAGGCCCAGAATTCTGTTGCATACAAGAAACACACCTAAGTCAAAAAGATAGGCATTGCCTGAGAGTAAGGGCTGGAAGACGGTTCTCCAAGCAAATGGAGCCAAGAAGCAAGCAGGAGTAGCCATTCTAATATCTAATAAAATAAACTTTCAATCAGAATTAATCAAAAGGGATGGAAGGACACTTCGTGCTCATCAAGGGAAAATTCCAGCACGAAGATATCACAATCCTGAACATCTATGCCCCCAATACAAGGGCACCCACATTTGTAAAAGAAACATTAATAAAACTTAAACCACACATAGATCCCAACACATTAATAGTGGGAGACTTCAACACACCACTCTCAACAAAAGACAGATCAACAAAACAAAAATTAAACAAAGATACAATAACTCTAACAGAGGTCATGAATGAAATGGACCTAACAGATATCTACAGAACCTTTCACCAAAACACAAAAGAATTTACCTTCTTTGCAGTACCTCATGGAACCTTTTCCAAAATAGACCATATACTTGGTCACAAAGCAAGCCTCAATAGATACAAAAAGATCAAAACAATCCCTTGTATCCTATCTGATCACCATGGACTAAAATTGGAGCTCAACAACAGAAACAGCAAAAAGGCTACACACACATGGAAACTGAACAACTTGCTACTAAATGACAGCTGGGTCAGGGAAGAAATAAAGAAAGAAATTAAAGTCTTCCTAGAACTCAATGAAAATGAAGGCACAACATACCAAAACTTATGGGACACAATAAAAGCAGTGTTAAGAGGAAAATTCACAGCTCTAAGTGCCTTCAAGATGAAACTCAAAACATCTCATTCAAGCAACTTAATGTCTCACCTAAAAGCCCTAGAAAAAAAAGAAGCAGACACACCGAAGAGGAGTAGATGGCTGGAAATAATCAAACTCAGGGCTAAAATCAATAAATTAGAAACAAATAAAAAGAATCAAAGAATCAATGAAACCAAGTGCTGGTTCTTTGTGAAAATCAACAAGATAGACAAATGCTTAGCCAAACTAACTAAAAGGCAGAGAGACACTATCCAAATCAACAAAATCAGAAGAGAAAAGGGGGACATAACAACAGACACTGAGGAAATCCAAACAATCATTAGGTCTTACTTTAAAAGCCTACATGCTACAAAATTGGAAAATCTAAATGAAATGGACAATTTTCTTGATCGATTCCACTTGCCAAAGCTGAATCAAGACCAGGTAAATCAATTAAACAGTCCTATATCCCCTAAGGAAATAGAAGTCATCATCAAAAGTCTCCCATGCAAAAAAAGCCCAGGGCCAGATGATTTCAGCACAGAATTCTACCAGACCTTCAAAGAAGAGCTAACACCAATACTCTTCAAATTATTCCACAAAATAGAAACAGAAGGAACATTACCAAACTCATTCTATGAAGCCACAATCACCTGGGTACCTAAACCTTACAAAGACCCAACAAAGAAAGAATTTCAGGCCAATCTCCCTTATGAACATCTATGCAAAAATACTCAACAAGGTACTTGCAAATCAAATGCAACACATCAAAAATATCATCCACTATGACCAAGGAGGCTTCATCCCATGCATGCAGGGGTGGTTCAATATATGGAAATCCATCAATGTGATCCACTACATAAACAAACTGAAGGAGAAAAACCACACGATAATCTCCTTAGATGCTGAAAAAGCATTTGACAAAATCCGACATCCATTCATGTTTAAAGTGTTAGAGAGATCAGGGATACAAGGCACATACCTGAACATAGTAAAGGCAATATGCAGCGAGACAATAGCCAACATCAAACTAAATGGAGAGAAACTTAAATCAATCCCACTGAAATCAGGGACAAGGCAAGGTTGCCCACTCTCTCCATATCTCTTCAACATAGTTCTAGAAGTCCTTGCTAGAGCAATAAGACAATTAAAGGAGACCAAGGGGATACAAATTGGAAAGGAAGATGTCAAAGTATCACTATTTGCAAATGATATGATAGTATACCTGCGTGACCCCAAAAATTCTACCAGGGAACTCCGACAGCTGATTAACACCTTCAGCAAGTGGCTGGATACAAAATTAACTCAAAAAAAATGAGTAGCCTTCCTGTATACAAAAGACAAAAGGACTAAGAAAGAAATTAGTGAAAGAACCCCTTTCACAATAGCCACAAAGGTCATAAAGTACCTTGGTGTGAACCTAACCAAGCAAGTCAAAGACTTGTATGAAAAAAAAATTTCCAGTCTCTAAAGAAAGAAGGAGATATCAGAAGATGGAAAGATCTCCCATGCTCATGGCCTGGCAGGATTAATATAGTACAAATGGTCAACTTACCAAAAGCAATCTACAGATTCAATGGAATTCCCATCAAATTATCGACACAATTCTTTACAGACCTTGAAAGAAATATTCTCAACTTCATATGGAACAAGAAACGCAGAAATGCTAAAACAATCCTCTACAATAAAAGATCTTCTAGAGGTACCTCCATTCCTAATCTCAAGCTGTACTATAGAGCAACAATACTAAAAACTGCATGGTACTGGCATAGAAACAGACTGGTGGAACAATGGAATCGAAGTGAAGACTCAGAAATAAATCCACACACTTATGGACACCTAATTTTTGACAAAGATGCCAAAACCATTCAATGGAAAAAAGACAGCATCTTCAACAAATGGTGCTGGTCCAACTGGATGTCTACATGTAGAAAAATGCAAATAGATCCATACTTATCACCCTGCACAAAACTAAAGTCCACGTGGATCAAAGACCTCAATATAAAACCAAACACACTAAACTGCTTAGAAGAAAAAGTAGGGAAAAGCCTTGAACTCATTGGCACAGGAGACAAATTCCTGAACAGAACACCAACAGCACAGGCTCTAAGAGCAACAATCAATAAATGGGACCTCTTGAAACTGAAGCTTCTGTAAAGCAAAGGACACTGTCGTCAGAACAAAACTACTGCCTACAGATTGGGAAAGGATCTTCACCAACCCTGTATCTGACAGAGGACTAATATCCAGTATATATAAAGAATTCAAAAAATTAAACAGCAACAAATCGAATAATCCAATTAAAAAATAGGGTACAGAGATAAACAGAATTCTCAATAGAGGAATATCGAATGGCAGAGAAACACTTAAAGAAAGGCTCAACATCCTTACTCATCAGGGAAATGCAAATCAAAAGAACCCTGAGATTTCACTTCACATCCATCAGAATGACCAAGATCAAAAAAACAAGTGACAACACATTCTCGAGAGGGTGTGGAGAAAGGGGAACCCTCCTCCATTGCTGGTGGGAATGAAAACTTGTACAACCACTCTGGAAATCAATCTGGTACTTCCTCAGACAACTAGGAATAGCGCTTCCTCAAGATTCAGCTATACCACTCCTAGGCATATATCCAAAAGAGGTTCAAGTACACAATAAGGACATTTGCTCAACCATGTTTGTAGCAGCTTTATTTGTAATAGCCAGAAGCTGGAAACAACCCAGATGCCCCTCAATTGAGGAATGGATACAGAAATTGTGGTACATCTACACAATGGAATACTACTCAGCAATAAAAAACAAGGATATCATGAAATTTGCAGGTAAATGGTGGAAACTGTAAAGGATCATCCTGAGTGAGCTATCCCAGAAACATGGTATATAATCACTCATATAGACATATACTATAGGATAAACCTACTAAAATCTGTACACCTGAAGAAACTAATCAAGAGGGAGGACTCTTGCTAAAATGCCCAATCCCCATCCAGAAGGGCAAAGAGGATGGACATCAGAAGAAAGCGAAAACAGGGAGCAAGTCAGGAGCCTTCCACAGAGGGCCTCTGAAAGGTTCTACCCTACAGACTATCAAAGCAGATGCTGAGGCTTATGGCCAACACTTGGGCAGAGTGCAGGGAATCTTATGAGGGGAATGGGAAATAGTAAGATCTGGAGAGGACAGGAACTCCACAAGGAGAGCAACAGAACCAAATAATCTGAGCCTAGGGTCTTTCCTGAGATTGATAGTCCAACCAAGTACTGTGCATGGAGATAGCCTAGAACCCCTGCACAGATGTAGCCCATGGCAGTTCAGTGTCTAAGTGGGTTCCATAATAATGGGAACAGGGACTGTCTCTGACATGAACTGATTGGCCTGCTCTTTGATCACCTCCCCCTGAGGGGGGAGCAGCCTAACTAGGCCACAGAGGAAGACAATGCAGCCACTCCTGATGAGATCTAATAGACTGGGATCAGAGGGAAGGAAAGGAGGACCTCTATCAGTGATCTTGGAGAGGGACACGGGTGCAGAAGGGGAGGAAGGGAAGGATTGGGATGGGAGGGGCGAACTACAGGAGTATATAAGGTGAATAAAGTATAATTAATAGGAAGATTCAAGATGGCTGCCCCAGGAGGACACTGTGTCTGAGGAGCAGCACAGTAGTGTAGGCACAGTGACCAGGAGACTGAGATCTCAGACCTAAAACACCAGCTTTTGCAATTGCCAGGTGAGCGGAATTCCTACAGTGGGGAAGTCAAGTGGAAAAGTCCAAGGGACACCCAGCTATTCCCAGGAAAAACTCTGGCGGGTGACAGGCTGCACACAGCCGCACTGGGTGCCTAAGCCACCATTTCGGTCTGGGTCACACAGTACCTGGGACAGACTGAGGTGCCCCCAAATACCATCTCACAGACCATGGTGCACAGCCCCTGACCCAAAAGGAGACGCCAAGACTCCAGTCCACAAGAGAGCCCTTAGCAGCAAGACCAGGTCAGAGCTCGGAGCCTCCTGACCAGAGCAGTGCTCCCAGCGGACATCTCAAACAGGGACACCCAGCCTTTGGTACAGAGTGAGGAGCCAAACCTCCAGACCAGAAGGGAGACCAGCCTGTGGTGCTCAAAGCTTCTAGCACAGAGCACGAAGCCTGGAACACAGATCCCACAACAGAGTTGGACTGAGGCAACAACACACACTATCAAACCAATAGAACTCCCTGATCTGCTTGAAGAATACTCCTGACATAAGAGATTGACAGTTCCAGTCTGAAGTTCAGCCCTAAAGAACAAACAGCTCCTTGATTATATATAAACAAATGCCCAGAAATCGGCATAAGAACTCACCCAACAATAATAAGGACACCATGGCCCCACCAGAAACACCCAAAAGCAATAGAGATTTTAATTCAGCGGAGACACGGGAAAATTATATTGAAGCTATGATTAAGCAGATATTAGAGGAACAAACAGAAGAACAAAAAGAGGAAATGAACAAGGCCCTCAAAGAAATTAAAAATGATTTAACTGCCCACATACAGGAACAATTAAAGATAGACAGAGAGGAAACAACCAAAATAGGAGACACAGTCAATCAGATGAAGGAAATGATACAACGCATGAAAGCGGAATTAGAATCTATAAAGAAGACACAAAGGGAGAAAAACCTGGAACTGGAAAACTTAGAGAAAAGATCAGGAACCACAAAGGTAAGCATCACCAATAGAATACAAGAGATGGAAGAGCGAATCTTGGGAGCTGAAGATACACTGGCTGAAATGAATTCCTCAATCAAGGAAAAAATAAATACGGAAAAATCCCAAACACAAAACATCCAAGAAATCAAGGATGCCACGAAAAGACAAAACCTAAGAATAATTGGAATAGATGAAAAAGAAGACTCCAGGCTCAAAGGAACGGAAAATATTTTTAAGAAAATCATAGAAGAAAATTTTCCCAACTTAAAGAAAGAAATGTCCATCAACATACAAGAAGCCTACAGAACACCAAATAGACTGGATCAGAAAAGAAATACCTCTCGCCACATCATAGTCAAAACACTAAACCTACAAAAC
>CM053766.1:89514355-89551104 GCA_028658305.1 Pachyuromys duprasi
GAAAAGGACCAAGTAACATATAATGGCAAACTCCTCAGAATCACACGTGACTTCTCAACAGAGACTATGAAAGCCAGAAGAGCCTGGATGGATATCATGCAGACCCTAAGAGAACACAGATGTTAGCCTAGGCTACTATACCCAGCAAAACTATCAATCAATTATGTTGGATCAAAGAACTCAACATAAAACCAGACACATAAAATCGGTTAGAAGAAAAAGTGGGGAAGAACCTAGAACTCATTGGCACAGGAGACTACTTCCTGAACAGAACACCAACAACACAGGCTCTAAGATCAACAATAAATAAATGGGACCTCCTGAAACTGAAAAGCTTCTGTAAAGCAAAAGACACTGTCATCAAAACCAAACGACAGCCTACAGACTGGGAAAGGGTCTTCACCAACCCTATATCTGACAGAGGACTAATATCCAGTATATATAAAATACTCAAGAAGTTAAAAAGCAACAAGTCAAGTAATCCAATTTAAAAATGGGTTACAGAGCTAAATAGAGAATTCTCAATAGAGGAATATCTAATGGCAGAGAAACACTTAAAGAAATGCTCAACATCCTTAGTCATCAGGGAAATGCAAATCAAAATGACCCTAAGATTTCACCATCAGAATGGCCAAAATAAAAAACTCAAGTGACAATACATGCTGGAGAGGATATGGAGAAAAGGGAACCCTACTCCATTGCTGGTGGGAATGTGAACTTGTACAACTACTTTGGAAATCAACCTGGTGCTTTCTCAGACAATTAGGAATAGTGCTGTCTCAAGATCCAGCTATACCACTCCTAAGCATATATCCAAAATATGCTCAAGTACATAACAAGGACATTTGTTTAGCTATGTTTGTAGCAGCTTTATTCATAATAGCCAGAACCTGGAAACAACCCACATGCCCCTCAACTGAGAAATGGATATAGACATTGTGGTACATTTACACAATGGAATACTACTCAGCAATTAAAAACAAGGAAATCATGAAATTTGCAGGCAAATGGTAGGATCTAGAAAAGATCATCCTGAGTGAGGTATCCCAGAAGCAGAAAGACACACATGGTACACACTCACTTATAAGTGCATATTATACATATAATATAGGATAATCATACTAAAATCTGTACACCTGAGGAAACTAATCAATAAGGAAGACCCTGGGTAAGATGCTCAATCTTCATTCATAACGGCAAATGAAATGGACATCAGAAAATGGAGAAAACAGGGAGCAGGGCAGGAGCCTATCACAGAGGACCTCTGAAAGACTCTACCCAGCAGGGTATCAAAACATACGCTGAGATTCATAGCCAAACTCTGGGCAGAGTACAGGGAATCTTATGAAAGAAGGGGGAGATAGACCTGGAGGGGACAGGAGCTCCACAAGAAGAACAACAGAACCAAAAAATCTGGGCCCAGGATCTTTTCTGAGACTGATACTCCAACCAAGGACCATGACAGGAGATACCTTAGAACCCCTGCACAGATGTAGCCCAAGGTATCTCAGAAGATTCCTCAATAATAGGAACAGGGACCATCTCTGACATGAACTCATGGGCTGGCTCTTTGATCACCTCCACCTGATGGGGGAGCAGCCTTACCAGGCCACAGAAGAAGACAAAGAAGCCAGTCCTGATGAGACCTGAAAGACTAGGGTCAGATGGAAGAGGAGCATGACCACCCCTATCATTGGACTGGGGGAGGGGTGTGGGAGAAGAAGAGGAAGGGAGGGTGAGATTTGGAGGAGTGGGGGGACAGAGCTACAGCTGAGATACAAAGTGAATAAACTCTAATTAATAAAAATAAAATATAATTCAAAAAGAACCTTGTTGATTACATGGAGTCTACAAGACTCTCCAAGCACTTCCCTATATTGTCAGCTGATTAGCAAACTTAGTGCAAACTGTGAACTTATTTAAAATGTATTTACAGCTACTCTGGACTAGAGAAGCTTATTAGTCTATTACACCATTCATTGGTAGTAGCAGGTATTTTGTGGATCCCTTGGAGCATCATCCAGAAGGTTCTCATGTAAATTGGGATTAGAGGTCACTTTCCTCATGTACAAGTTATAATGCTCTACCACTGGACAAGAATCTGATTGTTACTAACTTGGCTTCCTCTGGTCAAAAGAAATGATAACATTTTACTATCAACAAACAGTAAGTTTTTAAAGATGTATATAATCTTACAACATTTTAAACAATTTTATCTTTACTAGTATAGAATTTCCTTTAAAAAGCAATTGCAAAATACAAATCCTGAATATAACCAGTTATTTTGATATGATATTTTTAATGTGCCCAATATTGTCATCAATTTTAAAAATCTCAACAGATTCCAAAGAACAAGCATCACATGAGACCAGGAAGCATTCCTGGAAGATGTGGCAAGTGAACATGTTCTTTCTTGGCTGTCTTTCTTGGTTCCTGGAATAGACCATAATATGCCTAATGATACATTTTTATACATTATAGTAACTACAGAAAATTCATTATTCTGTGATACTCAAGCAAAGAAACTTTAGAAAAACCCATATTGGATGGAGTGGTTATCTACAAAAATGGCATAAATGTTAGTGTACAGTGGGGCTTACAAATTCCTCCTCGCTTCCATCATGAGACAGTTTCATATCTCCCTTTTAAAAACCGACTTGGGTGATATTGAATGTGTGGACTGAATAGTGATTTTCTTCTAATCAAAGGGATATTGAAACTCATGCAAGGCAAATTCTTTGTGATTAAATTACAAAAGATTAGCTCTGGACTATTAGTCTTGTTGGCTTAAAGAACAAGCTGCTGTGTTGGAGAGGCCTAGGATGGAGCCAACACTCAGGCAAGCCCTGAGGCTCTCACTCACAACACCCCCCAAAGTGGTAAAATTTCTCAAGGACCATTGAGCTAAGAAGCGAATCCTACTTCAAGGAAACTTTAAGGGACTTTAATTTAACCCTTAAGTTGATGGTCCTGCTAAGTCGCACCCAGATTCCCAACCCAAAGGAACTGTGGAATGAACATTCTATATTTGCACACATGTGTATATTACATATGTGTATGTGTTTTGAGGGCGTATGTATATGTATGTGCATGCCTTCCTTCTATTGCTTATGACACTTTAGCAGAAACTTCTGCAAGAAAGAAAAGCGAGAATCTAGTGACACTAGAAGAACAAGAGTGTTTTTAAAAATAAGGTTGGTCTTACCAGTGTCGCTTAATTTCATGTTTTTTACTTAGTTTTACCAACTAGTGACTACACACCATTTTCATTATGTTAGGGGTGAAAAAGAAAGAGTATTTAGTTTGAACCTTTGTTCCAGATTATTTTCTTAATTGCCTTTTTATTCAAGCCAAAGACTTCTAGTGGCAGCCACAGCCTCCTTACAGAACAATCCATTGTCTCAGTGACTGGGCCTCATAACAGAGTACCTTAATAAGACCAAGCTCTCTACATCTTGACTCTCCAAGACAGATTGTATTCATAGTCTATTATTTGAATGAGGGTACTGACTTATGGCAAATCCATTTGGAACAGTATTGTAGCATTGTATTTTATCTTTAGGAAATATATTTTTATAAAAGTAAGATATTTACCTCTGTTGCAAGAAGGAATTTAAGCAGAAAAATTTCTTTCTAATGTTGGTTGAATCATGAGAGACTGATGAGGAAGAACAGGATGATGCATCAAGCAACTCAGTTGAAACACCCAGCTGTATTTTTATTGCAAGAAGGAGGGCTGAGATAAAGGTGCTCCTCTCTGGTGCTGCATGAAGTAGTCTCCCTCTTTGCCCAAGTCATGCATATCGCCTCAGAATCCACCAGGGGAACATCTCCATTCTCTATTACTTACATTTGCACAAGCGTGCCATCCATTTTTCCTTTCCTTCCCTCTTTAGGGCTGCTGAAAGGTGCCAAAATTTACAGGCTTTGAGTAAGAAAGACAATCTTTATTTGGAATCACAGGCTGTAAGTACCAGAAAGGACCACTGTGATTATCTGGTCTAACCCTCTCATTTCATAAGCAAGGACACCAAAGTCCTCCAGAGAAAGATCTTGTCTGTGATGCATGCTTTTAATGATACCCAGGGACCCACACTGGAAGATTCCAGGCTCTTGGGAGTCATGTAGCATCAGAAAGTCATGCAAGCAGATGACGTTTTAACTTCATTTTAGGTGATATATTTTCTTCTCAATTAACTGAAGTTATATGAAGAGTAGTGTGGGCCAAGGATTCAGAGTGTGGTGGCTGTATACTAGATTCTCAGTCTAGATCATTCAATTCCAACCCTCAAATCCTTGGGGAAACATCTTAGTTTCTTCATTTTCCCATTTCCAATACCACATAAACACACAAACCACACACAAACAAGATCAGTTTTTTGGACTGCAGTGAGGATAATCTGAGAGATGTTATGTAAAGTTTCTTTTAAAATGTTTTCTTTATTTTTATTTTCTGTGTATGGCTAGTTTGCTTGCATGCATGTTTGTATACCGTGTGTGTGCAGTGGCTGTCAAGGCCAGAAGGGGGTGTAGGATCCCTTGGGACTGAAGCGACTATGTAGGTATAGGCAATCAAACTCTGATCCTCTGGAAGAGCAGCCAATGCTGTTATCCACTGAGCTATTCCTCCAACCCCTGCAAAGTTCTCAATACAAAGCTGACACTTGACAAGCTCTCAGGAAATATTTGTGATCATTGCGAACAGCCCCTACCAATATTACATGGTCCTAATGTCTGGATGCTGCCAGCAGTCAATTCCCTTTGCCGCAGGACCTCAGCTGGGCATAAGCAACTGAAGGAATATCAGTACTTAGGATTCTTTCCATCTTTCTTCCTCTCCTGTTTACATCAGCATGGAAATGACTCTTCAGTGTGAATGCCTCTTTTAGTGGCTCCTATCCTAGTGGGCTATGGGATCAGACATGTCTAGACACTGAAACTCACCCTTCCTGAAGGTCCTTGAGACCTAATACAGCCTCTGACAATAGCTGTGAAAGTAAAATGAGCTCTTTCTTGTTGGAAGTCTGTTGTTCCTCAAGAGAACACACGCTTGATAGTTGTATACAGGGCAGATCATACGAGAGTGACAGTTGAGCATAACAGCTTCAGAGCCCTTGAAATATATGCTCAGGGGAAACAGACTATGAGTGTGCTGGAAACCTGGAAGAAGGAAAGCAAAGCAAAGATCAGACAGAGATATCTACTTAAAAGGTAAGGTAGAAGAAAAACATCTGTTTCCATGAAGGGGTGGTCTAAAGTGGAGGGAGAGGTTAAATCTGGCTCTGGACAGGGGACAACAAATATTTGTGAGTTACTTTCTTTGTTGTTTGTAGCTGAGGCACAAAGCAGCAAATCTAAGTTGATTTTGAGAAAGTACTTGAATGGCAGCTGAGAGCTTCCACCTCTACTGTTATCAACAGCAGCAGCAGGCTCTGGGGAACGGCATGAGTGTCATTTTCCACCTTGCGTCCATCGCTTCCACGGAGCTGCTGTGACAGGCAATGGATTTGGAGAAAATAAGTGTGGTGTTGTGCTCTCTCAGATAGATGGTCCCCCGTTGTCTGAGCTTAAATTTTAAACTGTTCTGATCATTCAGCACAAATCTCAGCAACTAATTTTTGGTCACGGAAAGGTCATGTTCAGTTATTAACACAGAGTGACAACCGTACCTCACAAAACAATTGTCCTCCTTTGTCTCTGCCACCTCCACAGAGGTCTCTGCTGACAACGGCTTCATTTCTATTCATTGCCAGCAAGATGTTTTAACAGCTCCTTGCCGTCCATCTTAGCTGTCTAGGAAGCATGGGCTGAGGGAGTGTAGGGTATTTCAGGAGAACAAAGGATAGAAAGAATATTTTCATCTCTAGTCAGGTCAACTCAATGCCACTCCAATGAACATAAAATTTCTGTGGCTGCTGAGGCTGAAGTAACTCAGAATCACCACTGTGGATTTTCAGAGCTGAAAAGAGTTGGGCCAATTCCCTGGGAACCTAGAAATCCTATGATTCTCCAGCCCCATGATCAGAATTGTGCTGCATGTGGTGTTTATTCTTCAGTGCTTGAGCAGCCTCGGGTTTGTCACCCCATCCTGATTCTGGTGACCTCAAGTGTAACCTGTCAATACTTTCCAAGATGGCACTGTTTGGTGTTCATTCTCAATCATCACAGAGTTGAATTGTGCCTCTCATGGAGGGAGTTGCCAGGCAAGTTCAAAAGAAGCAAAGTGAATGGGGATGTTGTGTTTCCCAAATAGTGGCAGAAGTGCTGAGTTTAATCCTATCTGAACCCACCAGGTGTGGGAGAAAAGAGATTATGAGAACCTTGCAGCCTTATATAACTAAGAGTTACGGATCTTAGTCTAGCTCATTGGAATTTCAGAAACAGAATGGCAAATTCTATTAATGACCTGCCTTCTAAGCATGTCTGTAAGTGTACTCACGTACGTATGCACACATGCATCAGAGTACACACCTGTTTTTGAAGCCTGTCATAACTGTGCATGCAAAGGAGGGAAAAGGTAGCAGGAAATATGAGGAGCTATGATACATGTCCTTGGCAGCCAGTACCGATTTGCTTAAGTACTCAAAGCAATAGTCACTTTGAACTTGCAGATTGCTAGTCTGGATGATGAGTTTTCAAAGCACCTGTTAGTGTGCTGCCTCAGATTCCTTTACTGTCTAAGTGCGCTGGTAACATGGCCCTGAGCATCAGGGCAGATCTGTGCTAGGTGGATTTTACTCGAGAGCTCTTTCCCCAGGATGGTACCTGTGGAGCAAAGGGAAGCTGCTCTGAAAAGCATGCTGATGGAGAGAAGCTGTGGCATGTGATAAAATGATGGGCTCCCCTGGGAAATCTCCACAGCCTCGGCACTGCTCAGCGATTAGTCTTGTCCTGCACATTACCTGTTTGCAGCCTCTTGGAAGGAATAATATATGGTTTGGATATTACGTTGGTATTGACATGCTGGCATATCGGCTTTAACAATTTTTAAAGAAACAAGTTGGAGTTTACAGAGCTGGGTACTTAATAACACTGGAAGACAGCTGAGGGCGGCCACAGGAATGTGCACTATGCTTCCGAAGGTCCTATTCTAGCCCTTAAGCAAACCCCGAGTTTCAGGGGCAAGAGTTCTTTCTGCAGCATCAGAAAAGAATAGCTGACAATGTTACTGTTCAATAGATGGAGTAAGGAACTTGAATTTTTTGCGACTCCCTCCTGTCTTGATTCTGCCCCAAAGTTCACAACTTTTTTGTTTGTTTTAGTAACTTTAGTGTTGGACCCAGTGACTGAGTTTCAGGCACTATAACGTGATGTAAGATGTTTGTTTGTTTGTTTGTTTGTTTTCCCGAGCTTTCCAGTATTAAGTGTTGGAAAAGTGAGTTCACTTTTCTGATTTAATTGTTTGAGTTTAGACTCAGACCCAGAAGCAAAGCAGATAGGTTTTAAGCACTGCTTAGAGATGCCATGGACCAATGCTTCTGAAGATGTGCACACCATCTCACAACACTGAACTGCTTCAGGTCACTTGACATGAATTAGGGGGGTTGTTTGTTTGTTCTGTTGTTCAGTAAGAGGAAGGGAACATACTCAATGGGGGAAAATTATATTGAGGAGGAACAGGAAATTCTATAGCTGGACACACAGAAGTTTTCTTATTTAGCTTATGGCATAAGGGGCAGATAAAATTAGTCTTACTTCTTTTAAAAATTAATGCATGCATATTTAGTAATGACACTACCAAGAAGTTTTGCACATCTAACTCGTGTATGCTTCTATCACATTAATGCATGTATGTATCTACATAATCTGTACTGTTGTTTTATGCTTTGTAAAGCTCTGTGTGAGTGGCTCCCTATCATGTGGATGATTCTGTTTTTAAGTGTGCACTGAATTTACAGCCTGTACTGTGGGTTGTGGGATGTAAATTTACATCCTGGGTTATGGCTGATTCTCTTTATTTGTTATATAATGTTCTATACAGAAATATATAAAGCTCATTATTAGAGATTTCCAGGACATCTTAATTTGTTATTGAACATGATTTTCTTAGTGAGCATTGTTGAACATCTCTCCACATACAGTTGTAAGATGTTTTCTGGTGAATCTGTCTATAGGTAGATTGATCAAGATACTTTTTAAAGTCATCAGATTAATTTGGTTCTCATTTTTAGTGCACATGATTTACTATTTTCTTTAAAATATTCATATTATCTGACTGTTTCATAGGTTTTTATATAGTGAATTTTAGTCATTATCACCCTCTCATTCCTGTATCTTGCAGGAATCCTTCTCAACAATTCCTCCTCCTAATTCCGTGTCTTTTGGGGAGGAGGGGAGTCCACTGACTTTACTTCATACTAACATTTTATCTTGACTCTGCTGATTGTGAAATATCCCTTTTTTAAATTTTGCCTTTTCCTGATTATTGATAAGGTTACCTAGATTTTGGACACATTGGTCACTTCCTTCCTTGCTCTCTAACTTGGCTAATTGGCAGACAATGGAGGGGCATAAATGTCTCCTTAGAATATCTCTCTCCTGCAGGAGCAGTGACATGTCGCTTGAGACACAAACCCCCATGATTTACTAACAAGACCAGAAAACTAGTGCAGGCCTCGCGGTGAGTCAAAGGAACTTTCCCATTCTAGATCTATCACCCTGGCACAAAGTATCTTGAGATAACGGGCTTAGCTGAAGAGTTAGATTGAGAAACACTCTTCTCCTAATTGCAGACACTTAAAATATCTAAGAACGTACTTAGGTTCCACGCTGTATTCATTGACAGATAAAATTAACTGATACATTTTACATAATTGTTGAATATCTAGCTCAAAACAAATGTGGTTGCAGTGACCACCTCTCCTATTTGCATTAACTAAGTGATGTAAATAGACACATTTAGTTCTTTAGATATACAAAAGGTAATATTACCTATCTTTATAAATTTCTTTTAAAAATTAAATGTAATGGGGATGGGGACTGTCTCTGACAGGAACTGATTGGCCTGCTCTTTGATCACCTCCCCCTGCAGCCTTACTAGGCCACAGAGGAAGACAATGCAGCCACTTCTGATGAGACCTGATAGATGAGGATCAGAGGGATGGGAGGAAGACCTCCCCTATCAATGGGCTGGGAGAGGATCACAGGTGGGGAAGAGGGAGGGAGAATGGGATTGGGAAGAGAGATGGAGGGAGGTACAGGCGGGAATACAAAGTGAATAAACTGTAATTAATAAAATTAAAAATTATTTTTAAAAATAAAAATAAATAATAATAAATAAAATAAAAATTAAATGTAATTACTTACAATGGAACTATTTTATCAACACTTATTACATAGCCAGTGTTTAATATGGGAGAGTTATTGAAAATTAAGTAATTAATGATGACAGTGGTACAACTCAAACTTACAATGAAATCAGTTTGCTAATGTTTGTTGAACATTTATTTACTCTTTCAGGACAAAGTTAGGTGCTGTTATGAGAACTAGTAACTGTTTTCCCCTGAGGTGGTTGTAGGAGACATGCATTATAGCCTTAGTATATCACCCAAGGTTTGGCCAGTTACAGCCCAGCCAAGTAAGATAAGTCCCTGATTCCAGAAGATAGTCTTGATAGAAAGTCATTAGCTTTAAAATGTCAGCTTTTCTGCCAGGTAAAAATAAGTGCTTGTAGCATATAAAACATATTTAGTTGAGCTATTGATGGATAAATCATGAAAGATGCACACTTGAAAGGTTGATATCGGCATCCTGTAAGACATAACTTTCTATGCAGCACAGCTATTGATCCAGCTGTGGTGATGGCCTGGAGGGGCTGGTGGGATCATTTGCAGGAACAGAGTGAAGGCTCCAAAAGGCTCAGGGTTTTACTAGGGATGTGTTTTTTTTTTTTTTAAGATGTTTTTGGAATCTCCAGTTCAACTTATGGAGTGATTCCAGTCTGTCCCTTGCTACAGTAGCTACCACACCCTGTATCCAAGAGGAGGAACTATTTACCCAGCCATAGTCACATGGCTAACTATAACCACTCCACTTATTCCAAAAGAGCAATTGGCAAGCAGGCCCAAGGTGTCTGAATAACACTTTTGAAGAGAACTGGGTATTCTTCTTGTTCAGCTAAAAAAAGAAGAAGAAGAAGAAGAAGAAGAAGAAGAAGAAGAAGAAGAAGAAGAAGAAGAAGAAAAAGAAGAAGAAGAAGAAGAAGAAAAGCTCTTGATGATATCTGAGTCCTTGCTCTCTCTAGCTAAGCGGGTGCAAACAAGTTTACTATTAATAGGAAATCCTCCAGTTAATAAAAATGTTTTATTTACTGTAAAAATGGGGGAGAATTCAAGGAAAAGCTAGTAATTGTTAACTTTCGTTTGCTTTCCACAACAGCTACACATTTAGGAAAGTGCATAAACAGGAATAAGATCTTAGAAGTTCTTGTACAGTGTCACTAAGGACAAGGAAAGTGACATGTTTTTATGTACATCACTTAAATTTCTGCCAATGAACTCCAAAGAAGTTGGATCATTAGATTTGTCCAGTTCTTTAACTTTTTATTTTGAAGTAATTTCAAACTCATAAGAATGTACAAGAACATGGCAAAGCATTCCAACATAAATTGTGACCAGAGCCCACAGATGCCAACAATATAATCAACAAAATCCAGAAACTAAAACTTGCACCAGCAAGTATATAAGCCATAGGAGACTTTTTTCTTTAATTTTGTTTTTTGAGACAGGATTTTTCTGTGTAGGCTTGGCTATCCTGGACTCAATTTGTAGACGAGGCTGGCCTTGAACTCACAGAGAACCACCTACCTTTGCATCCCTGAGTGCTGGGATTACACCTGCTACCTTAGGAGAATTTTACTAATTTGCTCACCTACGTCCACTTTGGGGGGCAGGATCCAACTTAATGCATACTACATTTAGTCATTTTGACTAAGTAACCATTAATCAGAAAAACTCCATCAATCCTTGCATTTCATGGTTCAGCTTGTTTAAAGAAATCTGGCCAGTTATTTTATGAAATATCTCTCAACTTGGTCTTATCTAATTTTTCATACAATTGTATGCACATATACATATATATGTATATATAGTATATATATGTACAATGTACACAAACACGATGACTCTTATCCAATATTATCATTTCTATAGTGTTTATAGTTCTTTTCTGTTTCCTCTTCAGTATTGGTCATTGAACCTAGATCATTACAGAAATCAAGGAAGTTTTCTAAATACTTAGATATTAACATTTAAGATTTAGCCCTTTGGAGGTTTGTTTGTTTTGAGATAAGAGTTTTACCAACTTGCATAATCTGGCTTTAAGTCACTCTGTAGTATAAGCAAGCCTTGAACTTTCAATATTCCTGGCTTTACTCTCCAATTACAGATCTATATGACTACATGTGGCTCTGCTTTATGATTAGCATGCCTCTATTTTTCTTGCTTTATTGCATTGGCTTGTGCTCTTAATAAATGGTTGTGTAGTGGAGATAGAGGGATTGCTTGCTTTGTTCCTATTATCAAATCCCTCTAGTGCTTTGTCAAAGAGAGAATATGAATTTATAGTGAGAATTTACATTTCTTATAATTAGAGTCAGTCAACTTAATCAGGAGTGTGTGATGAATTTGCCATCTGCAGAGACACAACATATCCTGAGACTTCCTAATGTAGCATGATAAATTAATTGATTTACTATTGAGTCAAGTTTGCATTCCTGTAATGTATGCCATTTGGCTATGAAGTTTTATTTTCTCTCCACAGTGAAACACTGTGTTTTCATGGCTAATATTTAATTCCATTACTTTTTTATGTTTAAGTTAATTATTTTATATCAGTACTTGTAGGTACTCTTGGTCTGTAATTTCTTAGTTGCAATGTTTTCCTCCTGCATGTATATCTCTGTGACATTTGCATTATAAAAACAAATTTTTCTTTCATTTTGAATGCTTTGCAGCAATAAATAGAGCACTAGGACTATTTGATCTTTGAAGGTCTGAGAAAATTTGCTGTGATACCATCTGCCACACTATCAATGATGCCATCTGTGTTGATTCCTGCTTCTGAGGTAATTTCTTGATCACCTCTTTCTTTGGAAATTGGACTTTTTTTTTTAAACATGTTCCATCTCTAATAGTGTCAATTTTGCTAATTCCATTCCATTAGAAAATTTCCATCATCTCATCTTCGGGCTTGTTTGGAAATCATGATATTTTTTTTCCTTCTTTATCTTATAAACTAGTGGTTTATATATTGCACTTTTTAAGGTAGGTCTTTGATCTATTAGTTACAGCCACACTTTTTCTATTCTCAGTGCATATATTACATGCTTAATAGCTTCATTTTTGAAAATTATTTTTCTTACATTGTTTTTATTTTGCTAATTTTATTTTTTTTAACTTGGGATTTAATTTACCAGTACTCATTCTGTTATTTAATTATCTTTTCAACAAGAGGGTATAAAAATCTTCTTTTTAAAAGTCTCTAATGCAAATTAGAATTATTTTGAGATTTCAATAGAGTTTGCAGTGAGACATGAGAGTGAAAGTCACAGAAGAGTCTCTCACTTAACTCCTCCCACAGGAGGCACAGATAAGCCATAATCATCGATGCGATCTGTATTCTGCATCCACAGACTCCGTAAGCATAAGAACATGCTCAGTGCCTTATGTAAACAGGATTGCATATTTGTTAAGCATAGACCATTAGGCAGCTTCCTCCCAGACCTTCCTAAGCTAGGATTACAATTCAGTTTATCAGTGTGGGCTTTCCTTCATTTCTCCGCAGCCTTCTTTTGTCACTCCCCTGGACGCCTTTGTGATCATCCAACATAAGAAGAAGCTGCACTCTGAGCCCAGGAAGTGCTGCTGAATTCACTTCTAGGAGAGCACCTTAGGCTCACCATTGCATGTCCATGGATTCTGTCTCCTAAGCTGGTGAGCAGAGCTTACCCTGCAAGCAAGCTTGCCAACGGGAATCAAAAGGTACAGTGGGCACAAAACGAATGGAATTTATACTCCATTTATTTGGCAAGATACGGGGCAGAGACTAGTTTTCATCTCCCTTGAGTTCTAGTCTTATATTTGTGTAGAAGTGTAGAAGTGTATTTGTTCAAAGAAATCTATCGTGTTGATTTTACAGTCAGCAGAGGGGGTTCTTAAGTTTGTGTGTGTTCTGCCTACATAGTGCATACTCAAGTGTATGTACTTTAAGAGCAGTGGACCTGCCTGGTGACTTTGAAACAACTTAAGTGTCTGACATGAAAGCAAGTGACAGTGCTTGGAACAAGAGTAGCATGCTGAAAGTCATCAACTTGTTGAGGGACTCCTCATAACCATACATATTTCTTAAATGTATTTCCCAGCAAACCTTTCATACAATATACAACGGTGACTGACCTCTGTTATACCTTGCTTCCATAGCGTCTTCCTGTTCACTTCAAATACAGCCTGGGCTTACAGGGCACTTGCTACAAACACTCAAAGGGTTCTGATTGGACGCCCTATAGCAACTTCGCCTTTCTGCCTCCTGTAGAGTCTAGGATATGGATTCTTACCAGTATAGCTCCCCATGCACTTAGGGTTGCTGATGCCCATTGAGAACTAGTAGAAGACAGCTGGAGAAACATTTCCAAAGTAACCCTTCTGACCTGAGGACTCATGACCCTGGCACAGCCTTTCTCATTTACGTTTTCCACTGCCATGATGAGAGCAACAGTAGTAGTTACTCATAACCATGAGGGGATGCACCAGAGTAAGGTCCTCTCTGATACTGACTAAACCTGTCTCTGGAGAGGAAAGTGATTTTTCCACCTGTATTGAACACTACAGGTTCCTTTTTTTTATCACGGCTAAGAAAAGTTCTACATGCTATCACATTTCAAGAAGCAGTGGGCATCATTGTCAGTTGAACCCTTCTAAAGGATCAGAGGAATTTTATTTCCCTGACCCTCGCAAAGCTGGCAAAAACAACAAAAGCCTTGAACATAAAATCACTTACAATCCCAGGCGTGCTTTATTCCCTCTAGAGAATGGTGTGATGTCATAGTCACTCCCTGCTCTCCCTGTAGCTTTGACCTACTGCTAGCTTAGAACAAAATCTTCTGCCCAGATCTCCACCACAACTCTCTGCTTGTCACTTTCTGTCACACATGTACCACAGTGAAACACAGAGATACACAATGTACAGGAAGCCTCCTCCCTGTAGACTATTATAGGACGATGCTGTGAAAATAATCATTAACCCTATGAACCACAATGGCTGGCCTGGTAAGATATCACCAATGATGCAATGACTGCACTTGTATTTGGGGGGGGGGGGAAGGTAATCAAGAACTGTCTAATCAGAATTAAGGCCCACTCAATAGGAGAAAACTCATTGCTAGTTCTGCAAACCTAGACGTGAACTGTATTCTTGAACCACAGACTCCATGAATATAAGAACACACTTGGTGCTTTATGTAAAAGGATTCTGTATTTGTTAAGCATAGACAATCAGGCAGCTTCTTCCCAGACCTTCCTAAGCTATAATTATAATTCATCTTATCAATTCTGGCCTTCCTTCATTCCTTCATGCTTTTGTTGTGTCCTTTGAGCTGTGGCTGAAACAGTCATAGACTCTAGAAGTAAGCCTACTAGTCCATTTTCATAAACTAATGCAGATTCTAACTATCTTACATGATTATCCTTATTTATTTATTTTTATATTAATTACAACTTATTTACTTTGTATCCCAGCTGAAGCCCCCTCCTTCATTCCCTCCCAATCCCACACTGCCTCCCTTATCTCCTCCCATGCCCCTCTCCAAGTCCACTGAGAGGGGAGGACCTCCTCCCACTCTATCTTACTCAAGCCTATCAGGTCTCATCAGGACTGGCTGCAGTGTCTTCTTCTGTGGCCTGGCAAGACTGCTCCCCCATCAGGGGGAGATGTTCAAAGAGCCAACCACTGAGTTCATGTCAGAGACAGTCCCTGTTTCCCTTACTAGGGAACCCACTTGGAGACTGAGCTACCATGGGCTACATCTGTGCAGGGGTTCTAGGTTATCTCCATGAGTGCTACTTGGTTGGAGAGTCAGTCTCAGAAAAGACCTCTGGGTTTCGATTTCTTGGTTCTGTTGTTCTCCTTGTGGAGGTCCTGTCCCCTCCAGATCTTTCTATCTCCCCCTTTTTTCATAAGATTCCCTTCACTCTGCCCAGAGTTTGGCTATGAGTCTCAGCATCTGCTTTGATACCCTGCTGGGTAGAGTCTTTCAGAGGCCCTATGTGGTAGGCTCTTGTCCTGTTCCCTGTTTACTCCCTCTTCTGATGTCCATCCATTTGCCTTTCTGAGTGAGGATTGTTCACATTGCCCAGGGTCTTCCTTCTTGCTTAGCTTCTTTAGGTGTACAAATTTTATTATGTTTATCCTATATTAAATATTATATATAGCCACAGGTAAGTATGGCTCTCATCCTCATCAGTTGCTTTATTCAGGGGATGGAGACTATTACAAAGATCCACAACTGGCAACAATGCAGAGGAAAAGCAACCATAGTGTCTTACCTGCAGTTGGTACATCTACAACTCAACCCCTCACCAAAGGCTCAGAAAAATATCCGGTAAGGGGACAGAAACATTTTAAAGCCAGAGAACCAGGAAGCCTGGTGCTATATAGTATCTTCTAGAGAGGAGAGAGAAGCTGATCCATGAAATCTCAACAAAAGGGCTATCTAAAGAAGACCTAAACAGTGACAATGCTGGTTGGCATGCCAATGTGAGTCATGGAAATATCATTACCCCACACCCCTAGATGAAGAGCTATAGGCAATAAATGGCTGCTGAGATGGATTAGTTTCTCCAGGAGCAAGCCTCTCTGAAAGATTATTGAATCCCAAGTGTAACTCTTAAATAAATTTACATATAAGCAACACTAAGTCCACTCTATAGGTTACACACACACACACACGTGTGTGTGTGTGTGTGTGTGTGTGTGTGTGAGACAAATAAAGAATAAGAAGATGTCATGAATCTGAGAGGAAGTCAGAGGTGGAAAGGTAGAAATGATGTAAATACAATATTCATTTATGGCATTTAAAATTTTTTAATTAAAAGAAAAGTAGTGTCATGTGCATCTGAATGCAAAGCATGAGTGTGTTCTCCTTGTCATTATTTCAGTGCTTAGAGAGGAGCTTAGCATGAAAGAAAGGAGCAAGAGGGAAAGAGGAGGAAAGGAAGCAAGGGGGGATAAGACAAGAGGGAAGGGAAGAAAAAGGAAGAAAAAATAGGAAGGGAAGAAGGGAAGGGAGGAAAGAAGGGAAGAGAAAGGAACAGAAGGGATTAAGGATGAGTTAAGCTATGGTTCAGTGGTAGAGCAGTTGTCTGGCATGCATGAGGCCCTGGGTTCACCAGAACTGTTTTAAAAATGCCAGCTGGTGGAAGAAAGGGAAGAAGGAAGGAAGGATGGAAGAAACACAAGAAGACCAGAAGACTCTAGTTATCTCCTGTTGGTCCTGTGGTTATGGAAAGAGAGCCTCTGCCACAAACAGCATGCAATGGCTGAATGCATAGGTCCTGATGGAATAGATGCGCACACACACACACACACACACACACACACACACACACACACACACACTAAAATGTAGTTTGATAGTCACAGGTACTCACAGGTCAGAGGTGGACTGCACTGCAGGCCAGTCAAGATCACATGCAGGTTACATGGAAGCAGAAAGCCAGCAGGAGTTCTGTGGGTGTTGGGCTTTACAGGGAGGGACACGAATGAAGTAGCCCCTCCTTTACCAAAGAGCATACATTGCCTGTTTGGATGAGAGCAACTTTCCAGAGTGAGGACCAGATAGCTTACAGGAAGCTTGCTTTCTCTCTGAGAGTGGGGTAGAGAGCGTTTCTGGTACTTACAGGGAACTCAGAGTTCACAGCAAGGTCCTGGATGCCCTGTGAGGGACAAGGGTGTTGACATCTCTCTTAAACTTATTAGATTTTACAATATAGAGACTGAGGCAAAAGCCAGAAAGAAGGAAGGAAGGAAGGAAGGAAGGAAGGAAGGAAGAAAGGAAGGAAGGAAGGAAGGAAGGAAGGAAGGAAGGAAAGAAGGATGGAAGAAAGGAAGGATAGTCCTGTCCATATCTTGGTCTCCCACTCTCTCTCCACAATGATCACACTGGGAAACTGAATCATACTCAAAAGTTAGATAGTGTAACGTGACCAACTAGGACGATCATTAGTGATTGGATGAGATCATTTCCATAGCCATTCTCCTTCTCCTCCTCTCCTTTCCACTCAGGCATTTAATACAGCATAGTTGGCTAACTGTGCATATGCAAAACTTGCATTCTTTATTGATTTAACTCCCCTTTTTCCTTAATTCTCCTTCTGTGTTCCTTGTGGGATATAGACTTGTCACTAGCACTGTGGTT
The DNA here is from genome assembly GCA_028658305.1 of Pachyuromys duprasi. NCBI lineage: Eukaryota > Metazoa > Chordata > Mammalia > Rodentia > Muridae > Pachyuromys > Pachyuromys duprasi. The sequence goes on from CM053766.1 coordinate 89,531,766, forward strand.
GTCATCTCTGCACTCATCAGAGACAGGCAAGACAATCCTACATACCAGCAACAAATCAGATAGCTTGTCTCTTACCACGTCACTTTCCAAGGACTTCTTACACAACTCAGTACTGCTTTCTTTTCATCCACAATTTCATCATATATATTTTCATCTGTCATGCAATATTCTTTGTAAGTACTACTTAGATAGTACACAGGCTATTATTTGGAATAAATACCATGGTGGCACATATACCATAGTGTACAAAACCATTTTTCTGCTTTATGAATGTTTTTCATTGCATTTTTAAATTGAAGATGTTGGGGGTTCCAAATAGCTGTGTACTATTATATGTGGCAGTTGAAGATTGGTATTTGCATATATCCTAATCTGAATGCCCTCTGGGTTTTAGAGGAGAAGATAGATGCTGTGTGTGGGACTTGAAACTCAGTTATATTTTGTGCAACAAAACAAAACAAAAGCAAAAACAAAACAAAGATAGATGCCCAAGTCTTGCTTATAAGACTTAGGATAAAAATTGAAACCAGAGGAAATTGCCTGTGTGTGATGAGAATCAGACCTAGAGAGAGCCAGGGTTGAACTAAATTGGAAAAGGTGTCACCTGAGGAAATCTAGGGCATCAGAGCTAGGGTAGAAAACAGAATAATTATTGAAAAGGGTCATTTGGTTGCCAAATGGTGGAACTGAATGGACACTGAAAGGATTAGAACTGGGAAGCACCCCATGAAGTTGCAATCCAGACCCAAGGCCATGGACACCCAGTAGGCATGGGATCATGCGTAAGATGACTGAGTCCTTTGGTGAAGGTAGACAGGTAAGCTCTGTGGCCACATTAACTAGAAAATTCTACTCTTTGTTCTTCCTAACATCTTAATTTCAAAAAATGTTTCTGAAAATCACTATAAAAATTTCTGTCAATTGAAGCAAAAGGAAACCCTATTTCTACAGTCTCCTCTAGAATGTTCAGTGGTGTCAAGGAAACACAGACCACTGTACATGATTCTTGTAAGCAAAGCAGCAAAGCAGTCTGCTCTAATAATAGCATGACAACCTTCTAAGGAAAAAATTCCCATGAGTGCACATTCATGAAACTTTGGTTCATAATTATCAGATCATTAGGTTTGCTTTGTGAACAGGAACACTGAGATTCATGGCACCATCATTGCTTCATCCTCACCCCTGTTCTATGCCTCAAACCATTCTTAAAATCATGTTCTCAATTTGTGAGTGCACCTTCTGATTTTCCAAGAACACAGGGAAAGCATTATGAAGTGACCATGGGACCTTCTCTTCTACAAGACCAAACATGGTTATAAGTCCAATGAGAGTTGGAAATTAGAGGTGAAGAAAAAGGAGACGTGATTGTTACGGTGCCCAGCTTCTGTTGAACACATGCTGAGTAACATGGGAAATACTCTGTCCCTCATCTCAAGTGCGGTGAAACACTCTTCTTAAATCATCTTGCCCCACTGAATCCTATGCTTTAGGCACCTCTACTCTATGGGATACATCTTCACTCTCCTTGGCTCACTCGTCAGTCTCTTAGGCATGTCTCACCTTTCTTAGCCCTACCCTCATCTTCCCTACAAAGCTTCTATTCTACTTTTGTGAAAAGGGACTTTTGCCTGCATTGTTCTTCACCTAGACTCAGTTTATAACTCATATTTTGCTTCTCACCCAGGTTGGGAATGTCCAACCAATGCCTGACCCAACCTGAGACCCACCCCATGGGAGAGAACCAACCCCTGAGACTATTAACAACACTCTGCCATGCTTGCAGATGGGCACCTAGCATAGCTGTCCTCTGAGAGGCCCCACCCAGCAGCAGATTGAAACAGATAATAAGACTCACAGCAAAACATTGGGCAAGCATAGGGAATCTTGTAGAAAAGTATGTATGGGGGTGGTGGTGAAAGGACATGGAAAGGACAGGAGCTTCATAGGAACACCAACAGAGCCAACTAACCATGGCACAGAGGTGTTTGTGGAGGCTAAAGCACCCAACCAAGGGGCATGCATGGACTGGACCTAAGCCCCCTACACAGAGCTGTTGAGCAGGTGGGCTTTGTGTGGGTTCCTTGGTAAGGGGAATGGTGGCTGTCTCTGGAATGGACTCTATTGCTTGCTTTCTGATCACTCACACCTAATGGGGCTGCCTCTCCAGACCACAGGGGAAGAGGCCTTGCTCAGTCCTGATGCCACTTGATGAGCTGAGGTGGGTTGGTGGGGGCTCTCCCCTTTTCTGAGGAACAGAGAAGGGCAAATGGGGGAAGAGGGAGGGCAAGGTGGGACCAGGAGGAGAGGAAGGAGTGGGATACAATCGGGATATAAAGTAAATAATAAATCAATTAATTTTAAAAAGAAATTGTGTTTTTGTAAGAAGAAAGCCATTATCCTGGTATAATGAACAAAAGAAGAAAGTCTACCAAGCAAATCAAAAATACAAAGTATGTATTACAAATACTGTTTGTGCTTGGAAAGGGGCAGGGAGTAGATGAGGGAAGGAAGGTGGGATTGGGAGGGAATGAGGGTGCAGGATACAGCTGTGATACAGAGTAAATAAAATGTAACTAATAATATAAATAAGTAAATAAATATTTTAAAATAGTTTTTAAAATAAGAAAAAAAATACTGTTCGTGTTTAGGGGAAGACAAAATTCAAAGGGTCTGGGTAAGCCAGGCTCAGGCTCACAGGGATACCTGAACTTAGATTGGACCCTAAAGCCACTAAACTTCTGGGGCTTACACTCAGCTCTGTGTCAAATAAGTTGCTGTGCAAAGTTTCTTCATTCTCACAATCACCCAAAGTAACAAATTATTATTGTACATATTTTGTGTATCAGAAAATGAAGCTCAGAGGTATTGACGGCCTCACTCAAAAACACAGCAGAATTTGAATTCTCAGCCATCTACTGGCAATGCTTTTACCAATTTCAGAACCCTAGCCTATCAATTATTAATGAGTAAATGAAAAAAAAAGAATGAAGCAAATGAAAATTCAGGTGTGTTGTAACATGTATTATACACCCACAATGGAGAAGAGATGGTCAGATGGTAGAAACACAGATAGTGAACTGTGGTAGAACGCATATTGGATTACTGAAATTTGCTGAATGTCTATTCAGTGCTCAGCTAAACATTAAACGCTGTAACACTTCAACACAATCCTTTTGAAGTCAAAAGAAACATACTGAGAAATAGACATTCGGGATGCCCCATATAGGGCCCTGTGGATGGCAGCTAACATGCACAGCCCAAATACAAGACAGGGAATGACTTCACACCATGGGCAGGATATCCAGTTTAACTTAGCTCCTGCCTACTCAGGCTTTTAAACTATGAGCAATCCATCCTAAGTTAGATGCCTCTGGTCCTAAAGATTTGAAGTGATCAACAGGCTCAGAATATAGTAGGAATCCATAGCTCCTTTTTAGGTTCTTACAAATTCCCCATCGTAGACTCCCATATAGTGTGAGCAATTTACAATAGAATAAATTTGTTTTATTCTGGCTAAGTCTGGGTCTTGCAGCCCTTGCCTGTCTCCCTGTTGTTTTATTTACTCCTCAACCATTCTCCTGTTTGTAGCTATTCCCTTTAGCTTTCCTTTTAAAGCAGGTCATTCTAAGGACATATATTGCGACGGCTGAGATGAGCTGTGAACAAGTACAAGACAGGTGTGGTTGGTGATTCTCTCTCTTCTTTGGGGCCTTTTTGAAATCTGGCCCATAAAGAAAAACATCACAAGCTCAAGATTTAGGGCCCAAATTCTGATTCTGAGGTTGGTGTCATTCAGATGGATATCCCTGAGCAAGCCACAACAAAGCAGTTACTGAGTGAGATAAAGTGATTCAGAGTCAGCCTCAGTGAGCAGTAACTCACTAGGGGTGGGGGGAGACATTTTTGTAACCACTAAAATGTGTAAGGCCAGCCTCAGCCCTATATATTGCTGTTTCCCACAATGGCTGTTTCTAGGAAAATTCATCACCTTCACCATGGGGTGCTCAGGGCATTGAAAATTAGTCAGTTTGTTATATTGGTCTTGTTAACACATGTGGCAGAACATTAATACCAGATAATAGTAATCACACTGGTGTTAAATATTTTCAGCATGAGGGCAGTAGCTCTGACTCTCCCCGTAGTATATCTCACATTGTGATACTAGCGGTGGCCCCAGAAATGATGAACTCCTTCGTCTGCAGATAGCACAAACACTCCAGTACTGCGCTCATAGTTTCTACGTGAATACAATTAATTATACTTAGTACATGCTCTTTACTGCCAGGGGCTTCAAGTCACAGTGGTCAGAAGATAATAGAATATCAGAACAGGTTACAACATCCCCCAAGGAATCCTTGATGGGCGTAAAAATAGTTTTCTCTCCAATTGATTGACACTGTGGCAGCTGAAAATGATGGTCAAGCTTCTAGCTGTCCATTAAAAGATCTTAAATCGAGGAAGATACAGCTTCAATGATTAGCTTCCTCATTTAGCTGGACTGTGGATGGCATTTGGGGATGGCAAACTATAGGACCTTGGGGATCATATAACCTCCTTTCAGCTGAATCCCTCAGAATAAGTACCATGAGAAATTCTCCAAAATTTCCAATATCTCCCAGCCAACTCCTTACAAGGACATAAATTAGAAATAAATGTTTAAGGTAAAACAGCAGAATAAACTCTGGGTGGAACAAGAACATCTACTAATGGGAAGTATTTGTCCCTGTCTTTGTGAAAGACAGGTAAGAAAAGTCCCTTAAAAATTGGACCATCTAGTTCATCCATTCATTGGGAGAAAAACCAAGTGTTGGGTCTAATGAAACACAACATACTTCTCATTGTCTTCTAAAGCCCTGTACCTATGAGGAAAAGCTGCCCTTGTCCTTGACTGTCTCCTACACTATTGCCACTTCTGTGTTACTGCTCTAGTTTAGGCACAGTCTTCAAAGGTATGAATTTTCTCTTGAGTGTCAAAAGTTTGGGAAACAAGAGATTCATGAGTTACTGATTGCCACTCCATGAGACGGCTCTGGTAGACAAGGGTCTGTATTCTCCCTGCAGACAGAACAGTGAACAAACACAAGGATTTATTGTGAGGTGAAGGTGACTCTACCATACTGTAAAGGGCAGTCACCATGTTTACTCATCACCTCCCCCTGAGGGGGCAGACAGCCTTAACAGGCCACAGAAAAATACGGTGCAGACAGTCCTGATGAGACCTGATAGGCTAGGGTCAGTCGGAAGGGGAGGAGGACCTACCTATCAGTGGACTGGGGAAGGGACATGGGAGGAGAAGAAGGAGAGAGGGCAGGATTGGGAGGGCATGAGGAAGGGGGCTACAGCTGGGATACAAAGTGAGTAAATTGTAATAAATAAAATTTTTGAAAAAATTAAACTCACATTTCTGGACAATACATGTGATGAGTTGACAGTTCTTAGTTTTCTTGCTTCTAAGTTTCCTACTTAACCAAAGATTGAGGTAGTAGGGAGGGATTGAAAAGTGCCTGTGATGAGTACCAAAATAAAAAAAGAAAGGTTCTGCACTGTGTATTGGAATAATGTAGACTACATATAACAAAAACAAAACTATTACAAGAATGTTTTCATCTTAATCCCAGGTGTGGGGATACGGGGTTGTTTCATAGCAGCTGACTATGATTTGCCTTATGCTCATGGATGATTTTGCCAGCTGCAGACAGTTTCTGTGATTGTGTGATGTTTGGAATTCTGGGAACTTTTCAGAGGTTATATTAATGCTAGGGCATTGAGAGGTGTGTGTGGGTAAGTGCTGGTTGTTGTTGGTCATTGCTGATCGCAGCTTGTTAAGTAAATAGTGCAAAAAAAGAAGCAACAAGAAGAAGAAATTGGGTATCTCGACGGCAATGATTTGTGGACATTTCTGGCAAGGGACCATTGGGTCTCATAGCCTAGGGTGACTTCTGCTGACATGTGCAGGAAGTAGTCCGGAGGAAGGTGTGTGGCCTGAGGTTGGGGAGCCTGCCCAGAGACCAACAACCAATGACAGGCTCAGAGATGGTCTGGAGGAATTTGATTTGTCGCCCGAAGCTATATAAAGTGCTCTCTCTTCCAGGAAAAAGCCAGTCTGGATTGGCTTGCCCTTGGATTTTATTCACCCAACTCCTGTCCTGGATCCTTGGAAGGAGGACCAACAAAGATCAACTTGCCTTAAGGAACAGGATGCCCCTAATTAGCAGGAAGTAGTCTAACGATAATATTGTTCCCTTTTTGACCCCTGACTTTTCGGGGTTCTCTTACCTTGCCTCTCTATTCTTTTTTATCTCTTATCTAGTGTTAGGAGATTGAAAGGCTGGAAGAAAATGGGTAGAGAATGGTGGAAGAGAGAAGAACCCATAAAGTAGAAAAGAGAAGATATACGTGTCACAGCTGAACATGATCTCAAGTACATTTTAATAACATCAGTGCTAAGCATTGATTAGGAATGTAGATAAAGAACACAGCTGTAGAAGGAGGATGAGGAGGATGAAGGAGGTAAGAATAGCAGTAGGGAGCCTAGGCCTTTGAGCAACATTTCCTGAAGGAAATGAAGTTTGTTGTGCTTGTGGTGGGAGGATTGATTACATATTCCCATTGGAGTTTTAGAAATAGAAAATTGCTGGTGAATACCCAAGGGACAGCAGAAAAGGGGTGGGGGGGGTGAGAAAGTAGATTGGTTAGAAGAGTAAGATGTGAAGCATGGAGTGTTGAGTGGCTCAGCATAGACAGAGTGGATCAAACTGAGCCAGACATCTCTCAGATCTGTCAGAAGCAAATTTGTAAAAACTGTGCTCTTACTGATCTACGAAGTCAACAAAGAATTACAGATTTGGAATATAATATGGATGTGTTCTTGATACGGGAATATGGCACATCTGTGCATTTAGGAGAATGGTGAAAAGGTCTTCAGAGGAGCTAGGTCCACAGCCACATTGATTAGGTTTGCTTGTTGCATGAGCATGAAGGGTGGATCCTTGGCACCCACATGCTGAGTATGGAGATAGGAGCTTATGTTCCTGTGCTGAGGAGGAAGACAATGGAGGATCCCTGGGCTTTACTGTCCAATCAGCCTTGCTGAATCTGTGAGCCCTAGGTAAAGTGACAGACCATCTCAGAAAGGAGATGGAGGGGAACAGAGGTTACTTGAGTCTTCCCTTTGGCCTGCACAGATATATGCACCATACCATACATGTGCATCTTACCTGTACATACACAAACACACAAAGAGACATACACAGACAGAGATACACAGAGAATGAGAGACTCATGAACACTCATGCACATAAATGTTTTTTTTTAACTTTTCAGAGATGAAGACACAACAATGTAAAAGTCAAGTAACTACTTGATATAAGGAGCAGATAAGGAAGAAAATCTATGAAAGAAAAAGGCAGAAGTCAGAAAGGAGATGGGATTATCTAGCGTCTATTTAAACCAAACACTGCTAGGAATCTCGCTCCTCTCATGGCATTTAGGCTTCATCATAAGCCTGAAATAATTTATCCCACTTCATACATGTGATTGTGAGGCTCTGAAATAACAGTTGACATTTTCCTGGAATTTCTTTGTATCCTCTGGCCTGTTCCCATGTGGCATCCATGTGAGCACTGAACAGATGTTGAAAGAAAATGGCTTTTGATTTTAAAGAGCTTAGACTTTTAATTTTCAAAAATAAATAGCATTGGGAAATTTGAGAGCAGGGAAGCTTGTGCCTCTCCTTCTCAGAGCCTGGGGAGGTTGGAAGGGCTGGGATACAAATGACACATTGTGTGCCCAGGGTGATGGGCCATAATGTTCCAGCAAGATGCAAGAGAAGGAGGCTTTAGGTAAAGCTGAGAAAGATCTTAATGAGACCCACCCTCTAAAGCCAAGAGCATCTGGCTGACTCTTGTTCAATTTATAAATGCATGGAAATAGCTCGGACAGGGATGTGTTGAGACCTTGGGCTCAGGGATGAGGGATGGCCCAGAGGAACACACATAAACCAACAATAAAAGACCAGATGAGGATGGGCATTTTAGCAGGTAATCATCTAAATGGATTCTGACTTATCGGGATCAGAAATCCTTAATTAAAACCTTAGAACTGTGTGAATCCCTAAGAACAAAAAAAAAATAGCAATGAAAGCAGAGATGACTCGAATGGACCAAGGTTGGGTTAGGGATTCATCTCAGTGATGGGTGCTTGCCTAGCACAAAAAGTTTGTCACTCAGTCCCCAGCACCACGAAAAGTAAAACTCAATACCAAGTACTTGCCTGGCAATGGAGGAGGTTTTGTATACTGGAGGAAAAAAGGAGAAGTTATATCCATCACACCTCTGACTTTTGTGGTCTCAAGTTTGCATCTATAATGATCAGTAAGACTTTAGGTCAGAGAGAAAACGAAGCTGATTCAATAGTGCATGTGGCTAGGAAGTGATGGAGATTATCAAGAGGCTAAGATCTGCCTGGCTTTCTTTGGGTTGCATACCCTCACCTAGAATCAAAGAGAAGATGGTTCATACCACTTTTAAGTCTATCCAAGGAGTAGTGCTTAAGCCCAGTGGTTCTCAACCTTCATATAGTTCCTCATGTTGTGGTGACCCCCAACCATAAAATTATTTTTGTTACTACTTCATAACTGTAATTTTGCTACTGTTGTGAATTATAATGTAAACACTTGTGTTTTCCAGTGGTCTTAGGTAACTTCTGGGAAAGGATCACTTGACTCACAAAGTGGTTGTGACCCACAGGTTAAGAACCTCCACCTGAGCACTTGTCCTTGTCCTTAGATAGCAGGACATGTAAGGGAAAAGTCGAATGTAAGGGAAAAAATCGAAAAAAGGTGATGTTGAGAAGACGAAGAGGCATCTGCTGAGAGTGACTCAACGAAGGTGTATTGACCAAACAGGCAAAGTGGAAACAATCCAGGCGGTAGGGAGGGGACCAATAAGAAGGGACTTTTGAATAAGAGATTTGAGGTTGCAATTTGCCCTGGGAAATAATAGGAGAGGTAGAAGTCAGAATAGTCAGATAAAGATGTGATGATCCAAGTATGTTTCTAAAGTAGGCAGAAACAAAATTGTGGACCTCTTCTCTGTTTCACAACCGAGTCTATGTTTTTCTGAGTTATTGTTGTTGCTTTTATATCACAAAAGGGATCCAGCCACTCCCAGTCTGGAAACAAATTACAGAGAAAAACAGAGAAGCAATGCCTCCCTTGTCATTTTTTAATTGCTTTCATTCCTCCATGGTCAATCTCCCATCCCGCTTTTCCCTGAATGTAAATAAATCTGAAATCTCATTCCATCTCCATATTTGTGAATTCAAATGAGGTACCAGGTTATGCACACAAACCACCTCCCCCCCACCCCCAGTCTACCCAGAGAAATCATTTGATTCTTATGTGATGCATTAGGCCACTGTCATTAACAACGCTGTTGTCATTTTGATGTTCTCTGTGAGGCAGTAGGGCTCTTTGAAGTTGAAAGCTAGAACAGACGTGGATAAATACTACTCCAAGAAGACTGCCATTGCACTGTTATTGCAAGCAATTATTTCTCAGAGTGACACATCCGATAGAAAGTCAGCCACCTTCTTCTAGGAAGTTTCTCAGTAGGTACAACTAGGAACTTCTGTTTTATTTCTCCTCTTTTAAATGGACAGAAGTTTGTTCCTCCTTTTCTCTTTTTCTTCTCTCTCTTCCTCCATCCCTCTCTTTCCCTCACTCTTTCTCCCTCAAGCCCTCCCTTCATCTATCCATTCATCCATCCGTTCCTCTTTTCATCCATCTATCCATCCATCCATATCTTCCTCCCCCTAGAGCCTGCTGTGACCCACTTTAGGGGTCTGTGTCCATTTTTGTGAATGGAATGGAGATTCTAGCTAGATGGGACTGTCTTCTGGGATGAGTTGTAGAGTAGCTGTTTCATTAGTCCTATTCAGATTGATTTGTGCTCATGCCCTCTCCTGTCATTATCCTGGACATAGTTTTCCTTTTCTGGTATTGAGAATAGAGGCATGATATAGAAAAGCTGAGCAGCTGCATGCAGAGAAGATTTAATAGTAGCTGAGCTGTTACTAATGTTATTTCACATCAACAGAGCATCTTGTATGAGGCAGTTCTGTAAACACAATGCCTAGTATTCCAACCACCCCATCTCCATCATAATGACCTCAGGTTCCATTATTATCATTGCTGCTTTTTTCTCTGTCTCTCAAACAGTGATACCAGGAAACAGAGGTAAATCAGAGGTTGCATGGCTAATGGATTTGCAGAGCAGGAATGACACCAAGGAGACTGCCTTCCTGGCTATACACTGTAGGTCCAGGCAACAGTACTAGATTCCAGAACTGGACAATTATTAATGTGAGGCTAGAAAACTTCCCATGGTGGGGAGACTAAATGTGCACACTGACAGAGAGGTGGTCCTCAGGCTAGGGATGGAATAAAGTCCCACATCTAAATGACATAGTTATGAAAAAGGATCTGTCGGATGGGGTGAAGTAGATTTGAGAAACATGATTTTTGTGGCAGAGAGCTACTAACTGTCACAATTTGGAGTTGGCTCTCAAGTGCTTGGCTCTAGCCATAACATAATAGCTTGTCTTTTCTGGTACAGTGAATAGATGTTTTACTCTACAGGGGAAGGTTTTCTGACATCTTTCCATCTCTGTCTCCAAAGATGATGTCACAGGAATAGGAGACACATACCTGCATTTTTTCCCCTAAAATACATCTTTCCTTGGTATACTTCTTACTGTCAGTGGTTTATCAGGACCTGAAATTATTGTCTGTGTTTGATCTCATGACATGACTGAATAACTTCCATTTAACCAGGTGATAGTAACCACAGCTGAGGCTGTAAACTGTGGCTTAAATGGCATTTTAGGATGTTGATATTTCATACATGTGAAATTATAAATATATTAACATAATACTTAAATATATGTGAACATAAAAATAAACATGTCAACAATGCATTTGAAGCCCATTTTGTGCCCTTCCCAAGACACATTTTGTCTTTGCTGAACCCACTACCCATGATTTGGTACCTGCCATTCCTTTGCATATCATTATATTTTTACAGCCACTTTAATGATTCACACATGTGAGGATAGCATTGTTAAATATGTTTAAAGCTTTACATAAAATATATGGGTTCTTCTAAAATTTTTCTCTTTATTTTTTCAATCTCATACTTGTGCTATGAGAATCATCAAAGTTGATTTATGTAGCTATGGTTCATTAACTTTTATTGCTCTATTGAAATGTATTTGATGAATATAACACAATCTGTCTATTCCCCTGTTGATGGACACTGAAGTTGCTTCCGTTTTTGGCACACAAAAATATGGTCTGCCCTGAAAATATTTTGCCCGTTTTCTGTGTGCTTCTGTAAGATTACCTGAATGTATAGCATCGACAAGTGGCAAAATGGCTTCCCTGCAAGTTACACATCTTCAAATACAATAGAGATTGCTACTTCTGTCTCAATGAATCAATTTGCCTTCTTCCCCAAAGCTTCTGAGTGGCAGGCGCTACAAATTCATGCTAAGAGTTGGTGTTGTCAAAAACACTAAAGCATTTAAATGGAAACCTTTTAAGCTTACGAAATAGAAATATGATACTGTAGCAACAGCTCATCTGTTAAAAATGTATACCCAAGTTTCTGTTCCCAGCATCCACACTGAGCTCACAGACACCTGTCACTCTAGCATGAAAGGATCTGACGCTCTCTTCTTGAACAAGAGTTACATACAAACAGACACACACACATAAATACAAATAAAGCTTTATTAAAGAAGAAACTAGAAGTATAATGGGCCCTCTACTCTCTATCATTTAACATCAAGAATTGTCATTTCTCAGCCAATGACATTTCATCTGCGTTGTATCCACCTTCCCAACCTGAAACTTTTTCCATCTTTTTAAATATAATTTATTACAATTTATTCAATTTGTATCCCTACTGTGGCCCCCTCCCTCATCTCCTGCCAATCCCACCAGCCATCCCTCTTCTTCCCCATGTCCCTCCCCTAGTCCACTGATAAGGGAAGTCCTCCTCCCCTTCCATTTGACCCTAGCCTATCAGTTCTCATTAGAACTGGCTACATTGTCTTCTTCTGTAGACTGGCAAGGCTGCACCCCCTCCCAATGGGGGGGGAGGTAATCAGAGAGCCTGCCACTGAGTTCATCACAGAGAAAATCCCTGCTCCCCTTACTAGGGATCCCACTTAGAGAGTCTATGGGCTACATCTGAGCCAGGGGTTTAGGTCCTCTCCATGCATGGTCCTTGGTTGGAGTATCAGTCTCTTCAGGACCCCCAGTGCTCAGTTTTTATGGTTCTGTTGATCTTCTTTTGGAGCTCCTGTTCCCTCCAGGGCTTTCTATCTCCCCCTTCTTTCATAAGATTCCCTGTACTCTGCCCAAAGTTTGGCTATGAGTCTCAGCCTCTACTTTGATACCTCCATCAGTAGAGTCTTTCAAAGGCTGTCTGCAATAGACCTCGGAAGCAGGAGAAGACAGGGAACAGGACAGGAGCCATCCTATAACTTTGAAGCAAACTGTAGACATAAATGTCACCATTTAATCACTAATATTTAATTATTTCATATCTTTCAGGAGATTTTTATCTTTTCCCTTCAAAAATTATAGTTTCATTTATTGAAAATTTCATAGATGTATACAATATATTTTGATCATATCCATCCTCTTTTTCACTTCCAATTCCTACTGACTCTCCTCTCCAAATCATGTGCCTCCTAACTTCATATCCTTAAGGAAAATCTACTGAATCTAATTATGTGCATAGGCATGGGTCTATCCAATGAAGCAGTGACAATGTACCAGGAGCCACAGTCATGAAGAAAATTTACTCTTCCTTCTTCAGTCGCAATCAAACTGCTAATAGCTCTTAGCTAGGGATGGTGCCTTGTGTGTGTTTCACACATTCATGCAGAAATGTTGACTGGCTTGATTTTGTGCAGGCAACCACAGCTACTGTCAATTCATGAGTAAAATGGCTCAGCCATGTCCATAAAATAAAGACAGGAGTCTTCCATGTCCTGTGGTTCTTACAAACTTTTCACCTGCTTTTTCTGCATGTTTGATCCTTGAGGTGCAGGAAAGCATAGGAGTTCCCTTAGGTTAAGGTATGAGGTAATTTTAGTAAATGACCTTAATGCCATTACTTATTACTTGAATAAGTAATATCTTAATAGCAAACTGTGGTCCTCATCTTTGTTGTTGTTGCTGTTTGTAAACAAACTCTCATTATGTTGCTCAGGCCGGCCACACAGTTTCAGCCCTCTGATTAGCTGTCCTTAGTACTGGGATTACAAGTATGTGCCACTACATCTGTCATGAACATGAACAATAATATGCTTTAACCAGGATTGTGGTGGTTTGAATAAAAATGGCCCCATAAGCTCATGTATTCGAATGCTTAGTCACCAGGAGTGGAGTAGTTTGAAAAAATTAGAAGGATTAGGAGATATGGCCTTGTTGGAAGACATGTGTCACTGGAAGTAATCTCTCTCTCAAGCCTGCCTGCCACCATGCTCCCTACAATTATGATAGTGGAGTAAACCTCTGTAATCAAAAGCTTTCTTTTCTAAGAGATTCCTTGGTCCTGATGTCTCTTCACATCAACAGAACACCAACTAAGACAAGTTTCACACAGATTCATACATTGTTATTGGTTCGTACATGTCACACATCTCTTTTAGTCTGTTTATGCTTTCCATATTTTCTCTTTTACCTTTAGGTGACAAAAATATTGGTGTTTTTTCCGGTAGAATTTCTCACAAACTAGCTCTTCTATTACTATGGAGTTGCTTAAGGGTAGTGTAGGCGTAACAAAATGATTCATTCAATTTATTTGCCAGTTTTTGAGAAATATATTTGAGTTACATTCATATCCCAGTGATGACTAATAAATCTTTTTTGTGCTATCTTGAATTCACAATAATAAAATATTTAAATTTTTTGTAACTTTAAGTGTATACAAAGAGTCCCAATTCATTTCAGTTCTTACTTGTTTTTTATATTCTTTCTGGGTTTGGGTCTTGAATCCCTTCAAGAGCTATGATATATTTGTTGACAGAAAACTCCATATTCATTCTCTGTTTATCTTGCTCAGACCAGAAGTCATCTGCTTTCCCAATAAACCCTAATTTCTTTCAGTGGAAATAGCATATGGAGCCTATAGTATGGGCACAGAAAGTTATTCATAAAATTCATGGTAATCTAAAGAATATATAATATGATCTGTCTGCAGTTTTAATTTACTTACCTAAATAACTACTTAGGCACAGTATCTGTGGGGATGTCATGTAAATGTTACCTTCTGCTCCCTCAGATGAGTTTTTTTACATTATTCTTAATTTTTCCCATTGTCTTTTTATTTTTTTAGTTACTTGTTGATTGTACTTTTTTCAAAAAGATTATCCTAAACTGTGACATTTTTACTGTTGTTATAAATTCATTTTTAAAGACTCATTTTATTCTTTTTAATTATGTATCTGTGTTTGTGTGGGGATTTGTTCACAAGAGTGCAATACCTACAGAGGCAGGAGATAAAGACTGCTCCAGGTAGGGGCTAGAGATTTATTTCCTGTGGTACGGAAGAACAGCAAGCATTCTTAACTGCTGAGCCATCTCACTAGTCCCTATAAATTCTTTTAATCAATAGAATTCCTTAAATTTAATATAGTTTGGCTTATGACTTTTTCCATCTTGCTAAAGAACTTCCAAGGGACTTGGTTGTGGCTTCATAAAGCATGCTTGTCCTTGGTTTGATCCCAAGTACAAGAAAGGAAGAAATGAAGGAAGGAAAGAGGGAAAGAGAGAGGAAGAAAGGGGAAGGAGGAGAAAGAGAAAGGGGAAAATGAGGAAGGGAAGAGAAAGCAAGAAAGAGATAGAGTAGGAAAGAGAAGTAGAAAAGAGAGAAGAGAAAGGAAGACTGGAGGGAGGAAAGTGGGAGGGAGGGAGGTGGGAGAGGGAGGGAGGTGGGAGAGGGAGGTGGGAGAGGGAGGTGGGAGGGAGGGAGGTGGGGGGGAGGAAAAACCTCTCAAAAAGCTTGTGTCCAGAATGTTAGTGCAAAGTCCTCTTCAAATAGTCTAATTGAAAAAGCCACAGTTTATAGCAAATAATGTCTAAAGCAAGCACTTAAGATCTTTTGAAGGATCTGAACAGCATATAGCAAATGAAGAAAAGTGTTCAAAATACAAATCTCTTAAATCATGGTGAGCTCAGTGAGTCTGAGTCACTATGAGATTCTTCCCCTTCTTCCAATTTCCCACTATAGTCTCATGGTATGACACCTTTTTGGGTATTGGTGATAAAGCAGGGCTTGATCTCTATTCAGCTAGCAAAAGATTACTTCATTAATCTATTGAGGGAAACCACCAGGATTTCAAGGATGGTGGAAAATTTCAAATGATGGTGGGAAACAGGTAAGTCCCTACTTGGCCCTTCTGTAGGGATTGTAGGTCAGACACAAGTGAAGAATACTGATGTCCTGATTGTCCCTGCCTGGATATTCTTAAAGGGTCAGTTTCTGCATTTAGGGAGACAAAAGAAAGAAAGAAAGAAAGAAAGAAAGAAAGAAAGAAAGAAAGAAAGAAAGAAAGAAAGAAAGAAAGAAAGAAAGAGAAAGGAAGGAAGGAAGGAAGGAAGGGAGGGAGGGAGGGAGGGAGGGAGGGAGAAAAAAAGAAAAAGAATACAAGGGTCAGAGGCTAAAGATCCAACAGGTCACTATTTTTGAGTTAGAGGTTCATCAGCAGTGTGGCGCTGCCTACCCTCCAGGCCTGGATCATGGGTCCAACAAGTTTGCTCAGAAGAGAATCAAAGATGAAGGAACAGATTGTTCCTGAGCCCTCCTCAACCAACTCTATTTAGAACAGAATGCAGGGAATTTCTAGTCTAAGAGCTCTAAAAACTATTGAATATATATATATATATATAACTTTATATTAAAAAAACAATCAAAAGGAAGTTGGTAGATAGCTTAACTTAACCAGTTAAGTTAAACTATAGGCTAAAGTAACAATAATCAAGGGAAGAATATCTAAGAGCCCTCAAACCCAGTGGCTTGCCTAAAATTCTAGAACTCCTCAACTCAGTACTGTAAGGCTCTGAAACAACTGATGCCCTAGAGAACTGAAAAATGAGCCTACAGTTACTGAAGCCTAACGATTTGGTGTGGTATCAAGAGAGGCAGGTGGTTCAATAGTGCTGTGGAAAAGGAACACCAGAGAGCCCTAGTGAAAACATTACATCCCGAGGCAACTATCTGATACCTTAGGCTGGCCCCTCTAAGGAGCAAATTTTAGGGCTTCACAGTACAAGGAGATGAAAGTTTTACTAAAATTGTCCGGGGAAGAAATAGAGCAGTTCAACCACATTTTTAAAGAAGTGAAATAATTGCCTGAACTAAGAAGGTTAATTTTAAAACTCTTTAAATATATGCATGTTTTTCTTTCTTCTTGCAGCTTTTTTTCTAAGATATAAAATTATATGAAGTACTAATTACAAAAAAGTATGCTTGAGAGAAAAATCAGTACCCAGAGTTGACAAAATATATCATCAAAAACATCCAAGTTTCAATAGGAATTATGAGAACAGAGACTAAGAGGAAAGAGTGAACCTCTCACAAGATAAGGTACAGAGTCTCCAGATATACATGAAAGAAGACTAAGATGTGAACTAAACAAATAAAGATTTCAACACAGCTACCACAAATAAGCTCAAAGAGCTAAAGAAAACAATGCATAGACAAGTAAAGAAGCAGCAGGGGCAATGCTGAATTATAAAGTGATACAAATATTTTTAGAGTAATAACCAGGTGAAATTCTTGTATGAAAAATATAATAAAATAATGAAAATTTTGCTTGGAGGACTCAAGGGTAGATTTTAATTGACAGAAGAAACATCAAATTTGAAAATACATTGGTAAATATTATATGTTCAAGGGACAGAGAAAGAAGAAAGATGAACATGGCACTAGAGAAATAGTTCAGAATTTAAAAGCCCTTGCAGTCTTGTAGAGGAACAGAGTTCAGTTCCTATAGTTCCCACCTACAGTGGGGTGTTCACCATCATGTGTAACTCCAGGTCCAAGAGATCGAATGCCCTCTTCTGTCTTCCACAGGTACTTGTACACATGTGTACATGTATACACAGGCACACAAACATAAATACAAATAAAATAAGTGTTTTTTAAATTACTATTTCATAGAAATGATGGCTAGATGCTACCAGAGAAAAATGTAGTCATCAATCTTATTAAGCTGTGAATATGAGTTACAATAATTACAGGCCAGACCTACTGGAGCAATGGTGGCATAAACATTATGGGAATAAACAACCACTTTCTGATCAAAGTACTGTTCTACCAGAAGAAAGCCATACCTGACACCATTCTTGAGCCAAAAGCCTATGGTGACTAGGGGAATGGAGAACCTGTACTATTATTTTGATAAATGGACATAGCATTAAACTGATTCCTAATGACTTATTGTTATAACCATAGATGAATGTTTCTCTAGCTGTCATCAGGGAAGCTTCTATTTGCAGTAAAAGATGTTTAACACACCTGGCCAAGGAACAGAAAATAAGAGACTGCAGAATGTTCAGCCAAAAGTGTAAGTATATACGGCATCCCCTCCTCCCAAGGCTCGGGGATCACTGTGGGAAAGGAAAGAGAAAGATTGTAAGAGCAAGAGGCCATAGCTGACTACATGGCAACAGTATATTTTCAGGACCCAGCAGAACAGCTTCACATCTACTCACAGTGGTCATGACAGCATGCGTGCCTTTGAAAGACCCAGCGATACCACATTCCCAGTGTGGAGACAGGAGTTTACACAAATCCCACCCTGAGCCAGAGAACTGTTATCTGATGTCAGTTACTGGGAGATGAAAGGAGAGTTTTCTCTAAGAGAGTAGACTCTAGTTAGTCAGCCCTGCGCCTGTGGAAGGCCACACAGGCAAGACTGTTTGGGCAACACAAATAAATCTTGCTGAGTAAACAAAAGAGAGTCAGGACAAAGAGTTGGGTGGATAGAGCAAGGGTGGTTATGAAAGAGTTAAAACACATTGTATGAAATTAAGGAATTAAAAATTATTTTAAAACAATAACATTTTAAATAATTAAAGTGTTAGAATAAAAAAAATGCTCAGTCGACTAAGGAAAGTAGTAAGGAAGATACAAAAGAAAATTAAGACAAGAAACATAAAATGGAAAAAAAAAAGTGGTATATATTTCTTTCCTATTGCTGTGATAAAACACCATGATCAATTGCAACTTAGAGGGGAAGGAGTATATGTTAGCTTACTGTTCCAGAGGCTTAAGAGCTCATTATGGTTGAGATGCATGGCAGCAAGCAGCAGGTAGCAGGGGCAGGAAGCTGAGAGACTACACGTCAACTACAGCCAGTAAGCAGACAAAGGGAACTGGAAGTAGGATGCAGCCACGTGCTCCCATATCCTGCCCCAGTGAGAGTGACATACTGCCTCCAGGAAGACCACACCTCCTAAAGCTTCCCAAAGTATGCTAACAAGGGACCAAGTATTCAAACTTCTGAGTCTAAGGGGGATGTTCTCATTCAAACTGCCACAATGTAAAGTAACTTAAATTGATTAAGGGCTCAAATGAAGAAGTTGCAATTGTAAATCTTTTAGGAAAAGAAGAGGAGATAAGCCTTCATGATTTTGGGTAGATTCTTTTAAGAACAGCATTTTAAAAAGCACAAACAAGTAAAATAATAATAGAAAAATTTACTTCCTCAAATATTGGAAATCAAATATTAACATTCAGTTTTCCTTTCTCACTTGGGAAGACTATTCTTCTTTTTATTGGCATAATTTATTCTTAAAATGCAAAGGCTTATATATACATACACCCTCTACAGCTAAATTGGATCACAAGAGTCTATCAATTTTATTAACTGTACTATGCCTAGTTCAATATTTTCTTCTTTCTTAAATCAGTTTTAAGTAGCCTTTGTTAAGGTTTTAAGGACACTTAAAATTTCAGATTTGTTGGCTTAAATGGTTTATACAGTCTTTATTGTTTTAATTCTTTTTTTTCCACGATATTAACCATCTTTATTACTTTTGATTCTTTAAAAACTTTTTTTAATTTATTTATTTTTATCTCAATCACAGGTTAGGTACTTTGAATCCCAGGCGTAGCCCCCTCCTCCATTCCCTCCTACCCTCCCACTCCCTCCCTCATCTCCCTCTTCCCCGCCCCCTCCAAGTCCACCAACAGGGGAGGACCTCCTTCCCTTCCATCCAACCCCAGCTTATCCTGTCTCCTCAGGGCTGGCTGCAATG
>CM053766.1:89551604-89661222 GCA_028658305.1 Pachyuromys duprasi
ATATCCAAAACAAAACGACTCTGAGATTTCACCTTACACCCTCCAGAATAGCTAAGATCAAAAACTCTAGTGACAACGCATGTTGGAGAGGCTGTGGAGAAAGAGGAACCCTCCTCCATTGCTGGTGGGAATGCAAACTTGTATTGTTTTAATTCTTAACTACATCACTAAGTATGCTAGTATCAGCTTGACACATTCTTCAGTTAGTTAATATGTTTTGGGGGTTGGTCTGATGCTTGTTTTTTGATGCTAATTACTGGCATTCAAGGTCTCTGGTTACTGCCCCATACACCTGTCCTTGTTGGGTAAACCTACCTAAGACATTCTTCCTTGACCTGTTGATTAAAAGGCCTAAAACCTGGGCAGGGCAGAATGGGGCTAAGGTTCCCAGGCTTTGGGTTCAAGAGAATCACAGGAGACAGACAGATAGGAAAAGAGGAGGAAGGAGTAGGTCAGGATGGGTTAGAGTGGGGAAGAAACCACATGGGCCTGGAGTAAGGACTCCAATAATGGCATGGAAAGGCCCAGATGAAGAATAAATGCAAATATTTACAAGATTATGGATGGAAGATAGCCTAGATGAGGCTGGTTAAGGAGGATGGTATTGGATGGGGGTTGGGAGATGGATGTTGATGCTTTTGAGACAGTGTAGGCAGAATATCTACCCAGCCCAAGGCAAATAGACAACTGGAAAATCTAACAGGTGTCTGTGTTTTATTCGATTTGAAAGTGGATTAAATAATACCACTGTGCTAATTATAGCCTAATAATAAACATTTGTTAGGCCATACCTTTTTAACTTACAATAACAAAAATGAATTTGCATAGTTTCTTACTCCCAACTATTCTAAATTATTTTCATCAATGATACTTTTGCACAGCTTAATTTCAGGTTTTACTTTTAGAGCATAGGACTTTTTACAAGAAAACAATAAGGTAATAAGGTTAGCCCTTCTTTTTCAGTGTTGGAATGAAGGATTCCTACATGCTCTGTGTGTATTCCAGCAGTGAGAGCCCCTCACGCATGTCACTTCTCTATACAATATGCTCCATCTCATACTTTGCTTCTTTTTTTAACCTCTTATTATACGACTGTGTTTGTTTGCTTTGTATTAAATGTGTTCTTTCTGAACTTCCAAAATGAAGACACTCTACTTTAAGTACCTCAGCACCAATATCTCTTCATAACCTATTACCCCCAACTCTGGTAAATTATTTAGTTTTTGATAAACAGGGAAACAACTATGGTCCACAGTTCACAATTCATAGGGCTTTTAGCTTTGGCCTCATTCTTGATTCTACCATATTCATCTACAGGGAAGAAGTGGCCCTATCCATTAAACAGAGCAGCTCCAAAAGTTAGGAAAGTGTGGGAAGCAATCTGAATATCCTAAAAGGTATGTGTATGTATTCATATATATACATATACATATATATGCACGCATGTACATATATATACATATGATACATAAAACAATATAACACATATTCTAAAATATCATAGAATATCATATAAAAGCTAGATGTGTTTTATTATTGTAGTTTAACATGCCTACCTTATTGTTTTTAATGGTCGTGTTCTAGTTTGTTTTCTGTTACTGTGACAAACACCATGACCATAAGCCATTTAGAGAACACACACAGCTTGTATTGTAGGTAAAGATTGCCACTGTCCTTGGTGGTCATCCAATAGTCCTGGCATCTCCTGGCATGTCCTTGGTGGTCATCCAGCAGTCCTGGGGTCTCAACTGAAGCTGAGGCTGCAAATTCATCAATGGCCTCTCCTGACTTCCCATAGTATCAGGCCTCAGCTGCTCTCTACAGCTCTCTCCCCAATCCCTCCATGCTTTCAAAACCAGGTAATGTATGAGAGACTCTCACACATCACCAAGTTCAGCTTCCAGCTTTGGATGCATGCTTGGTCCTCTGTAGACCATAGTTTCTGTGTGCTGACTCTACCCACAAACACTTTCCAGAAATTTTCTCCTCAATGATGCTGGTTTCCTATTAATTACGGCTCATTTTTTTTAAAACCCCAGCTAACTTGCACAGATTGTCCCAGTAAAGCAAATGTTTTACTTCCACAGATTCTTACTAGAAATATAATCAAACAACGAACCCTGATAGGCCAGGATCAAAAGCCAGGCCTCCACCATTTTCTTTTCATTGTGCTCTGAACTATCATTGAAGTTCCCACAACAGCTCATTAAGATCTTGGTACTCAATGGCTTGTCCAGCCTAAACCTCCCAAATCCTCCACTTTCCGCCAACAAAACACAAAAGTACGTAGTCAGGTCCATCACAGCAAAACCTCTCATTCCTGGTACCAGCTTCTTTCCTAGTTTGCTGTGATAAAACTGACCGAAAGCCACCCCAGGTGTGTCACAGGGGGAAATTTGGCTTACATGTTACAATCCGTCCCTAATGGAAGTCAACACAGAAACTCAAGGCAGTATCTTTGAGTCAGCAACTGACATGAAACCATTGAGGAACTCTTTTAATGGCTGACTCCCCCTGCCCAGTTCTCAGCCTGTTTTCTTATACCACCCAGTAAATCCAGCACAGAGGGGGTGCTATCCACAGGGCATTGAGCCATTCTACATCAATTAGCAATTAAGAAAATGACCTCAAAACATGTATACAGGCCAATCTAATGGAGACAATTCCCCTTGAGAGTCCCTTTCCTAGGTGTGTCAAGCTGAAACAAAGATCAGCTATCACACTCATTATGCTGAATAAATGAGATCTACGTGTATTAATCTTTTATGTTGAAAATCATGTAACAAATTCATTTTTGTAGCGAGAGTGCTCACCTTGCCTGCACACCTTTTCTGGATTGTGGGTTCCTTGTGTTCCTGACCGTTAGCCTGTATTTGGAGCCATGGCCAATCTGTAAGTATGGGGTCTCATTTCCCTTCTGGTAGGGCCAGCCCCACCACCGCTCAAAACAGTGTTATGCCTAATGTTTACATTTTGATCTTATCCTTCCTTTATTCCTTTAGCAGCCATCTATCTATTCTGTCTGCTCTATGATTTCCTCCCAGGCAGAATCTATATCATCTGACATTGAGAAGCAGTTAATATTGATCTGGGTGAGTGGTCTCCTTTGATTTTTGCTACAGAGATCTCTGAACAATCCACCTATATTTTGTTTCCTTACCAAATGGAAAAATATATTTCACAGTCATTGTGCCCTGTTGGCCAAGCCTACTGTTCTGTAACTCACTGTCTCATCTCCTTCATTTGGCTTCTCTGTCACTGTAGATCTTTTCCTAATATTTCATCCTTTATGCACACTCCTTCATTGGAGCTGAACTTGGCAGTGGAGTTTGCCTAACTAATGGAGACCATATGCCCTGCAATTACATTTCCCCAACAACATTCAGATTTGTTAGCAAATATTGAGAAGACAAGTTGAGACTCTGGAACTCAAAGAGCTGTGAGGAATTGGCACATTCTAATAGGTAAATCTGCAGTTTCTCAATCCTATAAATGAGGTCTAGTTGGGGCGGCTTTTGTTTTAGGTACTGCCTCAGCTTTCCATTCTATTGCTTTGATAAAACATTGACCAAAAGCAAATTTGGGGACAATGGGGGCTTTCCTCCTTTTCCTTTCTTTTTATTTTTGGAGGGAGGGGACATGGAAGCAGGAACTGAAGCACAGACCACCGAGGAATATTGCTTACTGGCCTGCCCAGCTTGCTTTCTTATCCAGTCCAGGCCCACCTGCCCAAGAGTTGCACTGCCCGGCTTCTGTGGGCTGAGCCCTCCCACATCGATCATTAAGCAAGAAAATAGTCCACAGACATGCCCACAGGCCAAACTGTTGTAGGCAATTCTCAACTGAGGTTCCCTCTCCCCAGGTGACTCTAGTCTATGTCAACTTAGCAAAGACTAACAGGCATAGGTAACCAGAGATTTGGGTTTCAAAGTATCAATTAGCTTATTCTGCAAATAGCTTAGCAAACCTTTCATGTCTTCACAATGGCATGCTGTACTCTCTCCCACAGGTGATCTGATAATTGATTTCTTTTACCCCACACCAGATGATAGATCCAGAATCATACTATTTCATATTATAGTGTTACCAGATGCCAATAAAAGAGTATAAATATTAATGTTTGGCTAATGAAGGTTACAATCTCTAATGATATTATCAACAGGCCCTATACAATATATCCATGGAATCTTCTCCCCAGCGTCTTCTTTTCCCAGAAGCAAGGTTAGTCTTAGACTAAAAGGGTCCATGTCCTGGAGAGACTTCAAATTCACAAGATTTTGAAGATCTAAAGCATGCACTCAAACTGCAACATTGTTATTGGATGTTATTGGCTTGGAAATGAAGTTTCAGCTATGGCCTTGGGGGAACAAGAAGGCCCAACCCATAAGCAAGCTTTACCCCCTGGGTTTTGGTAAGAAAGGTGAGGAGACCTGCACGGAAGGATAGCTGAACCCATGCTCCCTTGTCAAGGTTATATGGCATGAAGCCCAGGTCTTTAGAGCCCTACATTCTAGAGCCCTCTGCAGCAGTATAGGACCCTCTAGCCCAGTGTGGCCCAGCTTGACTTTAAGCTTTTTAATGATACCAGTAGCCGTTCTTCCCCAGCACTGCTCATGGCAGTGCTGGGCAGCATCCTGGCTCATACTTGCAGCTGGAGAGGCAAGTTCATGGCTGCTGCTGGTCCACAATTTTGCCTTCATGGGAGAGTGGGGGTTAAATAGGAACTTGACTAACCCTCCCCACACCCTATGTGATAGTTACAAAGACACAAACACTCCTTGTTTTAGAACACAAATACATAAATTTTTAATCTGCGAAAAATACAAAATGAAACCATGTACAAGTTATGTACAAACCTTTTTTACAAGACAAGAGAGTTCTCACTGGTTGTTACAGATGACAGAGTTGGGTAGGTCATATCAGAGCACCAGCATTTATTCTCTCCTCCAGTTCCTGTCTGGTCACATAATTCATCACAGCCACAGTCACCATGCCAGCAATCAAAGTGTGAAAGACAGATAAATAAACCACGCTCTTTTCCCTTAATGAACGTGTTGTAGGCTGACCTATGCACATGTGTACTTATGAATTGTTTTGTTTTGTTTTGTCTTTCCTTTGTCCCCTGATGAAATTCCAAATGAAGGTTTTGGTGTTAAGTGAGGGAAAATGCTCTTTTTAGCATCTGCATGGTGGGATGTGAGCCAGATACTTTAGGCAGGATGTGATTGTACCACCTGGGAATGGATCATTTTTAATTAGGATTTCCAGGCAGATCTGGGTTTATGTTTGAAATGTTGCAGTTCTGGTTAAATGTGTACACAGCGGAAGGAAAAG
The DNA here is from genome assembly GCA_028658305.1 of Pachyuromys duprasi. NCBI lineage: Eukaryota > Metazoa > Chordata > Mammalia > Rodentia > Muridae > Pachyuromys > Pachyuromys duprasi. The sequence goes on from CM053766.1 coordinate 89,556,939, forward strand.
AAGAACCGAGGTACTGGGGTGGGGAAAGGCTCTGGTTTAGTGTAGACCTGGGGCTTGATTTGTCTCATAGGAGGGGCTCCCTTCCCTGATGACTACCTCATCAAACTGACCTGGATCCCAAGGGCAGGAAGCTCTGGGTTGCTTTGGCAGGCACATGTGATGTGTGTGTACATTTCCATCTAAGACTCTAAACAGCAGGGCTGGTGCTGTTTCCTAAGACAGACTCTGGAGAGCTTTGAGGGTCAGCTTTGGAGAACAAGAAGAAATGCAGAAATTCCTCAGGGGATAAACAGACCAGGGGAGAAATTCTTTTCAATTTAACATTCTGCCTAGAAATAAGATCCATTTTCACCTGGCCAAAAGGCTCTCCTGTTTACCCTGGTCCAGAAAAGCTGTCAGAAGATGGTGACCTTTGCATTTTGTGTATTAAGATTTTTGCAACTCCAAGGGCCTGGGTGTACTGTGTATGAGGGATGAAGAACAGTGGGATGATGTGAACTGATGAAAGCAGAGACCAGCTCAAGACCCCTCTTCCCATAAACACTTCAGAAGGAATGCTGATAACCTAGATGCCCTGTGTAATCTCCATTTTCCATGGTGTAAAAAGTGACAGAGTGGCCTGCTAGTTTCCCATCCAAATCCAGTCCTCGTGGCAACCACAGAAGATAAAGATGAAGGAGAAACTGGTCCTTCTAGTCTGCCTCATTACTTCTGAGTCACCATTTCAGATACTGTTCATCTCAACCCTCATGGATGCCTCTTTCTCTCTAACTTTGCATCCTTCTTTTTGTTTCCCATTCTCCCTCACTGAATAGGTCTTCTGTCCTGATGGCATCAGCTTGGTTTGCTCCATTGAGCCCCTGACAGCTTGGCTATAGCCTTAGACAGTTCTACTGACCCACCATCTAAGCCTAGGCTTTCTTCTTTATTGAACTCAGCCAGGCTTCTCCTTTTCTAATTACTTCATGCATTTGTATGGGGGATGGGAGGAGGTAGGCTTTCCTAGGACTAGGGCCTGCCAGAGCATCTTCTCAGCTCTCTCCATATTCCCAGCCCAGGACACCTTCATGGTGGGAAAGGAATTCCTACTGACACTTCATCTTCTCCTCATTCCTGTCTGTCTGTACTGCTCTGTCCTTGGGGTCTGCAGTGAGCATTTCTTTTATACAGAACCTGTCAAACTCACACCCAACGCTAAAACTTAAATCAAACTGTCATAGTGCCCAGTCCAAAAGGAAGTCTTTACTGAGTGGCTGTTTTACATAACATGTTTTCTGTTCCCAGGAAGGGGTAGAAGCTGTCCAGCAACAAGTACAGAGGGACTACTTGATCAACTAATGAAATCATTGATCCATCCACATTCCAAAATGAGCTGGGATGGTGGCCCTCCGCCTACCTAACTCTGAAACCTTATCTGTTCTACAAAGCTTGCCTAACTACTTCAAACCTTAACACTGTTTATTCCTTTAACTCCTGCTCCCTGGAAGCCACTGTTACATACAAGCTTACTCTTTCTATGTTGGCTCTTTAGGGCTCCCCCTTTCAGTTGATTTTATATTTACTGCAAGCAAGACAGTGTTATATTCACTTCTCCAGCTGGATCCATTCCTCTGACAAACATGTGTTGGTGCTGTCTACTAAGTTCCTGACAGGATGCCTTTGTAACACTAGCTAACTCACAGTTAAAAGCCCTGCATTATTGATTATGCTATGATTAGTTGGTAGTCTGTCTGGTATTCTTATTATCTTAATGTCTGTAGAATAGTAGAGCCAGCAGGTTTCTTTAAAAAAACAACTGAAAATCTATCTTTCCCTTTAATTTACATAGTGGATCCATGGCTACGTTAGCAACTGAGTACTGAAGGGATGCCCTCTGCATGGCAGGAAGGCCATGTATGTGGAAATCAGGGTTTCTGCATGGTGAGCTGTTGCTGAGTGCAACCCACAGGACTTTGCACTGCTGAGAGAATGTTCAGCTAATGAGCTGACATTCCAGAAAGAGCTGAACATCTCAAAGGCTTTATGTCCTAAACGTTACAGTCACCACTTTCCATCCCCCTTTGCTCAGATATTTCAATGACTCTTTATGGCTTTCTAAATCAGTGCATCACTTTTGATGTGGCTCTTCAACTATCTGCTTTCTAGCTTCTTCCATGAAGTCTTGTCATGGACACAAACTTACTAGCAAAGGTAAGTTGCTATTTCTATCAAAAGCACCTTGGTAACAGTACATCACAGCTCCTTAAGGCCCTTTTCATTGGAAAATCCTCATGATCCTTGTTCCTCCAGTCAAACCAATTATTTCCTACTGAAAAGTCTTTACAGCCCAGCCAATATTGGGCTCCTGTCATTTTTCCCATTCATGGTTCAAGAGAACCTTTTTTTTTCCATTCCCAGGAACCACTTCAAGCCAGGGCCTCTTCAAGCATTGCATCTATCTTGTTCTGTTCTTCTCTCTAACTTTTTGATGTATACTCTGAGTGATCCATTTTCAGGCCCATTTTCATTTTCATGCTCAAAAGCACAGTTAAAAAGGATGGTCTAGAACAGAGTTCCTAAATGAGAATCATTTCTCCATCAAGCCGTGCAAGACTAGAATAGCGGGGAGATCCTAACTCTTGTAGGACTAAGGACCTTTCTCCACATGGGTCTCTTTTCTAGTTTTTTAAAATCACTCTCACCATAGGTATTGAAAAAATGAAATTAAAATGTCCTATACCTTCCCTTATTTTAGCCATAATCTTGGAATTATTAATAGTTGGCCATGCATGGACAACAACCAGGTAAGATAAACTTGGCTTAATAACCAAAATAAGTCCAAAGGGATTCCTCATTTCATCAAGCGATCATGAGATTTAAGTGAGAAACCATAATTATAACAGAAAAACAATTGTTAAGAACATGGGGTAAACAGCAGAGGCAGAAAGAAAATCTAATGGTTAGAGTTGAAAGTAATTTTTCAATCTCTCTACGTTTTTAAAAATGATGGATAACGCCTTAAGTGATAAAGATCATTGTATCCACTACTTTACCACCATTCCAAAGGCAGAAAATATAAATTTTAAAAGAAAAAAAAATAAAACAGGCAGATCTTGAGCTGCAACTCAGTATTCAGTGAATTTGTCTGATCTCTTGGTAGTCAAGACGACTCCAAGTCATTTATCTGACACTGTTTTTCTTTATGCTTTGGTGCCTCTTTGTATCCTTCCTTCAACAAGGTTCTCCTTGATGATGGAAATGACAGATCAAAATGACACTAATGTATGTAAGAAGCAAAACACATTGTGTAAATGAAAGCAAACCAAAGAAACTGGAAATGAAATGAGAAGTAAGGGAGAGGATACATTAGAGGACATTAATGGGAATAACAACGGGAGAGTAGGGGTGTCCAGATTCCCTCTACGCACTATTGAATTGTGGGCTAGAGATGAAGAGACTATCCAAAGCTGTGCTGTACCAAGAGACAGAGAAGATGGGGAGTGAGGGTGTAAAGAGAGACCAGAATGAACAAAACTGGCTCATCAGTAATGGGAGTGAACCTGAATGGAAACCTTTGCATCTCAACTGTTAAGACCTTCCAAGCTGGGAAGCGCATAAATGAACCTGACAGTTCTATGTCCAGAGAAGAGAGTGGACACTGTTCAGCTCAGAAATGCTACGTGGGAGACATGGACAGAAGAGACAGCTCTGAAAAAGATTGTCTCTGGGGTCTTGGCTGAGGCAAGGCAGCCACTGTCTTTGTCAGTCTGACAGGGACCTGAGCCATCTCAACAAGCCAGCCTCATGTTTAAGTCATTAAGACTTGAAGGATTTAAAGAACATTTTCATAGTTAGTAGCCAATTGTGTATGAGTGCCTTTGAACCTTAAAATCAGGCACAGTTCAACACTTTTTGTTTTCCATCCAAAATAGTCCTAATTTTATGCATTTTCTCTTTCTCTACTTCCAACTCAACCCAAACCATCTAATTCATTGATTAAAGTCGACACTTAAGAACAACAACAACAACAAAAACAAAATACAACTTGTAGAAGGATGGCTGTTCTTCCTGGTGACTTAGTCACAATCTGTTTTTAAACATAAAAAGTGAATGTCTTTAGTTGGTTATAGCAGGGAAGGATATTTCCAAATATAGTTGCTTAGACAAAAGCATATTGCCTCTGTGAGAAAAATGGTGATGGATATGATGTACTCATACACAGATAGTTTCTGTTTTTCAAATGATCTGAATTCCAAAGCACCCAAGCATCATTAGTTTGCCAAGATAGCAATTCTGGATCCCAACCAAGGACTGGAGATCAGCACCTTCTAAGGTGGAATATTCCAAAGAGGACCGCCACTGGTCTAAGGTGAATGTGGTTGGAAAGATGGTGTTTTACCCTACACAGGACTCAGAACTCAACAAATAAAAACAAACTAGAAACTTTGGGTATTGTCTTGGGCCCCCAGTTATTTTTAACAAATGTTATTTTTGTTTTACCTGATATGCTGTGAGTTTTTGCCAAATGGGACTACATATGGTCATTTTCCATATCACCTTTGAATCATGCTTGATTTGTTCCTCATGTATTGCTCTATCTTAGAAGGAAATGGATTTCTACTATCTTGGGTATAGAAAGCTGTTTGGTGAACTGAGGGAGCCCCTTACTGTAGAAACTATCATTGTAGCCATTGTGGTTAAGAAACAGACTTAGATTTAAATCTCTAGCTATAGTGGGAAACAGGATTATGCTTCTGCTTTCCTGCCTTGTATGGAGTGGAGTACTTAGACCATTATTCTTCTAATGGAAGATTATTTAGGTAAACAACATTGGCTGCCATAGGAGACTGAAGAACTAAGACAAATTCAGAGGTGGTTAGTGAGGATGAGTGTGAAGAAGAGCCTACTCTGGTTCAGGAAGGAAATAAGAGCGTGGATTGACATGAATGTACTTAGGTAACCCCAATGCAAAATCATGATGTTCAAGGAAGTCTTAGCTTTCAGGAACGCTGTCAATATCCTGGGAGTGGATTCCCCCCACCAGCACATTTGAGTTCTGTTGGAAACCAAGAAATGCTTATAAGCCTGAATATAGACTGCTAACGTCCATTTTAGCCTGAGTAGACTAGTGATTGATTATAAATATTTTTGTGTTAACAATCCAATCGGACACACGTTATTCACAACACTTTTATAGAACTAATTCTACAGAACGTGACAACAGAGTAACCACAGTCCGACAAGTCACTGCAGGACAATGCCTACAAGGTGGAAGCACACTACAGTGGCTCTGTAGGCAGCAGGCGGAGGTGGAAGCTCATTTTTGCCTACACTGGTGAGTGGAGTCCTTAGTGGACATATGTTTTCATGGTGATCGCATTGCTTTGCTCTGATTTGTACTATCATAGCTAGGTACCACAGTCATGGCCTAAAAAGTTAATGGAAGAGATGTCACAGGACTTCAGGGGCTATTTTGGTTAGTTTGGAAAAGTGTCCACATTTTACATTTTTAAAGAAAAAAAAATCACAGTCACACCCATGCTTCTCCAGAGACCCTGATGATCATATCAAAGGTTGATCACTGTGAAGTTGAAAAGAACGTTCTGAGTCATTGGCATGACACAGTTGCTGAGGTGACTACACAGTGGGCATGCACGGGCAGCAGAGCTGAGACACCACAATCGAATCTGAAGACTAGAAAACTCTTTTGACCACAGATTGAAGTGGCTGATACATTTTATTTCACTGCTGGTAATTTTCAAAGGCCTTTTTCTAACAGTCTATGTTAAGAGCATGACTTACTTTCTTTTTGGCTGTTATTGTTTTTAGAAAGTATTTTAGTGAGTTTGAATGTTTAGTCCCAGCTACTCAACCAAGGAAAGCCAGCAAATGAAAATCTGAGCAAAAGTCCTTTCCTTGACAGTAGACATTGTCTGTCTGACTTCTAAACAAACAGTTCCTGATAAGCATGAGTTCTTCTTAGATCCTATTGTTATGTAAAACTATTCATTCATGTTCACAGACTTTCAGGCTAAAAGCTCTGAACGGGGGAAAGAACTCAACAGATCCTCCCGCAGAACTTGCTTGGGTGACTTAGAAGTATGAAATGAGGAGCTTAACAGCATGGAAGAAGCCCCACTGTAAGAACATGCACAGGCCTCTCTTGGGAGCCTCTGGTTCACAACTCTCACATTTTAGGTGTGCCTATAACCCTTCCCCATTCCTTGAGCCAGCTGCTCAAACCTGATCTGGCAACTGCAGAAAAGTTGCAAGGAGCTCTTTCCTCTACATATATAAACAAAGGATAAGAAATGCTGGATGAAAACTGAAACTACAAAGATATGACTTTCAACCGTGGAGATTAATAAGTTTGATTTGTTAAGAGCTGGTGACAATGCAGATCAAAACACACACCCATCGAGGGGAGAGGTAAATATTCATTTCTGCTCTTTTGATTTATTTATTTTTTAAAATTTCTAAAATATGTGTGTACATTGTTGTCCATCTTAAATCTTACTTTTAGTAATCCATTTCCCTTAGTTACAAATTGGGGTGGTGACCATCATTCTCCTCAAAGAAAAAGAGAAAGAAAAGAAATGTGCATTCAGGAATCTGGCCACTTACTCATTTTGATTTTGCATTGCTGTGATATATGGGAAGGTATTTGGCAATGAAAAAAAAAAGAAAAATATATATTCTTTCTAATAAATAAAAATAATTTAAAATGCTAGAAGCTATACATGACTATTTAGTATGTTCATTTATAAATGAAATCATTTTCTTTTCCAAAATACATGGAAGCAATATTCAAGGCAAAGAGAAAGATCTGTCTAACTTTATTTTTCTTGCAATTCTTGCTTATTCTAGTGTTTCCACCAGTGATTCAGCATGTAAGAGGAAGAAAAGTCACGTCACCATTTATGAAGTTTGTCAGGCTTTAAAAAAATAGTTCTGGTCTCCTGGGAGTCAACATTCATCTTCAACTTCTCTGATTGGAGGGATCAGGCTGCTTGTGGATTTATATTGGTTGATCTGGTTAACCGTGTGGGTGCTCATGGGCTTGATTTGAATGTTTCTCGGATAGGCATTATCCGGCTCATCTGTAAACCATTTCTTTTCTGCTAAAGGGCAAAATGGATAGAGAACAAGAAGGAGAAATGAGAAGCTTAATTAGTCCTAGGCTGAGCTTTTGGAAAGTTCATTGAAAATGCATAAAGGTAATCAATAGAAGCCGACAGTGAGTAATTGCTAAGACAGTGCAGTGTACAGAAGCCCCCGGAATCTGAACCATGCCTCTCTTTCCTGTAGCAAGGGAAGAGCAAAATGAATGTGCCACTGGGAGGCATTAGGAGTAGGCTGCCCTCAAGGATGAGGTTGGAGTAGATGGACACCATCCGGACTGCAGAACAAGCTGTCCAGAATCTTTTTTGCAGTTTCACCTCCTTCCAGCCTTTTCTCAACTTTGTTACAAGTAGACTCAAAGGCAGATGTCAACTGTACCACTTCTGTCCTGTCTGCATCCCTTCTGTGGTTTTGGGGAAGCAGCATCTTAAAGAAATCCCACAGGATTTGCTGGCCAATGAGAGTGATAATAAAAACAGGAAACTGTTCTGAAAGAGAGTTTTGATATGGCTTTTACATAAAGAAAGAGAACTCTGTGGGTATGGTGTCATGGATAGAGTTCAAGGAGGCAGGATCTCAGCTGACTCTAACAATGCAAGCTGTGAGCCGAGAGCTCATGGAAGCTTGCCATTTTCCTTTCCACCCTAAATACACAAATGGGTGAGAGAGAATGCTGAGTCAGGGCCTTTGGGGTCATTGCAGAGGACAGCCTCTTGGCTGGGCTGGGCTACTTCACAAGGTTCAACTCTAATCTATGCCCCTTTCTAGGACTGAACTCTACTGAAAAATTGCCCATGTGTACAGATAGGAAACAACTGGGCGGTAAAACTTCTAGCTCAGGGGACTATTAGGCTTCATTACAGTGGCTTCAGGAAGGGAGAAGGGAAGAAAGACAGCTTTCAAACACATTCACTGGTTCTAGAGACAATGGTCCCTCTGGCTTCCATTTTTATTGAGTATGGAACGATTTACATCTGGTTGTAGAACTACCCATTAAAATGCTTGCCTAGCTAGCTCTGATGTTCTCTCTCTCTCTCTCTCTCTCTCTCTCTCTCTCTCTCTCTCTCTCTTTCTCTCTCTCTGTCTCTCTCAGATGCATGTGTGTGTATGTGTGTGTGCTCACAAATGAAGCGTCTGTGATTAGCTCATGATCACTTTGCTTTTTCCTTCTTGTTGTGTATTACAACCACTTCCTGTTTCTTGGCTCCTCGGTGTGGCTGCCTCTGGGGCTAGGGAGAAGCCTAAGAAAGGTTCAGGAGTTCCATTTAGCCCTCAGGACACTTGCTTCCTCTCATGTACCTCATTCTCCCCATGATCCCTCCTGCTCTGGCTCACTCACCTATTATAATTAAGTTCACTTTGATTTGAACAGATTGGACGATAGGAATTCATAATGCTACATCCTCACAGTGAAACTAACTGATTAAGTGCTTTAAATTATTCCCCCTGACAGAATGATAAAGTTACAATCTGTTCTGAGATGATCTACAGCTTGCCAGCCTCCTACAGCTTCTTTCTACATTCATTTATCTTTTTGTCAAGCAGAGTTTTTTTTTTCCTTTCCCTAAGCTTCAATTCCATAGATCTTTTAAAGTCATCAGCACATCTGAATTATTAATGAGGCTTTAGAGGCAAGACTCCTGATGGGCTGGTTAAAAAAGGTTGTATAGAAATCTGGAACTGTGTACACATCAAAATAATTTCAGCTCCATTTAAAAAACCATTTAGTTCAAGTGTGACATAGATGAACCATTATGCATTTGTGGAAACCAATTTTTTGTGATCTACGATTAAACTAACCTTTCAGAGAAGAGTAAAGTGTGATGGTTATCATGCTTTAAAAGCATTGCCAGGTCTCTGAAACAATTCCCAACTACGACTTTCTCAAACAGCTTATGTGCAGAGATGGCACTCAGAGAGGAGCCTGGTGTTTCTGCTCTTTGCCCAAGCTGCCCTTGGCACTGGCTGCAGTTACGCTGAATTATTTTGCTGAAGGGATTTAGCGCTAGGTTGTGCATGCCAGGTAGGAAGAGTAAGTCTTGCTGATGGAAAGGAGGATGTGTTTTGCGTGAAAGACCAAACAGCTGCAATTTGCTGAAATTTTTACAACTGCTGCAGAGAATAATTGTTGAGAATTTAGTATTTACAGTTCAATTCAAAGGGGGCAATTTGACCTTTCACCACGGAGAGGATATCAATTGCCTCCAGCTGTCTCTAAAAGAGACAGCATTATTGGCCGTATTTAAGCTTCTTTCTTTAAATTTCTTGCCAAAAAAGAAAACATAGGCAGTCTTGCCCCTGTGGTTTGAGACTGCAGCTTCTAGCAAGGAAAGGATTGAAGGGTTGAAGTGTGGTTCTCACTGTTCCTGAGAAGATGCTGTTTAATTCCAGTCATCTCCTGAGCTCTAAATGCCTATGCTGTGGGAGGTGTGGTCAAGTAAGATGTTGAAGAAATCAAACTAGTGATGCTCTGGAATTGTCTACAATGTTTGTGGAAAAAGGCATCCAAGTGTGTGTGTGGGGGGGTGGAGGTGGAGGGTGGTATGTGTACATTTTAATGCACCTCAGGTGACAACTTGGCATGCAGAATCTTGCCATTTAAAGACAAAGCTGTGCCAAGGGGTCACTGCAAAACTGGGCACTAGAAAGAGGATTCAAAGCAGGAATTCAAATAAGTATGGAAGTGGCTAATGGAACCCCACTCTAATGCATAACTTATCTCAGTGTTTGATGAGGCCTTCTTTCATACCTGAGAGGAAAAGTTCTTTGATCTGTGGGGGACTTCTTGGTACCAGACCAAACAAACAAACGAACCCAAACCCAAACCATATCTGTTTGTTCCTAAACTTCCTGTGGTTGATATATTCTCGGTACCCTCATTCTGGGGACACTGTGTGATCTGTCAGGAACTTTTGTCATAAGGCAGTTAGAGTTAGGGAGAGAATGACATGTTGCTGAGAAAATGACTGGAGGTAAAGTGAGTGCTACACTATTGAGAGTATCATGGTTATAGACCAGCTAAGGCGCTAGGCATACTACGGACAATGTGGAGGAGGCCAGTGAAATGGCACCAGCTTGTGGGCCAGAGTCAAGTGCACCTGGTTCTCTCACACACTCTCTTCCCTGAAAAGGTTATGTAAAGTTTTTTATTGTCATTCATCTTTTATAGATTAGGGCTGAAAAAAAATAACATTCCTAATCATTTTGGCCATGTCAACAGAATAGGTTTTAGTGACTTACTACACATTCAGCTACACGGTAAGCAAATACTGTTCGCTAAGTTTGCTAATGCTATTAATGAATCAGACATTGTTTTGTAGTGACTACACTACATAGACTTTGATGTTCTTCAGATTTCATAGCTGTCATATGGAGATTCTAATAACCCCTATATCTGGTTTGAAAATGATAGTTAAATGTGTTTGCATCTGTACCTGCTGAGCAGAGTAGCTGTAATGATTGCCTAGGCATTAGCTTTAAGATTAGCACTGATGTGAGTATGATGCAGGCGTGGGTTGTACCTCCTGAATGTTATGTTTACAAATGAAGTTTTTCAATGGAAAAGCCAGAGGCAGAGGCCTAGGGTATAGAAACTGAGGGCTGGCCTGAAGAATGTAGATTATGGCAACAGAGATGGCATTGGGGGAACTTGTAGGTAGTCTTCATCTAGAAAGTGAATGAGAGGAAGGGATAATACAGTGTTATGCTGTGGTGTTCAGGACTAGGATGCAGTGAGTTTTTGTTTCTGAACTCAGTTTTCACCAGTTAGATGTCCTGCCCCTTGGAGAACCACCTGAGCCTTCCATTGCTAGTATAAGGAAGTGACAGGGTTTAGAGAAAGGGTTTAGACTTCCTCCGGGGGAAGAGCTATCATGGTAAAGGAGGGCTGAGCTACCCAAAGCTCCACAAGCAGAGGGAGAATCAGCTACACTGCAAACACAGAGCTTTTGCTGATTCTCTGGGTTGTCAGTGCTGTGGGCTTTTGACTTTCCACATAACTACTCCCCAGAGAAGACTGCTGAAAGGGAAACTGATAACCCAGTAAAGGCACTTGGGAGAGCTGGCTTCTCTGGAGCACCACTCACTGAGGCTTCGAGAACAAAGGCATGGACTGAAAAGATCCCATTTGGATAGAGAGGACAATGAGACAGCAGTGGCTACAAAGACCTCCAACCTACAAGGGCAACTCCATGATGTTTCCTGAATTATATTTCTATGGTATGTTTCCTATGGTCACAAAACCCTGATGTCTCCCAGGCAAAACTATGCATCTCATCTCTTCCTCTTCTGTCTAAGCATTACATGGACATAAGCATAGTTTCTACCAGACTCAGACAAGTTTCCTTTAATCTCACTTCTCTATAGTGTACCATGATGACTGTCCTTCTCTGCATCCCTGCATCCAGCCAAACCCTGAGGAGACTTTCCTCTTAGGTAGCAGGAATTTCTCTTGCTTGCTTCCATGCTAAGTCTCCTTATGGCATATACCTAACCAATTTAGTGACAGGTATCCACAGCTACTTCCTTATCATATTATGACAAAGCAGGGATTGGCTGGTGGACGCTGGTGGAGAAACTGATTTGTACCCTGTCTTATCTTCCTCTCCCTGAAGTTACTGTACTTTCTGTTCATCAAGGAGCCTGTTGCTATAGGAACCTGGAAAATTGATATAGTTGTTTCTACTGGGATACCGACACCTTTAAGGCATTCCCTATGCTGAAACACAATCAGCCTAAGGTTCCTCTGGTCACTTAGGATCTCAATAATGCTGCCAACAGGCATATTCAGTCTCTCTAGTCACTAATCTCACAAGGCTTGTGCCCTGGCTTGGAAGCAGAATCCGGCTCCCAGAGCCTGACACCAGCAAATAAGCTACATCAACACCTCAGGCATTAGTTTCCAGTTTTCTAAGAATAAGCCAAGGGAATGCAGATAAATTATAAAATAGTCTTAAAATGTAAAAATGATTTCAACTATATATTGTGTATGCCTACTTTAACATCCTGGATCATAAGGCTCAATTTCATAATGGAATTTGAAACATCTCCATAATATAGCAGAAACTGGAAAGTGCAAGGGTTCATTTGAACTGGATTTGAGAAGGACCCCAGTAGCAGCTTTTAGGAATGTTGACAATTCCAGTTATAAGACAGCTGGTGCAAAGCTTTTCCTCCTGCTTTACCAACTCACTTCATATATCAGCCCTTTCCTAAGCCTGAATAAGTCAGACTGAATGGCTCACAAACTGCTTCTTTTTCAGAACTGGGAATATCACGGATTCCTGAGCTGTAACTCTTATTAAACATGTGTATTTTTTTCTCTTCACAGTATTCGTTCACTTTCTACTATTTCTTGTTTGTTTCTAGTTTGGGTGAGGGGAGAGTAGGGGAGAGAAAACATATGAAGAGCCCATATGCCTCCTTCCTAAGGGAGCTTCTGTTCTCCTAAAAGAGGAAGTTTGGAGTCAAATGAAAAATGGTGGAGGAGAGTCTTCACTCTATTAAGAAAAGTATAATATAGAAGTTTCAGCTGGTAAGAGAGAAGTCATTATGATTCCTTTGCCACCGTCAAATATATTAGTAGTCACCTCTCAATGATGTGCAATTACCCAGTGGGGATTCCGTGCCCAAAGACCAGGGAAAACTCTGGAATTTCATCTCAGGTCACAGTCTGTTCCCATTCTAGTCAATTCCAGTCTCGTTTACTGGGGCTGATAACAAATTCCATTAAAAAGATACTTGAATTTATTTCTGTCTGCCCCATTTGTGGTTGGAATTTAACAAACATCTGAAAGGCAGGTGGTAGGAGACATATAAATATTGTCTAGACTGAGTCATCAGTCCCTTCATAACTGGACATGAGCTCTCAAGTTGATTCACACAGCTCAACAGCTTTGACTTTGGTTCATACTGAGCACACAGGAAAGTAGACCAATGCATTTGCCATTAATAACCCTCCTACCGCAGACGAAAGGAGGATCAACTATTAACAGAGAAGCACATTCGCCAAATGGAATTGCTGTGAATATTTTACAGAAACATTTATCAAACTGGCATCATTGCTTGATTTGGTAGGTCTTGCCAAGATCAACACAGAGATGTGAACAGACCAGTGGGGACTGGGTTTGGGCAGTCGTGATGGGGGAAGTGGAGGAAGCTGGGTTTCTCAATGGGAAAATGCTTTTGGACTTGGGACAAGGTACCAAGGTGGGCAGGGAGGCCACGTGCAGATTTGAAGGCAAGCCAGATGTAGAGAAGTTACCCCCAGATTACCCAACCCCCAAACCCAAGAACACCAAGACATACTCTAAGGGATCTAGCCATAGCAGCAGCACAGCCTCATTGCGCTGAGCAATTGAGAAAGTGGAGGAAGAAAAAGAAGGAAGGGAGAAAAGAAGAGGAGAGGGGAAGGGAGGGTGGAGAAGCAAAACAAAGTAAATAGAACCGCAAACAGAACAATTTAAATAAAAATAAACAATAACAGAATAAAATTCGTAACTCCTTTTTTTTTTAATTCCACAAAAGTTTCACAAGGACAACGTTATAGAAGAAAACCCCCAGCAGTGGCTAGGTCATGCAGAACCATTAATTGTCATACCTTGGCCCATTCTAGTCATCCTTGTTGCACTTTAGAGAGAGAAGTAAGCTATGTGAGTTTTACAATGCTGTTAAACTGTCATATTTCCTGTTGAGCACTTTAACTGGCACATTCTTATAGTTATAAATGTTCTGAGGGCATAACTTCATAACCTCCTTTGCAAAGAATGCATGAAGATTTCTCACGATCAGAAACTAGGGTATATGTATATATAGTTATATATATAGTTATATATATATATAGTTATATATAAAGAGATAGCTATATGTCATATGTAAATCAAAATACATACGGACAAAAATAATTTGAAAAAAATACTTCCACTCACAAGACTTGAATTTACATGTATACAATGACTCCCCACCCATTGCTGGTTGGAGTGCTGCACTGCCCCTGCCTTTGGTACGGGGAAGGTGGGGGTTTGGACAGAGCCTCACCATTTCTGTCAGTAAAAGTGCTTGTCAATCACACAGCAAGCAAGTCTCCAAAACCATCATGCTGGAGGGGACAAGGGGACCCAAAAATCTAAACCCAAATCATTCACCATAAAAACACCTTTAAGAAAGAGATGCTAAAGCTGTGACAGACTTCTCCCCTTCCTTTCTACCCCCTAGTCTATCAACAGATTCCTATGTAAATGTCTCAAATAGGTTCATATGAGCTCAAGGTTAATCTACCCATACCAGAATTTGGTTATGGTAAAGTTGGCCAATTCTTCAGAACTCCTATGTTCCTAAAACATAATTTGCATGCATAAAATAATGATAATTGCATATTGGGGAGAAGGTATCTGTCTACCTTCTCTCTCTTATTGACTAGCAGTTTAAAAAGAAACAAACAAACAAACAAAAGAAAAAATAACTACTGAAATGTGTTTGGCTCACTGTTGCTGCCACCTAATTCCCATCTTGAAATGGCAGGGAGAAGCGCACTCTCTCTCCCCTGTCACTTGCCTACCTATATGAACTGGCTGTTAAAGAGGTTGTTATGCTGAACTTTTCCTGCCAGCCTTCTGCTTTGGGACAGAGCATCAAATAGCTGTGCCAGCAATTTAACTGTGGTCACTAGCTTTTATCTTTGTTGAGTCAACTGTGGCTTCATCCTCCTACATCCTGATTTATCTAGCATGTCAGCTCCTAAAAAACAAAACAAAACAAAAACAAAAAAACATTATCTGCCACTGGGTCTGTCTCGCTCTTGTTCCACCAAAGCCCTAGCCTGAATTCTATCTGGAATTGGGGCCCTCATTAGTCAAACAAAGGGGAGTAAAAAGGTCCCTTGAGAATGCATGGAAAAATACTTGCTCTTTTCTGAGCGTTATTTATTCTGTACATAAGGTAAGAGATTCACCTTTTTAAGGATGTAAAAGTCCCAGGAAGACAGTTCTTAATGACTTACATCTGATATTTATGATACATATGGCTTTTCATCCCAAATGTCAAAAGGGAAAGAAAAAAACTAGCTATCCCTATGGCAGCATAAGGAGACACAATAACAATTTAATACGCAACCAAACCTCTTTTCAGGTAAATGAAATGACTAAGATTTGATACATCTAGAAGTGGAAACCTGTTTTTTTTTCTCTGCATTAAAATTAGAAACATTAGCGAAACTTCAGCCCAGGGTGTAAACAATTAATACATTTTCATTACTTTTGGTTGCTTGTTTTAAACGATCATATGCTAACTTATTCTGTGTGTGTATAAAAACAGAGAAAAAAGAAATAACAAAATCAAAAAAATCAAACCCAAAGCATTCTGATGATCCGGATAAATCAGAATAAACCTGTTGTGCCTGACTGACACCGACCCCAGGTGCTCCGTTCTAACCTGTGAACTCATCCTGCAGTGAGCTATTTACGTCTGGAGGATGCTTTTGGGTTCTAGTCCCCCTAGAATCATAAATAACTTTTTGGTCCGTCTGCTTATTTGCTGTTGTGCTCAAGGGTTTTATGGTGGTGAAATAAAAATGACAACCACATGCACACTATCATACATATGCAAATGTGTAAAAATAAAAAAAAAGAAAAGAAAAGAAAAAAGAGGGGGCTCTAGGGAACAGGAAAGTTACTCTGTTGGAATACCAACTGGGGAAATGAATAGCAGATACAGTTTCACACACGGTGCCGGCGGATACACATATCAAAGCCGCTCTTCCTGAACGTACTTCTGTTTATCGCGGGACTCCCTGGACTTGGGCCGGTTCGGTCGATTTGCCGTGGACGGGATGGAGTGGACGGAGGAGCTCTTCTTACTGGAGGATTGTGATGAGTGGGAGGAATGAGACAGGCTGGCCCGGGATTGGCCAGCGTTGTGGTCAAACTGCATCAGGCAGAAGATCAGGTCTGTCGGTACGAGCTCAAACTCGTAGGGGGGATTGGTGATGACATACCTGGACAGAGAAAGCGAAGGTGTCACGGGATAAATTGAGTAGGCACATGAATTAACTCTTCCTGAACTCCAAAGAACTAATTGCATGGCTGCTTCATCTATGTGAGGAACTGAATGATGTACTGAATGATGTCTAATAGCTTCAAACTCTCTTCTAAATTAAAGTAAATCTTCACGTTTAGCTCAACAAGGCAGCCAGAAGCCCAGGCAAACGTGCCAGGTTAGAACTGGTAACTCACACGGGCCATATGCATGTTCCCGTACAAGGGTCAAGTTCATGACAAATAATGATCTCACTGCACTGTAACTTCTATTCTCCAATGTCCTGCCAGTCACAGAAACAAGCTCCCTGGTTAATGAGGCCTTAACCCGCCTTCTCTCCATTAGATCAGTCTTTCTCTAGCTGACACCAGTCACAACTACAGTGATCACCACATTGCTTCTGTAGCAATGGATCCCAAAGTATGGTCTCAGAGGGTCCCAGGGACTTCGGGAAAATGCAGGTTGTTGGTCGAGAGATGTAGCCCAGTGGTCGAGCATTTGCCTTGCATGAAAGAGGCCCTGGGTTCAGTCCCTAGCATTGAAAAGGAGGAAGAAAGGAAAGAAGGAACAAATGAACAAATTGGAAACAAAAGGAAAAAGTTTTAGCAGCCTCACTCTGCTCTATTGAATCACAAGCCCCAGAGTGGGGCTCAGTATTCAGTCTTTGGAAACTCTGAAGGTGAATCTCATACTTACTGTAACATAGGAATGTATTACTCAGTAACAACTTTTTTTATTGATTTTTATTTCATGTGCATTGGTGTTTTGCCTGCATGTATGTCTGTGTGAAGATGTCAGATCCCATGGAACTGGAATGAAAGAGAGTTGTAAGCTACTAAGTGAGTGCAGGGAATTGAACCTGGGTCCTCTGGAAGAGCAGCTAGTGCGCTTAACCACTGAGCCATCTCTCTAGCTATTCTGCAACAATTTTTAACTCTGGCTAAGCATTATAACCCTCAAGCATTAAATATATAAACATTGTTATATAATTTTATATATTAAAGTTGTTATATATAATTGATATATAATTTTAAATGTACATGTATGTTTTTCCTTATACACAACTAAAACTACTGTAATCACAGTATTTAAATCCTCAGATGATTGCAGTTTATAGATATGAGAAACACCTCTATAGCACTGTTTCTTAGAGTACACTATACAAACTCGTGGGTTTCAGTAATTCTAGAATATACTCTTAATGTTTTGCCTGCTATGAGTTTATGTTAAAGCATATCAGAAAAAAAACACAGGTAGGATACCCAAACTGTCAAATATTTTTGTTTAAGGTGATAATATAAAATGCTTCTTAAAAATAATATTTAAAAGAAAGTAAGTCAATTACAAAACATATGAAGCAAAAATATCAGTGTGAAGTATCTTCACATTAGGAACGAAGGACAACTTCTTGTTAGTATAGCAGTTATGTATGTCCCTTCTGTCACATTAGGAACCGAGGAACCCATGCAAGGAACCAGAGCTTGGGATTCTGACTCCTGTCATATGGGCACTGTGTTGAAGGCAGCACATAGAAACCCTTGCCTTCAGGGGACAAGATATCACTGATGCCATTTCATTCAGATGAGATGGCAAAGAGGTAGAACATACTTACCTTTTTGTACACTGGCTGGGGGTGCTGAGGTGGGCATCTCTCAGCCGGTAAATTCCAAAACAAAGCATATTATATGTTTTCAGAGCTTTGCAGAACAGATCACCATAACAACCACCATCCTGGGAGATAACAAAGAGACCAAGAGAAATATCAGTTTTTATTTGCCTGGGAATCAAGGACCAAGGGTGAAAAAAAAAAAAACCTTTTCATAAAAACTTGTTTCCCTATCTCTGGAGCTGGAGGGTTGTGCCAAGAGACTATAACTGAAGACATCAGCATGCTAACAGCCTGGACCCAGTATATTTGACTTTTGGGATCTGACAACCACCACAGGAGCTTCCTTTGGTATCCACACAGTCCTAGCCATAGCTCAAACAAGCTTCTCTCTTCCCTTCACCTAGGTGGGAGTTGTGACACTGGAAGGTCTCAGTATATAGCTAGAGAGAAGAAAGGAACCTTGCAAAGCAAGGATTATATCCCTGCCACACTCCAGCTCAGCTGTGTCCACTGTGATGGGACCATGTTGTCAAATCTGCCCAAGTGATAATGAAAATCACTGCAAGAGTAAAAGAGCACCCCACAAGTCCTATAGTGGTGACTCTTTCTGATAAGGACTGTGTGAAAAGCATAATTTGCAGACCTCAGAGATGTCTAGGGGGAAGTGGATGTGGGTGTTTGCAGGTGAAATAACTGGGACTTGAGGTACTTATCAGTTCACAACCACACCCCAAGTTCTGGGACTTGACCCAGAAGGTGAAAACAATGTTCTTGTTTGAAAATGCAATGAAAATTCTGGGCCTCATACAGACATGTGACTTCAAGTAGATTTTATGACAGAGCGGCATGACAGAGTGGATTCATTAGACACAGACAGACTATATTTCTCTTTGTTATCACTGGAATTTCAATTATGGGCATCATATTAGACAACAAATGGTCCCACATTTGACAATTATTGAATATAGGAATCCGATTGAAATGTATTGGTAAGGAAGTGATAAAGAAAAGAGTCACTGACTGTGGAAGTCACCCTTCAAAACAGCCCCAGACAAATGGAGGTCCTGACCACAGGCAGGCACCGGTGTGTTACAAAACAAGGCATTTTTCAAATCGGGACATTCTGGACAACACTATTTTTGTGCAATAGGTATAAACATCCCCAAGGCCCATGGTTCTACTTCTTAAACACATGTATGAAGGTGTGTTTGGAATAAAGGTCAAGGTGGCACATTTTGTGGCCTACTTTGTGGCACACAAAGTGCCAGACATAAGTAAGTACTGAGAATCCAAAGGGAAGCTTGGGGAAGTGTGACTGGTCCAGACTCAGAAATCCTAAGACCAAGGTTTGGAATTAGAGCTATCAAGACATTGAAGGTGCCAGTTGAGACCCTGCCATTTTGGCTAATGGTTCTGGATACTCATGGCAGTCTTGATGCTTCAAAACCTACCAGTACCTGGATGACACTGTGAACAAAAACTGAAAAGAAGCTGTGTCTGTAGAGACCAACTGACTGATTAGAACTTCAATACTGTGGTGAGATTAGAATCCCACAAGGCTAGAAGCTCATTTCCTTATATCAGGCTAGTTCTAGCCCTCTAGAACAGGCATTCCCTGCCTGCCTCCCTGTCAGAACTAACATCTTGTAAGTAATAGAAACCTTTCAAAATCTATTAACTTAGCAGACCACTAGCTTCTCCCGGTCCAAAAGCTAAGAATGTATTCAGATAGCATCTGAAGTTTATATGAAAGCTTCTCCCTTCCTGCTGTATCTTCCTGTCATGTACCCACCAATGTATTTTAGAGTTGCCTCAATTATGTATTTCTTGGTTCTATAAAACTATATGAGTTCATGAAACTGTTTCTATGTGGAAACAAGGAATTCAGAGTGCTGAAATCTGTGTTCCTGAGTCATGGTCCCTCAAAATGGCTCCAGAATAAACTATCTCTTATTCCTTTTTAAGACTATAATTTTTTATATATTATATATACAATATAATATATTAGTTATATAATTTTTGTGTCAACAGTACACAGATACCAAACTCTTGACAGAAGGGTTTGGGGCCCAGCATCCCATGCTCAGGTTGAATCAAAGCTGAGAAGCTCTGAGCTATAAAGACCCTGCTAGAATCCTTTTCAAGCTTAACTATATGTTCTCAGCACTTGCCCCTTTCATTTCTGGGAAGAAAGACTTGAGGAAGACAGCAATGGAAGAAAGACCCTCAGCTCCAAAGCCATGATACCTTGGTGCAAGTGTCCATACCTCAGTTGCCGGAGAGCAACACATCAAAGATTTAGTAGGAGACTTTGCAGGAATATCTCTATATGAAGTGTGAGGCCTGGTAAATAGGATCCCACAAATTCCATCTCTTTACTTAATGTCAGAGAAACAGATGTCTAGCTTGTCACCATCTGACACAGTTCATTCAGATCATGTTTGCTGGGCTCAAGAGTTATCTAAACTTCAGACTCACCCCTAAGTCTGCAAAGGGCCCATCCAACAGAGCTAACTGGGCCACTCGGCAACGGTCCCTGTTGGCCAGTGTCTGGGGAGTGCTGTAGCCTCCTCGAAGTGCATTCTCCTCAGCAATCAGAGCTTCAAGCTCTGGTGTGGCTCCTCCTGTCACCAGGGTCCTTATCAGGGTGAGGATATTGTCATTGAAGTATGTCTGTGGAAGGAAGGTAGACAAGAAGCATTCTTAAGCAAATGCCTGAACATCACCACAGCTGACATCCAAATTACAGCTTCTCTTGGTATCTATCCCCCATGTTAAAGTTCTGGCCTGTCTCCTCAAATAATCTTCTGTGGGAAGGGAAAAGGCAGTAGTCTCTAATTATTCCATTCCTTTCTCTCCTACTTGGTTTTGCTATGGAATCCTTACTTAAAATTCATAGATTCTTCTTTAAAGGGTAACACCAAACAAACAAACAAAAACTGGTATTGATAAGTATGCAAATACTTCTTTGCCTCTGTAAGCCTAAACATCAACTTTGACATAATAAAATGCAGCCTGTCTGGGCTACTACCCAAAAGAGGGCAGCCTCTGAGAGCCTGTCACCCATATGTTAGGAGGCCACCCACAAATGGCACAACTTCTTTCTGTTTGGAATCAGATGCCAAGAGAATCTTGAATGCCACACACTCAACAGTTTATCACAGACTTTGATAATGGTTGGACCCAAATGTCCTCACCAATAAACCACATGACCTGAGTGTCTTGCGTGTGTTTTGGTTTTTGCAAATAGCCTCGCAAATATCGCTAATTAAAGAACTTTCCCCTATATGAACATTTCCCTCCCACATGTTTGGAAGGAGGCAATGGGGACTCTAAAAAAATTAAAACAACATCTATGAAAAGAACTGGAAATGATGTGCATTACCTAACTGAGTTTGAGAAAATACCAGTTAAAGGTGGTATGTTACATTTTCCTGCATGAGGTGAGGGCAAAGCATCTAAATATATCCAAACCCAGTCATGGCCGTGGCTCTATGTGTCTCTGAGGTGGGTTAGTAAAGACAGGTTTGTTCTTATTTGCAAGTTCTTTGAGAGTTTATCTGGTAATGCATCATAGGGACCAAAGGAGACAAGGATGAGTCCTCATTCTGCCTTGTCATTAGCTCTATGTTTTCCTGAGCATCAGGGTTTACAGTCATTAAAATCAGCATGGTTATTAAGATCAAGTTTATATGCAAAGAACTCCACACATGCTTCTAGGTCAAGAATATGTTGCTGGGGGCCTGGATTTCACATTGCTTAATGAAACACTCAACCAGAGAACACATAAAATTTCATCTGCAAAGAATCCTGGGGAATTCACACACAGGCTATCCTGCTGAGAATTTATACTCAATTCAGCTGTTCCCTGAAGTGGACAAACAGAACTGAGGACACCAAAGGGAGTATATGGAAGGTGGGGGTAGGCAGGGGCTAGGGTCAGGCTGAGAGTTTAATGCTGATTTCT
This sequence comes from Pachyuromys duprasi, assembly GCA_028658305.1. Taxonomy (NCBI): domain Eukaryota; kingdom Metazoa; phylum Chordata; class Mammalia; order Rodentia; family Muridae; genus Pachyuromys; species Pachyuromys duprasi. Next base: position 89,578,646 of record CM053766.1, read on the forward strand.
TTCAGAAGCTCTGTGGCCTTGGAAAGCTACAAAACTTTTTTGGTCTCAGTCATCACCTATAAAATGGAACATCAAAGTAGTTGTAGGATTCCTGATTCTTAGCACCCTAAGGGACTGAGAAGAAACCCAGGGCCTAGGAAGTGCTGGTAAAGATGCCTGATTGCCATGATCACTGTGGAAGAAGGGACTGTTGTGGATGATGGACAACAGAAACTCTAATCCCCCCAAATCCCTTGATTGTTCTCTTTCCTGTTTGAGATTTTGTCCTAGAAGCTGGAAGGCTATTATTATCCTTCCTCTTGGAACACCTTATCTCTCATTCGCCTCAGTGCCCAAGCTCCCTCTAAACCAGTGGGTCTCAACCTTCCTAATGCTGTGGCCCTTTAATCTAGTTCTTCATGTTGTAGTGACTAAGTCGTAACTGCAGTTTTGCTACTGTTATGAATCATGATGTAGATATCTGTTATGTAATATATCGTATATGCAACCCCTGTGAAAGGGTCATTGGACTCTGAAGGGATCATGACATACAAATGGAGAACCTCTGCTCTACACTAGGGAAGAAAAGAGTGAAGGTCCTGTGGATGACATCCTGGAGACTGATTACACTGATTAAAGGTACGGGGCTTTCAGAGACTGAAGCACCAATAAAACAAGCATGTATGGACTGAACCTAGGCCCCAGACACATATGTAACAGATGGGCAGCTTGGTATTCATGTGGGTTCACTAGCAAGGAAAGCGGGGCTGTTTCTGACATGGACTCAGTTGCCTGTTTTAGAACACTTGTCTGTACTTGGGCTGCCTTGTTTGGCTTTGGTGGAAGAGAATGCACTTAGTCCTGATGCAATTGGATGTGCCAGGTGGCTTGGTAGTGGAGGGACTACCCTTTTCTGAGGAGAAGTAGATGGGAGAAGAGGGGAGGAGAAGAGGGGAGGAGAAGAGGGAGGGGTGTGTTTGGAATATAAAGGGAATAAACCAATAAATTTTAAAAATTAATTAATTAAATAAATTAAAAAGGCACACAAATATTTCCCAATGTTTTCCCTATGGTCATATAACCCATTTTAAGATGCAGGGGAATATCCTATCAAATCCTGTCTACCATATTTAAAAAGGGAGAACTGGACACAGAAGTGACAAGTGACTTTGTGCTCCACTTACCATTCTAGACCAATGGCTGTTAGATAATACCAACCACAGGTAAGTAGATGGCAAACATTCATGACCCTATTTGCTGAAACACTTAGTACTCCCTGCCAAATTATAAAGAAATGAGGTACATATTTCTTTCAAAAGGAAATCATTTTCAAGATAAAATGCAGAAGAATCTTTTTGACTGGGTAAGTAGTCAGTAGAAAATATAACCAGCCAAAGCATAGAGATTAAGTGATAGAGAGTGATTGGCCTCGACTGGCCAGCTATAACACTCCCTCCAAGGCTCAGGGAACATCCCACAAGAGAGGGCAGAAATAACAGAATCCAGGAGATAGGGAAATATAAACCAAAGAGAGCTTTTTCTGGACCTGACATAGCCAATGTATATATTGACTATGGCTATGGTCATCTGCACAGGAAACACACAAAATTGGACTAATATTTTGTCATTGATAAGGGAGGAGCCAGGGAGGCTTTACCTCTCCTCAAGGAACTATTGGTAATGTCTTAACAATCAAAATACAAAACAAGACACAAAATACCCATCTGGGTCCTAGATGAGCATCATGCACACTGTTGAATCTAGCACTCTGGAGGCAGAGGCAGGTAGATCTCTTGTGAGTTTAGCTTGCCTACATAAAGTGTTCCAGGACAGCCAGGACTACATAGAGAGACTGTCTCAAAAAGAAAAACAAATCAACAAAACTCAAATCTGATTGATGACACTTGTCATATTGGTAAAGCATACTTTTTTCAGGACTCTTCACTTAGATATTGGAACAATTAGGACAAGATGTTGCATTGATAGAGAGAGATTAGATTCTGAATATTTTAAAAAAGGAAAGAAGTTGGATGTGCAGCTAAGGGACAGAATGGGATTTATAGGAACAAAGATGGTATCATTGGATAGACAATTACAATTACAATTAGGAGTCAGTGTTAAAACTCTGCCTTCTTAGAGGTAAAGTGTTGAAGTTGAATGTTTATACTTTGATTAATCCCATTACTGTGGGAGAGGGGTGTTTTTAGGGAGTGGGATTCTGATAAAAACATGAGTTTGGGCCCTTCCTTTCACTGGTATAATCTCACCCCTATAATGCCTCCTGTAATTACCTTACCTTTGGATTTCCTAATCTCTATACCCGTTTAAATAAATACTTCCCTGAGGTATTCACATATTTTTAAAAGGCTGTTGGAGGAAGCGCTGTCTATCATTTTCTTCAGTGGTGTAGCCACTGAAAAGTTTCCTTGCTCCAGGAAATCTCCTCCTACCCAAGCTTAGGCAAAACACTCTACTTAAATTCAGTGGACCACATACAAAATGAACATGGGAAACTAAAAGTCAGACATACTTAGATAAAGAGTTTCAGTGGGACAGTGAAAGGAGAGGAGGGGATAAAACTGACCAAAATTCATTTAAATATAAATGAGTGAAACTGTCAAACAAGGAAAAATGTAATAAGGAGCTTCTAGAAAATTCAAAAATTTATACATAATATTTTAAAATAGAAGAGCAGATGTTTTCTGCTTATGACCAGGAACAAAAAGGAATCATTTTCATGACATTTATCTTAAATTACACTGTAGAGTCTACTCAGTTAGAAAGAAATAATAAAACATTCATATTGGAAAGGAACAAAGAACAGCTGTACTCAAAGATGGCATGATGCTGTATAAAGAAAATCCCAAGGAACCCACTGACATGATCATAAGTAATAAAAAGTTCAGTAAGACTTCAGAATACAAAACCAACATGCAAATATCAAACATTTTTAGGTATTCTCAATAAACAAGAAAACTTTAAGAAAGCAACACTACATTTAACATAATTAAAAATAATAAAATACTTGAGGTATTTGTTCAAGGAGCTCTAGTATACTGAAGGAGTTCTAGCATACAGAAAACTATACAACATTATAAAAGATATGAATGAAATCCAAATAAATGGAAAGATATCCCATGTTCATGGATTGGATGACAAGACAAAATATAAATAAAACCCTTAAGCATTATACAGATTCAAAACATTCCTATCAAAATTAGAGATATTTTTTTAGGGAAAAAAAGGAAAGTGAGTTCAGAATTTTAGGAGACATAAAATGTAACATTGATCATTTAAAAAAAGCAACTAGAACTAAAGTTGGAGGATTCCCAACCTCTGATTTCAGCATATACTAACACACTGGCATAAAACTGACATCAGCCAATGGAACAGATTTGAGCATCTGGAAATAAACAAACAGAGCTGCTGTCAACAGCTGACTTGCAATGTAGAAGCTTCATTAAGAAGGAATTGTCACCCAGGTGTGGTAGTGAGTGCCTATAATCCCAGCAATTGGGGAGGCAGAGGCCCGCGGATCTCTGTGAGTTTGAGGCCAGCCTGGTCTACAAAGCAAGTACAGGACAGAAACCCTATCTCAAAAAACAAATGAAAAAATTGTCTATTAAATAAAGTGTTGCACCCATATGGAAGAAAGATGTTGGACCTAATTCTCACAACATATATAAAACTTAACATGAATCAAAGACCTAAATGTTTCGCCTATACAGTGCTCAGAAGAAAAAGTAGTGGAAAATCCCCATGATTTTTACATTGATATTATCATAGATAAGATGTCAAAATCATAGGGTACACAAGAAAACTTGAGAATTTGTATCTCATAGCATTTTAAACTTATTCATTGGAGGACATTATGTAGAAAGTGAAATTTTCCTGTAGAATTATATAAAATATTGCAGAATAATGTATCTTATAAGGGTGAAGTATCAAGTGTTTGAAATCCTCCAATAACACAACAACCAAAAAGCAATAAATTTGAAAATTAGAAAAAGGATGAGGCTTCAAAACAAGGTAGACAAGTGATCAAAAGCCATAAAGATGCTCAGTATCGGTAGCCATAAGGGAAACATAAGTCAAAATAGTAGTGAGAGATGATCTTTACCCAATGGGATGGCTGTGATAAAACAAGAGGCAGATAAACAGCAAGAACTGGTGAGGATGTGGAGAAATGGGAGCCCTTACAAACTTCCAGTAAGTGACCAACTGTCGGAAAGCAGTCTCAAATTTCCTTAGTGGGTAAACGCTACCTGACTATACCCAAGAGAAATGAAATAAACATCAGAACAAAACTTCATACAGAGAAATTCACAATGGTGTCATTTGCTGTAGTCAAAAGTACTGAAAACAAATAAAATGTCAATCAGCTAGTGAATGCATCACAAAGGATCACAAAGTGAATGCATCACAAAGTGTTATAACCAAGGAATCAATATGATTTGTGCATAAAAAGAAATAGAATACAGCCAGCTGTGGTAGTGCACACCTGTAATCCCTCCACTCAGACTCAGAGAGGCAGAGGCAGGTGGATCTCTGTGAGTTTGAGGCCAGACTGGTCTACAAACCAAGTCTGGGAAAGCTGAGGCTACACAGAAAAGCCCTGTCTCAACGCAAAAAGAAGAGGAGGAGAGAAGAAAGAAAGGAAGGAAGGAAGGAAAAGAAAGGAGGGGAAAAAAGAAAAAAGAGAGTAACTAACACATGCTACAACATGGATGAACCATAAAAATAAAATAAGATTTCCTTTATATGAAACACCCAGAAGAGGCAATTCTAGAGAGATGGGTATAAATAGCAGTGGATTCTCAGGGCTGAGTGGCTAAAGCTGTAAAGGAAATGAAGATAGATTTCTCTTGGAAGTTATGAAAATGTACTAAAAGGAATCCTTGGGGATGTTTATATATGCTAAAAAAAACTCATAAAATTGTATACTTGGGTGAATTTTATGGTCTATTAATATTCCAATAAAACACTTCTTAAAAGAACTGGTTAAAAGATAATTACATGGTTAAAAGATAATTATATTTGTAATGGCTAAAGTCTAATGTGTGGACCTGTAAGCTGTAAAACCGAAAAGTGTGTAAGTACACACACATGCGTACATGCACATGTGCACATATGCACCCCTCCATACACACTTGTGTGCATGGACATATATGTTTATAATATACACATATAAGCATGTGTACATGCATATGTACACATTCACCAGTAAACAAATATACATGTTCACAATGCACATATACAAAAAGCACACACATACATGTACACACACAAATGCACATACATATATGCACCAGCACAAACACATATACACGCGTGCTCATACACACACAGAGAATCAGTGATGTTGAATACATGTTTAATTGTTCTAAAAAAAACCCAGAATCTAATAAATACTGAAGACAGACATAGACATGATAAACAGTAGTGTCCACATGGTAAAGGTGCAAAAAAAAATTCAAGAAGCTATGACAAGAAAGCATTTCACATTAGAACAACCCACCCTGAAGCAGAACATGAGTCCAAGCAGAACAAGGGTTTCACCAAGAAATAAGACCAATGCCAAGTACTGTACCCAATGGATATTTGAATTTAAATTATTAAACAGTGATTGAGCATCTTAGCCAGATTCCTCCTTTTTGATTAGTTTCTTAAAGTGTACAGATTTTAGTATGTTTATCCTATTTCATATATCTAATATCCACTAATGAGTGAGTATATACCCTGTGTGTCTTTCTGCTTCTGGAATACCTCACTCAGGATGATCTTTTCCAGTTCCTACCATTTGCCTGCAAATTTCATAACTTCCTTGTTTTGTATTGATGAGTAATGTTCCATTGTATAGATGTACCACAATTTCTGTATCCATTCCTCAACAGAAGGGCATCTGGATTGTTTCCAGGTTCTGGCTATTACAAGTAAAGCTCCTACAAACATGGATGAACAAATGTCCTTGTTGTATACTTGAGCATCTTTTGGATATATGCCTAGGAGTGGTATAGCTAGAACTCGAGGAAGCGCTATTCCTAATTGTCTGAGAAAGCGCCTGATTGATTTCCAAAGTGGTTGTACAAGTTTACATTCCCACCAACAGTGGAGTAGGGTTCCCCTTTCTCCACATCCTCTCCAGCATGTGTTGTTACTTGAATTTTTGATCATTTTGATTTGCATTTCCCTGATGACTAAAGATGTTGAGCATTTCTTTAAGTGTTTCTCTGCCATTCGATATTCCTCTATTGAGAATTCTCTATTTAGCTCTGTACCCTATTTTTTAAATTGGATTGATGATTGGTTGCTGTATAACTTCTTGAGTTCTTTGTATATTCTGGATATTAGCCCTATGGACATCAAAAGAGGGAGAAAAGAGGGAACAGGACAGGCGCCTACCACAGAGGCTTCTGAAAGGCTCTACCCTGCAGGGTGTCAGAGCAGATGCTGAGACTCATAGCCAAACTTTGTGCGGAGTGCAGGGAATCTTATGAAAGAAGGGGGAGATAGTAAGACCTGGAGAGGACAGGAACTCCACAAGAAGAGCAACAGAACCAAAAAATCTGAGCACAGGGGTCTTTCCTGAGACTGATACTCCAACCAAGTAGCATGGATGGAGAAAACCTCCAAGAAATGTCCTGTTACTTGTCCCAAGATTCAAGTCAAAATGCTTGATCCTGTGTGTTACAGTTCTATATGAGATGTCCTCCAAAGGCCTAGGTGTATTCTCCAGCTTGGTGCTTGAGAGGTTGTAGAACCCTCAAAAAGTGGGACCTGGAAGAAAGTCTGGTCATTGAGAACACATCCTTATAAAGGATTGTGGGATTTTAGCCTCTTCCTTCTGTCTTAGGTGTCAGAGCCATGAGGGAAACAATTTTGCTCCACTACAGCATGTACCATAATGCACTGCTTCAATAACAGCCCCAGGCAGTCAGGCCAGCCAGTTATGAACGGAAAGCTCTAAAACCAGAAGCCTAAACCAATTTTTCTCTTACCTATATTGACTATTTCAAGTATCTATTACAGTGACTCAAAGCTAAGACAAAGGGGTGTTATTATAGCAAAATATTTTGAAGTACCCAGCAATAGAGTAAAAGATTGTGGTATATCCTAAAAGAAAGTATCATAAAATACTGCAGAAGCTTTGCAAATTGTGACATTTAAATATACAGCATGCTAAATTCTCTCAACAAAATATTAACTAAAAAGAAAGAACTAACCAAGATTTAAAAGTTCTGTTTATCTATCTATCTGCCTACCTACCTATTCATCCATCCACCTACCTACCTATAAAAACACATACATATATACACCTAGTTTAAAAAGAATCAAAATATTAAACACTTTTCTTTGGTCTTGGGAATAGAGATCTCTTAACTATTTTTCTAGGTTCTTGTGCCTCCTAAAATTTCCAAAAGGAACATGGCTATCTTTCTCTATATGAAACTGCAGTCCATTTACTTTTAAAAATGAGTATGATAGAGTTACCTATTGGAATGCACAAATAAAGTCAATGTGGAAGGATACAATCTGGTTGAATTGTTAGGATTTTAACTCAACACATATACCTTTCACTATCGAAATGATTTATACAAAAACACTGGCACTTGTTGAGTACCAAATAATCCCTAGAGTGGCCTGCATTTGTATGCAGTTCAGACAGAGTGTCTCAAAATTGTCCATCAGTGGTTCCACTTGAAAGCAAGAGACAGGGTTCATAGGTGATTGAACATTCAGAATCTTTGATCAAGCACTGTTCCAGGGCTTTGTTCAGAGGAACGGGCTGCTTCAGTATCTCAGGGCAAAATAGGCACTAGGACTATAAATGTCAGCTATCAAAGACTATCCTTGTAGAGAGTAAAGCAGCCAGAATGCGCAATTATGTTGTAGATTAACAAAAAATTCTGGCACAGAGGATTTACTGAGTGTGGGGTGGGATTATAAAGCAAAGGCATGTACTTTGTCTCTCACATTCTTCTGCTCCTCCAGACTTTGCCATGCCCTACCAAGGACCAAGTCCATGGCAAATGTACTGGGAGCCTTATGAGGGACTCCTGTGTGAGATGTGTAGACTGAAAGGAATTAGTCCACAGACATCCTGCCCAATCCTGTGTCATCTGGTTGGTAGGTTGCAAAAGAGGGATGAGTTAAGAGTTTTGTTTGGTGCCTGCAATCAGAACACCTGTGCAGTCTAATGAATTCTGAGGCATCTTCTAACCATCAAGACAGGGTCAGCACTTTCTCAGGAAGGTTTTCTTTGTAGTAGAGCAAGCTGGCATTCTAATTATGAATTTTTAATTTCTTATTATATTTGTTTCTGTGGTAGGGTTGGGCTATGATATATTTGCAGAAGGCAGAGAATAACTTCGGGGGCATTAATTTTCTCTTTTGTGTGAGCCTGATCAAATTCTTAAGTTTAACAGAAAGGGCATTTCCTCTAACCCATCTCACCCGGCCCCTATGGTATAGTCAGTCTTTAATCCTTTCTTGGCTACTCAATAGCTATGATAATGGGGAAATTAGCGAAGTTTTCCATGGCTTGGACCCCTCATAGACATTAATGGGGAAGAAAAAGAAAAATCACAATTTTATAGACTGGTGTTAGACACAAAAATTTGTATAATTTCCTATATGCAACTAGTTCTCAATGAATTGTAGCTTATAAAAAAGAACAGTCACTTCTTAATGCAGCCAATTTAGAATACACCCCCTCTGTCTGCCCCTGCGTTCTCATTCTAATAAGGAAGGCTGCCTTCAATCATATGTGAAGTTCCCTTGAGCTCTAGTGTTGGGTGGTCCTTGGGTCCTGTTAGGACACACAGCAAAATCATGAAGGGCAGGAACAAGGATCAAGGAATTGCAGAAGAAAATGCTAAATCCGCAGCGCCACCTAGCCTACTGTGTACTGGCCCTCCATGGACGCCACTCCACCCCGCTAGAGCATCTTCCTTCTCTCTCTCTCTCTTTTTTTTTTTTTAAGTATAATTACTGGAGCTTATGTTTCACAGTTAATGCTGTCAAGCCTTTTAAACTAATTGGTCTTTTATAGAAAATTTAACTGAAAATTAACACATCTTTTAATAAGATTGCCTTAACTTTAATGGCACTCTGCCTTTCGTCTATAATTGCACTAAAATTGTCATTTTCTATGTCATATCTGCCATATTTTATATTTGCTAGTTTCCTTGGTGTGGATTTTTATTTTTAGTATTTTTTTTTCTCATGAGCAATGAGAACTATTTCAATTATTTTCTCCTGGATCTGCCTTGCCTGGTGCAGCAGCAAGGGGTATGTTCTTGGGTCCAGCACAACAACCCGCTGTTTGCCGCTCAGACACAACACTGCTGTTAGCCCATCTGCCTTGGCTGTGCCTGTGTACTGTGTCTACTTGTGAGCAGAAGAAATGGAGGCTCTTGGATGAAGGATAAGAGATGAGTCATGAACAATAAATTGCTGGTGTCCTGGGCTGACAGCTGAGCCTTCAACATAAGGCTCACCCAGGGTTTGGCTCCTCAGGAAGTTATAATATAGACAGAAGGCCAGGTGGGGTATATCCAGGGAATCCAGTCCTGCTAACACAAATCTAGTTATTTCTAACATCAAGAGGCCAGTTCGCATAAGACATAAAAACACTGAACATCTCTCCTGAGGACTTCTGACTCATCTATCCATAAAGCTTTTGAGTCTTATCTTTCTAAAGCAGTGGTGCTCAGCTTGTCCAATACTGCAACCCTTTAATACAGTTCCTCAATGTGGTGATTTGAAACCGTAAAATTATTTTCATTGCAACTCCTTAATTATAATCTTGTTATTACTATGAATTGTAATATAAATAACTGTGTTTTCCAATGGTTTTAGGCAACCCCTCTGATAAGATCATTTGACCTCCAAAGCAGTCTTGACCCAAAGGGTAAGAACTACTCTTTGAAAGTATATGTGCATGCATTTGTGCAGGAGACAGAATGAGTAAGCAGACATAGCCATATATATGTGCATGTAAATAACAAATCTTTGGCTTTGTTGTCATACATGTCTGCTTCATGAAAGATCTTCACATCCCTGTGTCCTTATTCAGTTACCATAAAGGCACATGGAGTTGTTCACAACACACTTAATTAACAGTTGGTCTCAACTGAATCCCAGATGATGGAAAAGATAAACAAGGGCTGGTGGGGAATCGGAACCAGAAGCTTCAAGTCTACTTGATGACCCTATGCCACACTGTCCAAATTACCTCATGTGCTTAAAATCTATTTTTCTTATTTGACATTTATTCATCTATTCCTTCAGTTATTTCCTCTAGATTATCTAAGCAGAAAAAAATTAAGCAACAGGAAGAAAAGGTCCATGGTTTTCTCCTCTATCCTGAATCTGTATCATGGAGAATGATGTCCATTATTTAGGAGGTGTTAAGTAAATGTACTGATTAAAAACAATAACTACAATACAGCTTTAGAGAACTGGCCATACACTAAATAATTTATGATCACCTTATAACCATGACCATTGTCTCATATGGACAAGCTATGGGACATGTGTGATTATTATCCCTATTTTAAAGGTGACAAAAATGAGGCCTAGAGAGGGTTAGGCCCATAGGCAGTTAACTAGTGTGACTAGTTAGCCAATGCCATATCTTCTTATTTCAGGTATCTAGACAGAAGCAGAATTCAGATTAGGTTTGGAAGAAGTGAATCTGGGTAAAAAAAAAAAAAGCTGAAGATTCACATAGCCCTAAAAACAGATAGGCTTCCTTTCATTGTGTGTTTAGGGGTATGTGGGATGGCGTAAGAGAGAAACAATCTAGGATCATTCTGAAAACTTCATTTCTCAATTGAATTCTTCTCCTTAGAGGTACACATCCATAAGGATAATTATTCCTCCCATCATGGGGTTTCTATTGTCAGACTGTTGAATGGAGCCACAAGGATACTTCTGACATAGCCCTATCAATTACAGGAAGGTCCACAATGAACCAAAAGCATTATTCTTTTAGCAAAGTAACAAGTCAGCAGGAGTTGAGAGATGAGAGGCGACTATCAGGGAATGTTGATTCCCTGAACAAATGGCAGTGTGGGGAGCAGGGTTGGGAAAAGGAGGTGACTAACATCCAGAGAGATCTGTGATGGTGCCTGTGTGTGGATGTTGGCTGTTTGCACGAGCCTCGTTTTAGCTCTTCCTAGCTTCAGCCTTGTTAACTGAGATCTAAATTTTTTCATACATGAGGTTAGGGTGGAATACAAAGAAATCACAGGTATTATTTTGGCTAGAATTTTGATTGGTGACTTGAAAAGGTACTGTATGTGGGCCTGTTAATATGCCTTGCTCCAATGTTTAAACTTGACTTGTTCACACTATGGTCTGAGAGATCAGACCACATTGCTGACATGTGTCACATTGCTCCAGGCCCTCAATAGCCAATGTTACTGATGATAAGTATGAGGAATAAGTGCTAGGTTTCAGGAACCCTTTTCTCTAGGCTAGAATGTAAAAGAAATGCTGCTTCCAGGCTATCAGATCTAAATGGCTCAAGCCACTTTCTCTCAAACATTTCAATTTGGTAACAAAAGAGAATGAGGATGACCTTTGAACATAGTTTTTAGAAATCAGTTCATTTCTTATCTGAGTTTCTGAGAATTGAGCCTCTAGTGATGCTATCAATGGTAGTCTTACAACTCGTATCCAGATATGCCCTGCTTCCACTGTCATATGGACCATCTCAATGCTGTTAGTCACATTCCCCTTTGACTGAGTAGAAGTTTCAATTGCATCACTTCTAGTTAGGGGCTTCATGAGTGTTTGACCTGCCCATCTATACAGCTTCACTATTAGAAACTCCTCAGTAATTTATGAAAGCATACCCTTTATAAATGATATATCTGGTTCAACCTGGAGCACATTGACTTTCTGTACATAAACATAAATGTTATGAATTTGAGTTTTAGGGCTAGGGACATGGCTCAGTGGTTAAGAACACTGGTTGCACTTCCAGAGGACCTGAGTTCGATTCCTAGCACCCACATGGCAGTTCACAATTGTAACTCCAGTACCAGGGGATATAACACCTTCATACAGATGAATACACACAAAATACCAATGCACATAAAACAAAATTAAATTGAAAAATTACAAAAATAAAATTGAGATAAAAAACCCTTCCAGTATTTTGTAGTTCTGAAAAATAAAACAACAACCACAACAACACTGTTCATGGTATATATACCATGAACAGCATACTTGCCTTTCAGTAAGATCAGTATTCAAAAATCTCTGGAACTAGGATCAGAAAAGTGACATTTCTAAAGAGACATGATTTGGCTTCCCACAAAGAATCTGATTTTTTTACTGAACATATCATATAGTGTCTATTGTTCTTTCTAGCCTGCTCAGGAGTTTGTATAAACTGAGACCACATCACCAGCAGCTCTAGGGTCAATCACAGTATCTCAGGAAATTGGGGGGTGGGGGGAGTTTGCTCTATAGGGCCCACTGATTCTTCTCATTGGCTTGAAAAGCCACCAGTCAACCTTAATTCCGATGAATGTTATAAGTATTTTTAAACCATAATTCTGATATTTCATTTAGCTATGCTTACATTTGTATCACATTCGGCAATATAAAATAACCTAAATTTGTCTCTGAAAGCCCCATGTCTTCCTCTTTCCTCACACAGTAATCCTTTTGGGATTAGTTTTAATGACTAGATGATAATAATGCATAATTAGCATATAGGTTGCTTCTTTAGCAATGTGAGAATATATATATGGAAAAACACCCTCAGAGCTGTGTTTCTAGTTTAGTGTGCTCAAGAAAACTCTTCCACGGGTTCTACACAGGTCAGTTTCTATCCAGCCCACACTCCCATTTTCACAGTTTGCCCATTTGTCTATTGCAAAATGAAGAGCATCTTCTATCTGGTAAAGAAAGACACTATTGGGAACGATTCCCAGTACCTGTTGTGGCTCGTTCTAAATGTCTGTTGTCTGTTGTAGTGAATGATATATCCACTATGCTGAAATCCACTCTTAATTATTAATTATTGGGGGATTACAAAAAAACAGGAAAACAAATGGCTTGACCACTTGATACCTATCAAGTTGATAACTTGATAATATCAATATTGATATTATCAAATGATATTGATCATCACATAATATTGATATTATTAATATCTAAGTCAATACCCCTTTTCTTTATTTTTTATTCTTTCTTATTATTATTTATTATAATTTATTTACTTTGTAACCCAGCTTTAGCACCCTCCCTCATCTTCTCCCGGTCCCACCCTCCCTCCATCTTTTCACCCTGTGTCCACTGATAGGAGAGGTCCTCCTTCCCTACTATCTGACCCTTGCCTATCAGGTCTCATCAGGGCTGTGTGGATCCTCTTCTTCTGTGGCCTAGTGAGGCCACCTCACTAGGGGGAGGTGATCAAAGAGCAGGCAACTGAGTTAATGCCAATGACTGTACCCTCTTACTAGGGAACCCACTTGGGGACTGGGCTGCCCATGGGCTACATCTGAGCAGGAGAAACAACCCCTTTTCTTTACCATCATTCTGTCCCTGCCCCTCAGCAGGGAAGAGATCTGTGCCTGGTCCCTACCAAGGACTACTTATTATTGACAGGCAGGGACTTTGGTGTCACCCTTGGCATGCTGTCCTTTTTACTGTTCACATTCAGGCTATTTCTAAATGTTCCCAGTTTTGCCAGTGAATACTTAAACCCACCCACCTGCCTGCATCACTGGCAGCACTGTCCTCTCTCCAGCTAGAAGCCATGCTTACATAGATACCACCCCCAAATCTTGCCAGTCCAAGACATCTCCACCTAGCTGGCAAAGCAACTACTCTCAGACATGAACCTGACCATATCATTCTTCAGCATGAAGTGGACTCAAACCATGAGCATGACTTCAATGTCTTCCCTGTCCCTTCCTCATTGTGGCTTAACTTCTTTTGTCTTCCTTGAGATGGCCTCACATGTTAGTATGAAATATTTATTTCCTTAAGGAGTGTTTCTCTTATCCAAGCCATAGCTCTACCTGTTTTCCCTGAATGTTGAAAAATGTATAATCAATATTTATTTAAGTGATTGGTAAGTATTGGTGTCTTTTCTAGAGAGAAAAGTTCATGAACTTCTGCTTTTTTCCATGTGCAGCTCAAGCTCTTGCCAGTGTCTCCTACTTTGGAGATGGTCCTTGGATGTGTATCCCGTCCCTTGAGTGGAGAGAAAGAAGCTAGACAACTCACCGCACTCATGAGTGAGTCCAGGACGCTGACGGCAAATGCTGTCCCACATGCAAAGGGCTGTGTGAGGTACAGCTCCGTGTCAGGGTCATCGTCATCATCTTGGTCCAAAAACTGAACATTAGTATCATTCACTAGAAAAGGCATAAAATAAGAATTAGCACTGAAGACTATACATGGGTTAGTGAAGCCAGAGAGATACTAAGTGACTGGGTGAGAGACACTGAGTTACTGCAAAAGAAACAAGCATGGCAGAAGCTGTTGATGGTTCCTGGGTTTGGCCAGCACTGGTACTCAATGGCCTGCTCCTACAGTATTGCTTTAACTTCTAAGTCCTGGAAAGCAATGAGGTCCAGCAGACTTGCTCCATGGCAACTGCTAAGGACTGGCAAAAACAGTTTTGCTCTATGGCAACTGCTAAGAACTATCAAGATGATGGTGTTGACCAGTCCTTTGTTACCGTTTTAGAATCATGACCAAGAAACACCCTAGGGCATTTTTTGGTAGCCAAGTCCTTTGAGAGATGGACATAATTTGATGATGAGCAGCCATGCTGGGATGGTAAGGTTAGCCGCAAAGGAAAGCAACTTATTCAGAAGGAAAAGCAATGGACCAGAAACACAGCAAGGGCAAATGGCAAGAAATTTAGCCTCAGGCAGAACCTACAGCTAATGCTAAGGATGGGCATGGGTAGTACCTGGTGTGCCTGGCCTCTGAATCCAGGACCAATGGATCCAGAGGAATTAGGAATGCATCCTAAATGCCTCCTGCTGTTTTTTAGCTTTCTATGCAAACCTTCCAGCACTCTCCTTTCCTTTCTAAACAGCTCTGTCTTCTCTGTGTTCTAGAAGACATGGCCAAGGCGAGATGCCTTCCTTCACTGTCATCTGAGAAGCCCCAAGGACTCTTCATGGATATATCCACAGACTAATAATGAGTTGTGTTCCTCAGATGTCTTTAACTTATAAAAAATTAATTATAAATTAACTTGTATTCTTATCTTGGCTTGAGCAAGTGATAGGGGGAAGTGTGGAGAGTTGGGGAGAGGTATATTTGTGATATCTGGAATAATTAATGTAGTTGTAGGAAGAGAACCTCATTAGGTTTCCTTTCTCTGACTTCTTTCTGAATCTATCTGCAGCTAATTCGCTTTCATAGTTATTGTTTTAATTTTTTAAAGGGACTTTCTTGACAACTTTCCTTAAAACAACAAAAAAAACTCTGTTTACTGTATGAGTCAGAAAAAATGGTAATAAGATAAAAGGCTAGGTGTGGGATTATTTCTAAATGACACCACCTTCCACCCTCCCCTAGGAGAATGACTCTAATTGAAGCAAATCTTTGCTGTGATTTTTCCAAATTTGATCACATTTGGGTCCCAGTTGTCTCAGTAGCAAATGAATTACAGGATAGTGGGTGAAAATGTCCAGTCTGGTTTTGTCACCAACTTCTTTGGCAAAGCATTTCATGATTCTACCTACAGCTAAGTTGCTCTCACTGGAGAATGGGGAAATTATGCATTCTCTTGAGGACTCCTAGAAGACCAGATTTGGTGAGTTTGATCCAGGACCCAGGGCATGCCATGCATTGAATAAATGGAAGGTGCTATCACAATTATCTATCAATTAATTACATTATGGAAATGTCCAGCCTGTCTCTGCTCCTCTCAGAAACACTAAAGGTTTACTTATGAACCCTCCAAATGGTTCTGTTAACCTTAATTATGACAAGCTCTAAGCTGCCTCCATGCTTATTTCATGTTCAAGTAAAAGTGTCGCTATATGTCATGAACTGTAGCCTTACTCCATGTGGAAATTACCTTATGTAACAGGTAGCTTGGAATCAACCAATCACAAGTGGCTTAGTGTTTAAACTAGATTCAAATAAGACAGGTTTCAAGACTGTCCACGCCTCATTTTCCTCTCATCTTTTACTTCCTTTTCTCTGGATCTATATCCTGTTCTTATAGTGGGCCAAATATGAAGAACCACTTTGTTATTGGCCCCTGCCCTCCTCCAGAATTATAAGTAAAACAGATTAAGATTTCTAAACCAGGCAGGGGGCGAGAGGGCTCCAAGATTAAGGCCACTTGGCTATTCTTGAAAGGACTCTGTTAGCTTTCTAGCTCCAGGGAACCGAGCATATTGCAAACTCTCATTCACATACAAGAGAAATAATTTTTTTAAAGATTTCAAAAACCAGGATTGTTGTAATTTTGCCTTATCTTTTTCCTGTCTCTGTCTCTGTCTATCTCTATGTTTCTCTTTCTCTGTCTGTCTGTCTCCCTTTCAATAGTGCCATATATCCTAGGTTGGCTTCAAACTCATCTTGTCGTGGAAGATTAGGGTAAACTTTGGATACTTTCCTACCACCTCTACAGTGCAGGGATTATGGGTGTGGATTACCACACCCAGTTTATGAAGTGCTAGGGATTGAACCCGGAGCTTTGTTAATGTTAAGCAAGCATTCTATATCAACTAACCAAATCCCAAGTCCTTAAGTTTGTTTTCTGATATTC
The DNA here is from genome assembly GCA_028658305.1 of Pachyuromys duprasi. Taxonomy (NCBI): domain Eukaryota; kingdom Metazoa; phylum Chordata; class Mammalia; order Rodentia; family Muridae; genus Pachyuromys; species Pachyuromys duprasi. Next base: position 89,595,393 of record CM053766.1, read on the forward strand.
TAAAAGTATGTTGTAAAGGTCACAGTATTTCTACTGTGGGAATCAGAAAATGTAAGCCTAGAGCTCAATGCATTAGAATAAGGTTTTATTTATTCACAACAGCAGCTGATAGTGTTTGCACCATCATTCCAACTGGAGCAGTATCTCTTCCTTCAGTACAATGATGTGGGGAAGAGATGGCATGACATTCGTGTGGCCCCAAATAGAAGAAGCACCTCTGGATATGCAGCAATCTAACGGTATAGGCCGCTGAAAGAAGATGTCAAGGTAAGAGCCAAGTTTCAGTGAAGAGCTTGCCTACAGTTCTGGATTCCCAATTGTAGAAAGGTAACAGCTGGAGTCCCTATGCCCATTTCCCAGAATAGCAACCACATGGGTAATAAGAAGTAGCAAAGACATTTCCCCAAAATTCAGGTGATCAAATATAGTTGGAAAATATAGTTTCAAACAAAGTTCTTTCTCGTGGAAACTTCAGGAGCCTTTGTCATTGGGAGTATTGGGACAGATGAGGATTGGAATGCTACAGTCTTAAAATAGATTTGGCCTCGGTTGCCTCTGTGTCTTTGTGTGTGTTCATGTACATGTGTGTTTATGTCTGTGTTCATGTGGAAAGTAGAGGTTAACATTAGTTGTCTCTATCACTTTCTACATTACTTTCTAAGGCAGGGTCTCTCAACTAAATCTGGAGCTTACTAATTCATAGACTACCTGGCCAGCAAGCCTCAGGGGTCCTTTCATCTCTGTCTCAAGGGCTGGAATTACAAGATATACACTGCCATGCTCAGCTGGGATGTACATGCTGGGGGTCAGCACTCAGGTCCTCCTGGTAGCGCAGCAAACACTTTACCCCATGCCAATATCTCCAATCCTGTCTCTGCATCATTTAACGGGTGTATGTTTGGAGCAATGTAACAGAGCACACGTCTCAGGGCAGGTGACAAAGAGTGAATATTTGCAGGGGTAAAAATCAGAGGAGGGGTAGTATGAAGAGAGTGGTATGACTATGAGAGAAACCAGCCTTAAGATTAGAAGGGAGAGCTGGCCCAAAGGTCCAAACTCTAAACATGAAGGAAAAAAAATCTGGCAAGAAAGAGCACCAGGGGATCTGATAACCAAACTGCTGCCTTGTATCAAGAGCCCCAAAGCTTTTTGCTTTCCTTTTCCACTAATCAAATATCAGAATGATCTAGTCAGTTAATAGCACGTGGATTCCAAATGAAAAAAAGAAATTCTTGGCATGACTGTTTTAGGAAAACTGCTGTAGGTATCTGTACCAGGGACGTTTGGGTGAATTTTCCATACAGTAATCTGTGGTACATGATCTTCCTTGGTCTTTTATGGTCTTATGGTACTAAGAAGAGCAATGGAGAAAACCAGGCTTTTAGCCAACAGCGCTAAACATGAAAAAGACACCTCTCCTGTTGTTGGAAACAGAAAATAGTGTGATACTCCTTGACCTGAGTGAATGTGTCCTGATGAATAGCTCTTTCCGACAATAACGCAGGGCTGCATGGTGGACAATTTATTCCTTCTTTTCTAGACACCTCACAAGCAAGATTACTGTGTTAAAAGCTTCCTCTCTTATTTTGAAATATATTTGGGGGCCAAGAAACAGAGTGTTCATTTCATTTGTGATTCCCGTGAAGACAGGTGCTCCCCACCCCTCCTCCTAAGTCTCTGCCAAGAAGCCCTTTGTTGTGTCTATTTAGAAGATCAATCTCCAGTTCTGAGAGCCACTGCTGATGGGTGCCCTTCGTGGGTTATTAACCAAGTCATGGGGAACCATGGAAGAGCCTGACAAATGCAGTCATGACCAGGGGCCTTTATCTTCAAGATAAATTCTCTGTGAGCCTCCCAGGGAGGGCTTTGGGCCAGCAGGGCGGGGGTCAGAGAGTAGGGCCATCTGCCTGTTCTGCACCCTTCTTGGAATCTGGCTTTAGTAAGAAAAGATCTCCTGGGAACCAGCTGCTTTTTATGGCTTCAGAAGAACTTCTGAGAAAGGGCCTAGTGGGGGGGGGGCAAATAAAGGCAGAATAAAGAAAATAAACAGCTGGAGGGAAGGCACTTTCTAGGATTTCTTATCTTAAAATTTTTATATTTCTCCTTTGACTTCCTCTGAGAGCTGTGAAGACATGTCAGTCAAACTGACAGCATGTTGGAAGAGGAATATAGGGAGGAGGCAGGGGAGAGGGGGCACACGTGTGGGATTTTAAAGAGAGAGAGAGGCTTGAGCCACAGGACATGAATTAGAGCAGAGGTGCTTTGGCAGCTACCGTCAGGTCAGGTGGGTGTGATCAAAGGTTTACTGATGCTGTGTGGGAAAAAAAAAATCATTAAGAAAGGCCAGAACAAGACAGTCGATTCCAACCAGAACCACAAATAAAACACATTCAAAGCAGTGCCATGGGGTAGCCTTTCTGTTACAGCCAGTGAAATGAAGTGAGGAAAAAGCCAATGAGGGTTGGAAACACTGAGATCACAAAAGAAAATACTGATATCAAGAAAGACAAGCACTTCTTACCCAACTCTGTTATCATTAGAATGTGCGTCCCACTGTTTTTTTCCTGATTGACTGATACCAAAGGCAACTTGCCCGGTTTAGCTAATTGGATATGGCATTTAAGGATCAGGGAAAGGGAATGGAGGAAAGTACAGAGAAAAAGAAAAGAGTGAGGGAACAACAGAGAAAGCATTCTCAAGCTAAGACAATAGGGAATCTGTATTGTCTCAGAGGCAAGAGCCATTCAGGAGGTTTATAACTTCACACAAACTGCCAGAGAATGGCATGGGGAGGGCAGAAGTTGGATTCTATTGGCTACAGATTATAGCGCTCAAACCTCCATTCATACTTCAGTCATTCATTGAAAATGACCGTTGGCAAGAATCTCAAGTAGGACAGGGTCAAGGTGGAGTTGCTACGCAGCAGAGCAAACAAACATTTGACCCAGTTCTCAAAGGGGATCCATTCTCAGATGGAATCCACTTGGACCTGAGGTTCTGCGCAGAGTTTCAACTATAGGAGCCTCTGAAACAGAACACTCAGAAGAGGCACCTTCAGGAAGAAGCCACAAAAAGAACTCTTGCCTCATTTTCCCCCCTTAGCAAATAGATGCCCTGATTTCAAAGCCATTCTCATGCTCCTTTGAAAACAGTAGCCAGCAGGAAGGAAACTGTCTATTTGTCTCTTAAGAAAGATAGAACAGTTTTTCCTTCAAATAACCTGCCATATCTATACTTACGCTTTGTCTTTGCTCTTCCACCCCAAGTCCCATAGCAACCTATGATGCCTAAAAGGCTAAAGGACAGGACAACCTCCTTATATTCTCCATGGTCTGGCAGACAAAACACCCACCCTCTGAGCTGACAATGACCCCCTACCGAGTTCTGTGATGATGGGGATGTTGACCCCTGTTGTGATGGAAGGCTGGCGTAACATCCCATGCACTGGGCTGTTGTCAGGTGATGATCTGTCCATTCCAGGAGGTGTGAATCCTAGTGGGGAGAAATTTAGAGAAGTGGAAATTCTGGAAATGATAAAAGTATGGTATACATACAAAACCCTCAAATGTTACTGATAGGTCAAGTATCAGTATGAACTCTGAGCAGTAACTTTTAGGACATTATAGGAAACCACTTGAAGCAATTCTAACTTACTCTGATACCTTCTTGAAAATCGAGATCATATCTAAGTAGTATTCCATTGTGTAGATGTACCACAATTTCTGTATCCATTCTTCAGTTGAGGAACATCTAGGTTGTTTCCAGATTCTGGCTATTACAAATAAAGCTGCTATGAACATAGTTGAGCAAATGTCTTTGTTGTATGGTTGAGAATCTTTTGAATATATGCCCAGGAGTGGTATAGTTGGGTCTAGAGGTAGCACTATTCCCAGTTTTCTAAGAAAGCACCAGATTGATTTCCAAAATGGTTGTACAAGTTTGCACTCCTACCAGCAATGGAGGAGAGTTCCCCTTTTTCTACATCCTCTCCAGCATGTGTTGTCACTTGAGTTTTTGATCTTAGTCATTCTGATGGGTGCAAGATGGAATCTCAGAGTCCTTTTGATTTGCATTTCCCTGATGACTAAGGATGTTGAGAATTTTTGTTTGTTTGTTTCTCTGCCATTCAATATTCCTCTGTTGAGAATTCAGTTTATCTCTGAATTCAGTTTAATTGGATTATTTGGTTTGTTTTTGTTTAATTTGTTGCATTGTTTATATATTCTGTAATACTACTCAGCTACTAAAACCAGGAAATCATGAAATTTTCAGGCAAATTGAGGGAACTAGAAAAGATCATCCTAAGTGAGGTAACCCAGAAGCAGAAAAACATGCATGGTATATACTCTCTAATAAGTGAATATTAGCAATATAACATAGGATAACCATGCTAAAATCTACAGGCCTTAAGAAATTAAACAACGAGAACCCAAGGGAAGTTGCTTAATTCTCATTCAGAATGGCACACAGGATAGACACTGGAAGGGGTAGAAGAGAGGGAACAGGATGGGATCCTACTGCAGATGTCCTCTGAAAGACTCCAATGAGCACAGTATTGAAGCAGATGCAAAGACTCCCTGCCAAACTTTGGACAGAGTGCAAGGAGTCTTATGGAAGAAGGGGGATATAGAAGGACCTAGAGGTGGCATGAGCCCCACAAGGAAGCCAACAAAGTCAAAAAGCTGGGTTAGGGGGTGGGGTGGACTGCAGAGACTGATGCATCAACCAAAGACTTTACATAGAGAGGATCTAGAACTCCTCAGAAATAGTCCATAGACAACTCAGTCTCCATGTGAGCTCCCTAGTAAGGGGGAAAGAGACAGCCTCTGACATGAACTTGGTTGCCTGCTCCTTGATCACTTTTCCCTGGCAGGGTGACCTACCCAGCCCACAGAGGGAGAGGATCCAGGTAGTCCTGATGGGACCTGATAGGCTACAGTCAGAAGGTAGGGGAGGAGGACTTCCCCTATCAGTGGACTAGGGGAGAGGGATGGGGGGAAAGAGGGAGAGAAGTTAGGTTCGGAAGGAGTTGAGGGAGGGGGCTACAACAGGGATGCAGAGTGAATAAATTGTCAATAATAATACCAATAAATCCAGAACACATTAATATTTATCCTGCTTATAGTTTCCCCTCTCCTGTCAAATAGTTAGCACTGTGTCTAGTTGCCCTTAGGTAGGAAGGACTGTATGACATACAAAAGATTCTTGCATGTGAAAGTCAAGCAAAGAAACACACATCACTTCTGGTGAATGGCTTTCCTTTGTCCTTCTCTTGCCCTTCTCTTTCCAAATGACATTACTATGGAGACATGGGTCGCTATGGAGATGGAGTCCAAATACCCATCTCGGACAACTGCCTTGACCCATAAAACATTCTGAGTGAAAAAGAATGATGGGTTGTTTAAAACTGCTGAAATGTTTTGTGTGTTGCTTCCGCACCCTCCTAACTCATTCTGCCAGTTCTCTTCAGCCAGCTGATTGCAGCTCCAGCTTGGAGAGGGACACGGGCCTGGGGTTTCACACAGTTCCTGCTGTGAGATGTGAGAGTTAGCCTGCTCAGAGGCCCAGAGAAATCCCCCCCCACACACACCCCGGGCACTGTTTTATAGGCTTGCAGTTCCATGACACAGGACATCTATCTTCCAAGTAGGTTGAACATCCATTGAACAAAAGTAACGTGCTGAGACTGTCTGAACTGAGTAATAGAACTATCCTTGAACTCCTGAGGTAACTGACCTGGCACTAACAAAAACTCATGAGCTTTATGAAAAGGGTAAGGTTTGAGATATCAAGTTTAGTAAGGTACCCAGCCCACTGAGTACTTTGTTGAGGATGCAGGCAAAGACACAGAGCCAGGAAAGGTCTCTGCATCATGCCTGCATTGGGAAAAAATTCACTTCCCATCTGAAGCACACAGCAACAGAAGCCATCAGCTCTGTGCTAGGATTCATTTTGGTTTGGTTTTAATTTTCAGATTATTTAATTGAAATAAATATTTTTGGAAATAAGGTCTTTACTATGTGGTCATGGTTACTCTGGAACTCACTGTGTAGGCCAGGCTGACCTTGAACACAGAACAATCTACCTGTCTCTGTCTCCTGAGTGCTGTGATTAAAGGTATCTGTCACCACACCTGAATCTGGCTTCTCATCTCTATATGGGCTTACCAGTGAATGAGGGATTTAAAGGCATAAGGACACTTGGCTTGGTTTCCAAATCAAAATTCCAAATTGATCATAGGACCATATTTTACAGACTGTCACCACTTAGTAATGGAACAGGTTTGGCTGATTCTGACATTTGGGAATGTCTGGTGTTCAATAATTGCCTATCCTTTGGGAGGTTCATAAGCACAAAATGCCAGAGACATATAAGGGGGCTTTCTCATTTTCTTTTCTTTGTATAAATAATCCATCAAGTGCTATGCTCTCAGGAAGAACACAGAGTATTACTTAGTATCCATTTCCTGATTGCACTTAATTTTTTCATAATATGATTACAGCTCAAACAGACCAAGTCATTTTGAATGAGTTAGTGTCCATTCTTCCTAAATTTTGGAATGTGTCTGTTTTCCAGCCAACCGAAAAACCAGGAGCATGCATTTTAAATGTTAGCTGGTTTTTCCCCCCTTCAAACAGTAAAGGGGAAGAAATAAATTGTTTTCATCAGAAGTTGCGTTCAGAAGCATGAAAAATTGCAAATGACAGCTGTGCAGATTCAGTGGATGTGACGTTTTTGAATTTCTTCAACTTGACAAGTAAACACCTTACATCGGTAATGCTATATGCATAATACATGGCCTGTATTTTGACATCCATCGTCAAATGCTGACTTGAGAAAATATGGGTGTGTTCCTCAAGGAGTAGCACCCATAAAGCAGGCAGAGATGCAGGTCCCACAGTGTTAGGAAAGCCGTATTTTGTTGCAGAGCCTGACACAAGCCAATACATCCTTTTATTTTAGCTTATTTAAAGATTCCATTTTCAGCTGCGAAAGACTCAATTCCTTTGCATGGAACCTACACTTGGAAATGGGGAGCTTGCTTCCTGGTCTCTTATATGTTTCTTTCATATCCCATTTCCTTCAGTAGTCTCCAAGGCTGCTTCCATCAACATCTGCAACTGACAAACTGTGGTGGGTAGCCAGACACTCCTCCACTGAAAGTCTGTCTCTCCTTCATGAGTGACCCACAAGATCAGGATATTAATGTTGACAAGAGAGCTTCCAACATATCACACCTCTTCCTATTTTGCTCTTTTTCTGTCCTCACAGTTTAACAGGGGAGGGCAAAATTTTAAAAATGTAGATTTTCCTCCCTTCCTCTCATATAGCTATATTAACAATGATCACCCTTGATTAACATTGCTTTCTCTCTTATGAGCTCTAAGACAGAAAAACTATGTTCGGAAGTGCCAGGGTGATACAGACTCCCTAAATGACCTTGAAGAGAAGAGAAACCATGGTGTACTCCATCCGAAAAAATGAGGTGGGGGATGACTTTAAGCGGGGGATGACTCTAGATGTCATCCCAATAATGTTCAGGTCTTTTATTGTTGGATTCACTTTATATCTTTACATTTAACAACACTGGTTTTCTGTCTATGCAGGTCTGGACATGTGGTACATACAACAGGGATCTGCAGGCAGCAACCAGAAAACCTTGGAAATACTCCAACATGGAAGATAGCCCTTCATTTTGCCAAAGAGAAAGTATTAAGAATGCAACTGTTAGAGAGCTAGAATAGGAAACCTCACTCAGAAAAGATTCAAGTTGAATTTGTGGACTGCCTAAGTTCTTGTGTAGTTTCTTAATTCTTTAATATGTTAACACTGTTCTCCATGGAGCTAGAAATTATTTTCTGAGACTACCCCCTTTCCTTCCAGGGAAGCCCTGTGCCCTCAATCTTAGTCTTCATTGGTGGCTATGACTGGCATGTATAGGTGCTATCCACTGGGCATTGAGCCCCACCACCTTGACTGACACTGTCTTGGGCCAGACATTCTCATTTCACATGCAGTGGGAGAGAACGAGGCCAGACTATTTCCTTCTTGGCAGGACTTCCAGCTTATGTATAACAGGCTTGACTTGTAGAGAAAAAAAAACATAAATTAAAGGGACTATTTAAGAGCATAGCCTTGAAGCCGGATAGGTTCAAATTCTGGTACTTCTTTCTCTAAAGTCTGTTAAATATATAAATTATATACATATATATATATATATATATATATATATACTGAGTTATTTTGCTATCTGGGTATTTCATGGTATTACTTTCACCAGTACCATTTCTTATCTCTCTTCCATCCTTCTCTATCTTTTATGGGATTCAAAACTTTTGGTTTTATTTTGTAACCCATTTAGTTTAATTGGGGCCACCTGTGTGACTTCTGGATTGGACTATCTATTGGAGCCTTGAGGGGTTACCAGGGATTACCATGACTGAAGGCTATGTTTCTCCTTCTCATTGAATCCAACCAGGAGTGAGTAATTCAGCAGAGGCCCGAGGCCCTCCTCTGTCCGTGCGTGACTGTTGGCTGCTCCGTTCTTGTACAGACTCAGCAAAGGCATCTGTGGCTGTTGTGCCTCTAGAACTGCACTAGCTGTGCTTTGTAGAGAAGATGTGAGTTCGCAGCCATTCTTACTTTCAGGCTCTTACATTCTCTCTGTCCCTTCTTTCACAATGCCTCCCTAAGCCTTCCAGAGGATGATATGCATGACTTGTGCTAGCCTTGTAGATATAAGCACAAAATAGCCAATATTCTCTCCAAGTCTTGGATTCTTCATCTAAAGCCCAGAAGTAGCCTTACACAGGGAATGTGTAAGGCTAAAGGGAAATGTGCCATACCTGGGATGACTGAAGCAAGCACTCAAAGATACTGTCTACCAATGCCAATATTATACTAGGTACTCAACAAGTACTGGTAGAGGGTTCCGTTAAAACCCTTTCCACTAAGGAGGTCCTCCCCTGTTGGTGGACTTGGAGGGGGCGGGGAAGAAGGAGATGAGGGAGGGAGTGGGAGGGTAGGAGGGAATGGGGGAGGGGGCTACACCTGGGATTCAAAGTACCTAACCTGTGATTGAGATAAAAATAAATAAATTTAAAAAAAAAAGTGTAAAAACAAAAAAAAAACCCTTTCCACTGTGGAAAGAACTGAAAAGCACTTCATAGATTTTCTAAAAACTGTTTTCACAAAGAAAATGTCTTAGAAAATTAACAAGAAGAATCATCGATGCATTTGCTATAATAATAATGATGATGATGACAGGGATGATGATGATAATAATAATAAGTAACAACAACAATAATAATAACAATAATAATTCAGCCAGAACTATCTTAGGAAGGAATCTGGATAGTAGGAAGGCTGGTTAGGTTTAGAGGAATCTGGTAGCCAGCCTTCATACATGAAAGGCTCTTAATTCCAAATAGCAACTATTGACCTATTCTAGAACCTTCTGTTTTCTAGATCTAATCTCTGCTCCCATTAAATAGCTGGAAATCATTTGCTTCTTGGATTCCTGAAATCATTCTGTGTCCATGCCTCCCTCCCCCCACTTCGGCATTTGCGCTCCAGCCACATCATCCCCGCTGGATTAAACTGGAGAGGGTCGGCTGCGGCTGATCTCTTCTGGATGTTGGCTCTTTCCTAGGCTGGACAAAAACAATTGTTTCAGCCAGGGAGAGGAAAGGAAGGTTGAACATCAGTTAGTGAAAAGTTCAGAGCAGTGTTCTTTAGTAAGGGTGGCTTGGAACAAAAGAATTTGACTCAAGCACTTGGATGGCTCTTGCCAAGAGCTAGGAGAAAAGACAGCAAGCTTTTCATTCCTGTGTAAAGAACTGTAGTCAACTACGGAAAGCTGGTAGTGACAGATCTGAGAGCCACAGACAGTCTGACTCAAGAGTCCAAGCTGTGTGCTCCATACCCTAGCTGTGTATATTTATCTTCTTCCTTCCCTTTTCTCCATCCCACATTTCCAAGCCCTGGCAGGGAAATTTGAGACACAAGTCAGTCTAACTTTTTTTTTTCAATTATTGTTTTTACTTTTAAACAGTAACACACAACAACTGAGACCCGTTGTAGTCAGGTTTAACCTGCTTTGGTATAGCGGCCTGCACAGCTCAGTGTGTATAATAAATGCTTTATTACAGCACTTTTCCATGGGGGCAACACAAAGTACTTTCTAAATCTTCCCTAGTTAAATCCCCAAGCTTTCCCAGGGAGAGAGGAAGATGGAAATTCTTATCAATCACCTCCCTTAGAATAGATGGAAAAATGAAGGTAAGTGCTTCCCCTACCCCCATAGATTTAACATGAAGAAATTGGCTCAAAGGGTGAGCCAAATTATCTTTTATTGTGTGCATATAAATGATGGTTAGAAATCCATATGCTACGTTAAACTAGGGAAATAAATTAGGCCCAGTCATCAAGGTTCGCTGAGACAGGTATTCAATATGAAGTTGTAAAAGGAAAGATCACCATTAAAAATGATCTATAAAGACATGTTAAAAAATCGAGAGAAACATCTCATGTTACATCATCTAGGAGATGAATTAGATTTCCTGTTAATGCCAGCAAGAAAAAAAAATCCCCAAACCAAATGTCAGATGAAGTGAGGATCAATAAAAATATTTTGATAAGTAAATGCAACAGTGCTATTTAACACATGATTGGCAACTGCTGAAACATCAATTATCCAAATTTCCCATTGCTGCTTATGGGAAAATTATGCAGATTAGAACTTGATTAGGCTTATATCATGAGACTCAATTTAGACTTTTAATCTATTAAGCTCCAATAAATGAGGCATCTGAATAGCTCCCCTGAGCAACTACAGTAATAACCACAGCAGTCATTCCTGCAGCATGTACGCCAACAAATTTATCAGCGGCCCAAGTGAAGAGAACTCCACACTGGAGAGAGGTGCCATTGCTTTCTAACTTGGAGGGGCAGAAATGATCCATGCCTATAAGGTTGGCGTGGGTAAGAGATTTTTGAGAAAAGAAAAATCCTGACAAAGAGAAGAACTTTCTATTAACCTTCTGATAGACAAATTTTCCGCAGGTTTTTCAATGGTGCCCAATGTTGGAATCTGGTGTCAATGATTTATGCAATTAAAAAGTTTTTTTTTAAAGAGATCATTTGCTGAGGTGGTATGTTCTCCTAGCATTGCCCAAAGGAGACTGTAGCTGACCACTTTCTGGTTTGCAGCCCCATGTGGCCACAGCCTTCAAAGGAAGCCGGAGGTAAAGATCTAGGAATAAAGAGGGAAACCCCCCTGCCAGTGTTTGACTTCGTGTCTGTTTTGTGCTCTAAACCTCTGTGTTTTGCATAGAGGTTGGAGGTGGAAGCTCTCCTACCCAGAGCAGAGACATGGAGCTTGGCTTGGAAACCATAGAGATGATCCTGCGAGACCTAAGTTAACACACTACCCAGCAGTGATGCCCCACCAGTCATTCTATGCTAGAGACACAAGAGTTCCTGGGAGACTCAAATCACCCAATTCAGATGGAGAAAATGAGATTCAGGACAGAGTCATTACTGGATCCAAGGTCACGAATCCAGTTACTGGCTGACTGAAGGCAGACAGTAGGTGCCTGTTGCTGTTTGCACTCTTCAGCTCTTTCCTCATATGAGGATTCCATTCTACAACAGTTATTCATAGTGTGAAGATATGGAGGTGGGCAAATTTGTTCTCCTTCTGAACAGTGAAAACAGGAATCAACTAGATCTCTGATGTTATAAGACTCACAAGAGGGTCCCTTGGTATTCTGACTTCATCATCAAAGGTTTGTGCTCTCCAACTTAAGGCCCTTCTATCTCCCCTCAGAAACTCTGGCAGAAGATGCTAAAAACAATGAAGGTGTGTCCTGGTACCCTGGTTCAGAGGATAAAGTGTTTTACATGCAAGCATAAGGATTAGAGTTCAGATTCCCAAGGAGGCAGAGGTCCTCTAGGCAAACTGGCTAGCTAAACTAGTCAAATTGGCAGATTCAGTCGGCTTCAGATTCTGTGAGAGTCCTTGCCTTCATAAGAAAAATGAAGAGCAACTGAGGCAGGCACCTAGCCTCAACCTCTGACACCACATTCAGGGGCACACACATAGAAATATGCATACCTACACACACGATACACACAGGCACATGTATACATGCACACTCACCCACATACATGCACAGGCGCACACACGCATGGATAACACACAAACATAATCTATACACACACAATACTCACATGCACACACTAACATACATATGTGCACACACTCACATGTACATACACATGTGCACACACGCATGCATACACACATACACAGATGCATGGATACCACACACAAGCACACAGACACACAGACCCCCATACACACTTAGAGTACAGGGCCAGAGGACTGTAAACTGGGGCTGCGATGCTCACTAGTATTTACTAGTTCACCTTGTGATGAGTTACATAAGGAAAGTTAATCAGGAAGTGAAAAAATGAAAAATCAAGTAAATCCCTGACATCTCACTACTTATATGGGTGTGTTACTGATTTTTTTAACGTATTACTAATGACATGTATGTGTGTCTTCCTGCATGAGTGTAGGTCATCTATGTGCAGGTGCCTGAGGAGCCAAAGACGAAATCGGATCTCCTAGAACTGGGATTACAGACAGTTGTGAGCTAGGAACCAGACTTAGGTCCTCTGAAAGAATAGAAAGCACTCTGAGCCACTGAGTCCTCTTTCTAGCCCATGTCGCAGGTTCTTCTAGCAAGCATATGACTTCTTCAGTTAGTTTCGCATATGCTCGTAAGTACTGACACAACCTGAGTTAGTATCCCTTCCCTAATTATTTTTACTTGCAATAAATGACTGTATTTTTCATGATGTGATTTTTGTAGACTGTATTTCATTGGCACTTTGGGGTGATAATGACACCCTATGCATAAGGTGCCATATCCTTTTTCCACTTTGCATCTGGGATCTGATTCAAAGCACAGCCAATGAAACCAACCAATCAAATGAATCTTCTCTGAAGCTGTTTGCCCAGTGTTCTTTGTAAGATTCATTCAGCACTCAGAAATCACACACATATAAAACAAATTCACTGTCAAGAGGCACCCCTTAAGAAGTCTTTCTTGTTAAAGAATGTATGCACTAATATTTGTTTCTGAATGGCCAGGGACAGAAGGAAGAAAGGAAGGAAGAAAGTGGGAGAGACGGAGAGAGGCAGGACAAATTAGGCACTATCCAAATATAACTGAAAACACAGACTTTGGGGGGAGGGGGAAAGCCTACTATCTACCCAGCCAGATGTCTTCATTTATGCAAGCATAGTATCATATGCTTGTTTTCCATTTATCTATTGATTTTTTTACTTCCTCCTCATTTGTTTTGTAACTTTTAAGCAAGATATACTTTGTCAATATGAAACATAGGACTTAAAATTTTACCTGCTTTTTGTTCCAAGCTATTTTGCTTTGGAAAAATATGTGTACAGTAATTATTTCCCTATATTTATTACATGGTATAGTAGGGTTTTTTTTCACAGTTCCTAAATAACCCTGAACAGGAAACAACATGTGTGTCAAGCTTTAGGAAATCAATTGTGTTAAGGATTCATCCAATAGACATGTTACAAAAAAAAACAAACACTCAAGACATTATAAACCAATGTATAATCCATTTTCCAAAGTTAAAAAGTATTTTTATCTATGGAAACAACAATGTGTCAAATTCCTTATGTTTGAGCAGTGAATTGGGATCCTTAGCTAGGAACATGGCTCAGTAAAATGAGTCAAATGTCTGACTTGGAAACAAGAACAGATTCTAATCCCTAGAACTCCTGTAAAACATTTGGGTGTGGTGACACACATTTGTAAAGTCAGTGCTGGAGATGGGCAGATCTCCAGGGCTTACATACCAGAGAGTTTAGCCTTCTCGGAGAGTTCCAGACCAGTGAGAAAATCCATCTCAAAAAGAAGGTAACAATGGACAGTGTCTGAGGAAGCATGAGGTTGCTCTCTGGTTTCCATACGCATGTGCACATAGGTGTACACACACATACACACACATGAACCCATACGTTCACACATATAATACACATAGAAAAGTTGTAAATATACCATGTCTTCTTAAGATTTTCTTATATGAGTTCTTAAATGTTTTAAAATGAGTACCCCTCATTTAGGTAATAAGAGACAATTTAAAAAATCACAAATCAACCAAAGGCAAAAAGAATCCCGTGATCCCAAACCCTCGTGTGTGCGGACTTCATGGGCTGAGAGTAATATTGCTGACATGGCAATTGATGTTCTGCAGGACTCACGAGATCATTTTGAGAAACTAAAGTTTCTAAAAGGACCTGGCCAGGCGGAGGCCACAACATTAAAGAGGCTTGAGATGAAACAAGAGCCGATGCAATGGCGGCTTCCAGGGCCTTGTTTTTTCAATCCCACTTTGTTGTTTCAAACATCCCACTATTTTGTCCAAGCCACCAAATCTCAGAGCCGTGGAGTGGCTTACCCACCTCAAACTTGCTTTCTCCTCCCTTCCTTTTTCAACCAGCTTTTCAGTCACTTCCTCTGGGAAGCCTTAGAGACATTCTGCCCGTGCACTGAGTTGCTCTACACAGCTGTCTTCTGAATGCCACCGTGCCCTTTCCATCACTGTTTTAAGATGCACAAATTGCTACTGATTCTACGGTACTTACTACATGCTCATGTTTGTACATGCTTCAGCATCGTCCATCTTATCCTCTTGTGTGTCATCTACCTAGTGACCCCTCATTTCAATATGGCAGAGACCAAGTCCGACTTTTCCCCATTATTAGCTAATTCTTCGTTCCTGCTCTGGGCAGCAATTCGTCTTACTGCAACCATAATAGGACGAAAGATGTTTGGCTACTAACATAAGATCTCATCTTTCATGATAGATTGCCTTTCCAGTAAACTGGAGGTTTTCTATGTCAGGGAACAAGCAGACATATACATTTGCAAGAGGGTGATATGACGTGGGTGCTAATAAAACACATAGAAATCCGCCCCCTGCTTGCTCCCAAGATTATATAGCATTTTGTTTCCATTACATCAATTTTTTCTTCCCCTTTTGTGAGCATTAATCAAAGAAATACAAAGAGCTCGTTAAAGTGATAGATTGACTGGAAATGTAACCACCTTTTCATTATAAACAGTCCCTTTGCGTTCTCAGGGCTGTAGGCTTTGTTTCTTAGCATTTGTCATATAGTTCAAATGTCCTTTTACATTTAAAACTACCGAATGCCAAATGGGCCCCAGTTGTTTTGTTTAGTGTGAGCCAATAGCCAAGCCAACATAGAAAAGCCACACACGGAAACTCAAACAACCAACTATATCTTAAACACAAAGACAGTTAAGTGGCTGTAAAAGAGGAGGTTACCAGGTAGACAGTGGATTGACTACATAATTCAGAAAGCAGAATCTCATTGCCGACAACCCTCTAGCAGCTGTACCTGAAAGGTCCTAGAGCAGTGGTCACAACCCCTTTGGGGGTCGAATGACCCTTTTACAGGGGTCGCCTAAGACCACCCTGCATATCAAATATTTACATTATGATTCACAGCAGTAGCAAAATCATGGTTATGAAGTAGCAGTGAAATGATTTTATGGTTGGGGGTCACCTCAACATGAGGAACTATATTAAAGGGTTGTAGTATTAGGAAGATTAAGGACCACTGTCCTAGAGAAAGGGTGTGTAGGACAAGAAAGATACCAAGGTGCCAAGCATTTAACAGTCCTTTAAATAAAAGCATTTATTTATTTTATCTTCTAGAGGCTAAAAGGTATTCTGTATATATGGTTATGCTGAAGAACAGATGTATAGCTGGTGTTTTGGATCTTGAAAGAACAGAGGTGTGCCGGCATGCACACAGTATTTACCACAAGAGGGTATGAACAGTGCAAGTTTCAGCCTCAGAATCCTCCCCGAGACCCTCTCCCCATGTAACTACACTTTGATCCTAACCCACAATCAGAAATGAACTCTAACAGAATGATTCTTGAGCTTTTCCTTTTTCAGTTTCTAATTTTGTGAGCTAGGGCAATTTAATTTCTGTGTCTCAATCACTTCATGTGTGAATGGAATAGTAATATGCTACGAAACTTTTAACTTTTAACACAAACTTTTAACACAATATTAAGTACTTCCAAATTCTAACTTCCTGCATGTGTATATACATGTGTGTGTTTGTGCGTGCATGTGCATGCATGCATGCATGTGTGTTTGTGTGTATGTTTGTGCATGCATGTGCGTGAGTGTGTATGTTTGTGTGTGCATGTACATGTGTGTGTATGTTTGTATATGCATTTGCGTGCATGTGCATGCGTATGTGTGTGCATGTGCATGCATGCATGCGTGTGTGTATGTGTGCATGTGTATATATTGGCTATAAGTCAATTCCAAGTGTCTTTCTTCAAGATGCCATCTACATTGTTTTATATGATTCGTGGTCTCTCACTGACCTAGAATTCACTAATTAAGCTAGGCTGGCCAACTAGCAAGCTCTGGGATCCACTGTTTCTAACTCTATAGTGATGGAATTATAAATACTCACCCCCATGGCTGGATTCTTTACATGGGTTTTTTTTGGTATTGAACTCAGGTGCTCATGCTTGCAATATAAGCAGTTTAGTGACTAAGCTATTTCCCCAGCCTCTTTAACTGCTTATTATTATTAACTACTTGTTATTCATCAACAGTTGGTTATTGATCTGACAGAGAAAACCAAAGGCATGGATTTTAGTTCAAATAAGCCTCTCACTCTTAGGAACCCACACAGTTATTCAACACATAGATTATTCTTGATTTTTTTCATATTTAAAGCTCTGAGTATAACTGCCACTTAATATATAACATTGGAAAAATGTTAAGTCTTAGTTTGGTCACTCAATAGTCATGAATTAGCTCTCACTGGAGTTGCTTTTCTGTTTGTTTAGTTTTTAAGTAGTATTTAGGAGTCTATCAACAAGCATACTAACACATACATCTAAGAGACACACACTGTACCATGACAACCAAGCAGCTGACAAATTACAGGCCTGGGCACAGAATCACATCATCTCCCAGGAGTAGCCCTCAGGCCTGATCGCCTCTCCCTCCAGAAGTCCTGCATTTATTCCACCTACAAAGCGAGTTTTTTTGCTGCCATGTGGTTATAATTGTGAAAGTTGTAATGGCCCCAGGTCCTTCATCTACGGGAATGACCTTACAGCCCCTCTCATCTCTCAGGTACAGGTCTTTTTCACAAACTCATGCACCCACAGAATAAGCTAGCCTGGGAACTGGCTCTCCTAGGATGTTTTCACAAACTCTCATGCCCAGACTATTTTTTCTATTCAGTTTTTTAAATTAATTTTTATTCTAATTTATTCACTTTGTATCCCAGATGTAGCTCCCCCTTAACCCCCCCCCAGCCCTGCCCACCCTCCCTCTTCTCCTCCCATGCCCCTTCCCCAGTCCACTGATAGGGGAGGTCCTCCTCCCCTTCCATCTGACCCTATTTATCCCCTTGCTCAATACCCAGACCTATGAAAAGAATGTACTTTCTTAGAAGTTTCTCTAATGGCCAAAAAGGCCATAAATAACCATTTATTAAACAAACAGTACAGGCTAAAGAAAGAGAAACTGCCACAATTAGGCCCCAGAGGCCTCCTAGCATAGCAGCTTACGGCTGTAGGACTCGCTTAATCCTGGCCATCCATCAAGAGCCCCTGAAGTTCCTGAAGTTATCTTCATAATCAAGATGCTATTCTAGCCATCGAGGGCTTTCAAACTATTTTTAATTTTAATTTAAAGAGCAATTAAAGAAAGACAATGGATACGAGGGATAATAAAGTAAGTGATTAGCAGCATGCAAACGACAAAGGCTTAATGATAATATGGCGTTAGTCTCCAAAGGGCTTGTTGAGAGAGAGCCCTTTTTACATGTGGCTGTTCAGCTAATGCGTCTCAACCCACAATTACAACATTGCTGACACCATTAGCCAGCAAAACAACATCACTTGGTGAAATCCTTGTTGTCTCATTAAAATGGAAAGGGTCAGGTAATTTACCAGCCTTGTATGTCTAGTTTTGTTGTTGGTAATTAGCAAATATTACCCAGCATGGACTCCCCGCTGGGAGCTGGAGAAACTTTGTAAAATATTAAAGACGAAAGTCTTTGTATTTCACTGGAAAATTGAAAAGAGATGCAGTCACACACTGTATGCCACTCCCTGGCATGAACCGAAAGGAGAGGAAACAAAACAAACGAGAAAACCAAAACCAAAAGAAACCCAGCCCAGCAGGAACTCTTTAACTTAAAGAGAACTTTACTCAGAACACACTGGGAAGCATTGGTCCTAATCAATGCCCTGAGTCAACCACTGTGTCCTGGTGACCAACATTCTCATTCAATTTAAAAGGGTAGTTGAGGAAGGGAGGATAGGATAATTTCAAACTTCATCTTCACTCTCCCCTCCTCAGGTCTTTTGAATGAGTCTATCAGAAGCAGAGGGAACAATTATTTAAAAAGTTTTGTTCTTCAGCTAAGTATGGTAGTGTACACCTGTAAATCCTAGTGCTTGGGAAATGGAAGCAGGATCAAGGTAGTTCAAAGTCAGCCTGTACTACAACAGAACACTATCTCGAAAAAAAAAAATGTTTTTCTCTTTTTGTTCTTTGAGATGCTATATAAGCCAAAAAAAAAAGTGTTTGCTCAAACAATATTAGATGAATATTTTTAAGCTTGGAGATTGAGGAAATATTTCTTTAGGGCCTGACTTCCTGTCTCCTAGCTTCTTGAGGGGAAGCCTCCTCACAGTGGGACTGAGGCCCCACCCCAAATGCTGGCCAGTGCTGGGTATGCTGTCAGGGAGCAGAATGGGATCTTATTTTTTAAATGGGATTTTTGGAACATAAAACACATTCCAATAAATGTGAACTGAAAATTATGAATTCATTAAACGACTTTGGTATCTTGTGCTATATATAATATTTATACTCCGACTACTGTAAAATATGCTTTAATATCTTTAGGCAACTATAAGGACTTAAATATTTATAAAATGGCTAAAGATAAAGTATGGCCCTCTTATTCCTACATACAGATGATGTAAGGCTTGCAATCAAAGACAATAACCCTCTCTGCCCATTTGTCATCTTAAAGGAGCCGATCAACCTCCTCCCTCGTGCACCATCTACATAAGAGCTGTTTCCAGTGGAGACGACTCTAGAGGAGTTTGTGCCTTAAAAACTACCTAGAGTGCTATACTTCACAGAAAACAGGGCTTTCTGAAAATAGAGACAAAACAATAAATTTGCAAGCAAAACAGCTCCAAGAGGGGCCTCAAAATACTGCTGTATTTATCTCTGGGACATGTGAGAATGGGAGGCATTTTGATTTAATATTTCATAACATAGACACAATTGCTTCTTTGCATGGCATATAATTAATGCTCCTTGCAAAGAGTTGTTTTTCCCCTTTAATCCTCAGTATCCTAAATGCAAATACATACATGAGAAATACTCTTGTGATAGTAATGTCTTTCTTCAACAGTGTAGAATTGTCCTCCCACAATCACAATAAAAAGAAAGCCACAGTGAATTTATAATCACCTGGAGGCCTATTAAAAGCAGGTTTAAGTGTGAAACCTCAACCATGACGCTCTCATCATTTAACCCTCTTGCTTGCTTTTAGTCATGTGGTCTGACTAATTTTCAGAATTCTTTCCATTCCTATGCCAATCAGGTATTCAAAGAACTTCTTGTGCCCATCTGTGTGGGTCTCCCAAGCGGCTGCTCCCCTGGTTGCTTTTTTGTGCTCTCTTTGATCAGTATGTGTAGGGTGGACTGGGAGCCATGCAGAAGTTTGTAATTCCAAGTTTAAGTCTCATTATACCTGCATTTTAATGAGGTCTGTTACATGCCATCCAAACTTCCCAGCAATCATCTTCACAAGGCTGCCAGTTCTATGGAGAGCAAGCTTTCATGAATCATCAATTATGATATGAGGTTTGGAAATAGTGACTGTGAGAAAGCAAGGGACTGGATTAGTGTTTTTCGATCTGACTTCCCGTTGGAGTCACTGAAGGATGCACCTTACTGCCGGTACCTGATTAGATTGTTGTGGGATGCAGCCTGAACATCTCAAGAATGCTTACAGAGAGTTGAGGTAACCACACTATGCAACTAAGGTTGAATACCAATATGTTCATTCAGAAACAAATCTAGCCATACATGACTGACAAACCTGTAAGCAAGGCACCAAGGAAAACTTAAGGGGAGGGGACAGTCTCTTCAATAAACACAGAGTGAAAACTGATTCCCGATTGAAAAAAAAAGAAAAGAAAAAGAATGGATGGATGAATGAAAGAAATTGGACCATTTTCCTGTATTACATAAAAAAAAATTAACCCGACGTTGTTTAAAGACTTGCATATAAGACCTAAAGTATGAACTTTTAGCAGAAAAGATAGGGAAACAACTTTTCAATGTGGATTTTAGCAATTTTTGGTTTTAAGTAAAACACCAAATCCCTGGTAACAAAAGCAAAAATAAGCAAGTGGAATTGGTTTAAAACTAAAAAGCTTCCATTTAGCAAGGGAAACCATCAAAAATGTGAAAAAGTACTGCACAAAATGAGGAAAATTAATTATAACCAGTTATCTGGCCATCAATAGCCCAAATAAATGATGAGCCAGTACAAATCAATAAATAAAAAACTGACCTGAGTCAATTCAACAGATAAAAATATCTTGACAAAAAAAAACCTTTTTTCTGACTTACTTAAAGGTACTGTGTGGATAATACAAAGGCCCAGACATTGTTTACATTCTGGTAGCAACCTGATCCAAAGGCAAGTAGAATTCTCCATGAGAAAAATGAGACACAGAGAAATTGAAGAGTTTGTCTGGGCCTCATAGATGGCAGAGACAGATTCAAACTCAAGTTAACTGTCCAAAAGTAACCAACTCATGCAATCATTAAAACTGATGGCTGCCCAAAGCAGCCTCATGACGGATCACATGACACCATGCCATGTGCATGGCCTTAAATATCTAGTAGACAACATTTACTAGGTACATGTAACAAGATGCTCAATGATAAATATACAGGTGTAAAAATAGGGAGTAATTTTTCTCTAGAACATTCCATAAAACACAACTGAAGCATTTATGGCTCAATGATATCTTCAAAGTGCTTTAAAAAGCCCCAAACTAAAGTCATTTGTAAATGAGACGACTTCTTTGCAGGGTTACTTAGAAAAACATGGCTTGAGAACCTCACATGAGTTTTGGCTTAGAGAGGGAGAGGGAGAGGCAAAAAATACATTGGATGGTTGGCAAGGCTCTCTTGCTAGCTTGAGGTACACATGCTATTTTCTTTTTTTTTTAATTTATTTAGTTTTATTTTTACGTTCATAGGTGTTTAGCCAGCATGTACATCTGTGTTAGGATGTCAGCTCTTGGAATTACAGACAGTTGTGAGCTGCCTTGTGGGTGCTGGGAGTTGAACCCTGTCTGGAAGAGCAATCAGTGCTCTTAACCACTGAGCCATCTCTTCAGCCCCTTACACATGCTATTTTCAACATATGGATTAAACTGGATCACATTAGGAACTTTACAGGGTGCTCTGGAATGTCCCAAACCCTATGCACATTAACTATGTGCATCAAAATGATGCCATGCAGCTTATTGTACATGTCTCTGACACTTCTGTCTGCAGAGATACCGTTAGATTCATCTGACAGGAACAGAGATGTTAACCTCAAGTGTAAAGGAATTGTTCATTGATCCACAATCCTTCCTTATCCAGAATTTCATTGCTAGAGAGAAGAGCAGGAAGGTGAGAGAGAGAAGAGCATAGGGAGGGAGGAGGGCGGGAGAGAAGGAGGAAAGCATTGAAAGAGAGGAGGGAGGGAGAAAGAGAAAGAGGGGGCAGAACAGAGACAGAATCTATAGGGTAACAGACTTCCTCTGTCTTCTTTGGCTATATAACTGCATGGATTCCATATTACTATGAATCTGGACCATTTTGGGAGCTGAATAAGGGGGCTCTAGGAATAGAAGCTTGTGTTCATTTTCACCTGATGCTTTTCTACTGAACCTTCTATCTGGGAAGCAGAATCAGTAGATAAGCCTGAAAATATATTTGAACATTTCTCTATAAAAGATAGCAAGAGCCAGCATCAAATGTTCCATTGTAGTCATCTTTGGAACTGCCATCTCCATAGTCAATCCATACTGAGTGTGCACACGCATTCATGGGTGCGTTCATGGTCAGTGGGGTGGGCATGGGTGTGCACATGATGCATGTGGAGGTCAGAGACCAACCTAAGTTGTCTTTAAGACTCATCAACCTTGTTTATTGAGCAGAGCCTATTGACTAGCTTAAAGCTCATTGATAGGGCTAGATTAGCTATCTTGCCAACTAGCCTCAGGAACCCACTTTTCTCTGCCTCCTAGCACTGGAAGTACAAATGCATCCCACTAATCTATCTATTTTACATAAGTCTGGGATCAAACTTCATGATTGCATGATTACATGACAATCACTTTATTAAGCCAACTCCACAGCTCATTCAATCCATATTAACAGGAGAATAAAACAGCTCAGATAAATATATTGTTCATGAAGAAAGAGTCAGCATAACATTTTGTATTTCTTCCCACTCTGCTCTGGTCTGCACAGTTGTTTGAACAAAAGACTCAACTCAAAAGGTTCCCAGTGCCTCCTGTTATATTGGAAAGAGCCAGGAATCCATATCCCACAAAAGATTCATTAAGACAAAAATAATAAAGCTTTAAGACAAACTTCAACCCTCTGGATACAAAGATAATTTAGGGGCAAGGCAACGCATTTTGTGTACTTTCTTCCCTGTAATGTTTATCCTCAAAGATAGGCCTGAAAGGTAGGTGTACAGAGTCAAAGCCCTTTCTCATCAGAACACAGTTAACACTGGTCTTGATTGGAGCAGGTTGGTGTGGTCGGAAAAATATTTCCATTACAATTATACTATCTGGGGACCAGTTCCATGTGTTCTCAACTAATTCAGATGTTGGAAGAGATGCTTAATTTTCTGAGCCCTGCTTTCTCATCTTTAAAATGAAGAGTGTAACTTCTGCCTCAGCAGGTTTCCAGGGAGATTATAGAACATTGTACGTAAAAGTGGGGGTGCATAGCTCACCTGAATAAGCCAGAAAGAAATTAAAATTTTAAAAAGAAGCATGTACAAGGCATACACATTTGCAGGAGTCAACCAACATGTGACAGCCTGACGTTTAGGTGATGAGTTGGGCCCATTCCCAACACTATGCCACATCTGCTTTCTGTCTCCAAAGCTAAGATTCCCTTTCACTCTATTGTCCCAGGCTGGGTATAATCTGCATGGGATGTCAACTGCCCTGCATACAGTTGGAGGGAAAAGATGATGTGTTTTGTTTTGTTTTGAACTTCATTTTCCCATATTCATCCCCCAAGAAAAACCTTTGGAGTGGGAAAGATGGCTCCACTGGTGACATGCTCAACAAGCATAAAGACCCAATGTCAGATTCATGGCACCCAAGTTAGAAACAAGCAAACCAACAAACAAATCCAGGTTTGAGGGCTAGGGTCAACCATGGCTCAAAATGAGAGATGTAGACCAATTTAGGAAGATAACTGATGTTGCCATTTCATCTCCTCACACATGCTCCTATTGGTTCATGTATTCATACTTGCACGTTCATATGTACACAACAAACATGCACACACACACACTCAACATCATCATGTTTGGAAAGCACCCACTGTGGATCAGAAGGTAGTTCATACTTCCCAGTCTCATGTTGCAATGGCTTTTGCCAGTCCCTATTTCTCTCATTAGGAATGTTAGCACCAGAACAGTAAGTGGTGGTCTTAGGGGGTTCTTTTATGTGACAAAATATGCTGAGTAGAAAAAATTCTCCTCACTTGAGGCCATTTACAGAATAGCTGCAACTGCTTCGTCACCAAACATATTAGTACCAGTGGGCTGAGATTCATCTTGTGAAGTCTACAGAACAAATGTGACAGAGCAGGCTCCTCTCTGTACTTGAGATCCTCTCAGAGCCCTAAGCCAGACTTTTTTTATTGTTTAGTAAGCTTCTTTAATGAAATGTACTACTCTTATTATAGAGGATTCCAAATAGGATCTAAATCACAAACCAATAAAAGAAAATTATTGGGCTGGGTATCTAAAGTTACTACCTAGAGGCTACTCCAGTGTGGTATGTATAAATCTCTAAACAGTTAAGTAGAATTGTCTTTCTGGTTTTTGGGATGGTAGCCAACAGCCATTTCAGTTACAACGGAAGGAAAATATTTTAGTGCTGAGCTTTGTTCATTCCGTGGGAATAAAGAGAAATGGCGCTTCCCCGTTGCCATTTCAGAATTGAGAGAGAATATTGTGGTAATGAAATGCTGTATAGGAACAGCTAAAAAAAATGTTACTCTGATTTCAGGGAGGGAAACTGGATATGAGGAAATGTGCATAGGTGTGCCTACAACCTTCGTGTGCAGGCAGCCAGCCCCAGAGAAGTAGAAGAGCAGAAAGTGGGAAGGGCAGATGTTGAAGAGTGACATGGGAGTTAGGGATGGGGTGGTCTGTCACTCTAATGGAAACACCAGATGTGTAGATCCTCACCCTGCTCTGGCCACACTGTGTCTTTAGATACAAAGACAGCACCATTCAGGAAGGATGTGAACACTTCCACCAAGAGACCCATGACCCCAGTCCTGCCAAACAGCACAGCTCTCCCTTGGGAACGAAGTTACAGAACATATAAAATGCAGAACTCTGTGTAATAAAAACTAAGAAAATTCCAGAGACCCTCAGTTATAAAGGACCAGAGGGCTCATCTCCATCAGTCTGCCTCTCATCACAGAGATCATGGTGGCCGGTAACATTCCTTTAGTACACGGTGCTAGGATTTTCACAATCTCTGCAGACCCAGTTCTGTTGCCTGGGAATGACTTCCTTATGTTAGGTGAAAAAAGAAAAGAAAAAAAAAAGACTAGTTCTTTCCTTATTAGCTGCTGATCCTGCTCTTTGTGCAATGGAACACAAGATATAAAAGGCTTTTGAATCTGCTCATCTCAACCATTTGGTAAGTGGCTTGTTCAGGCGGTCCTCATTCTGGCTGTCCTTTTCACACAATTATTTTGTTTGTCCCTTGTCCCCCTTCAACTTGCCATGGCTTTTGATATATCCTTCTGTTGACCGGGACGAAATGACCACTGCTCCCAGTGACTATACTTTCCCCAGCAGGCCTACTCCAGCATCTCCTCAGGGAGAGCTTGAACAGACACCACATTGAATTCCTTCCTGTGAGTTCTGTGCCTGAGTTCCAGCTTGGGAAAGTCCTCAAGAAGTTTGTGTTTGTCATCCAGTGAGTTATCGGTCCTAATCCACAGCATCTCTCAAAAAGGGAAAATAGAAGTCACTATGGCTTTAGAGAGTGGAAGGCTGGAGAAACAGGCGTGCTTGTGTACATGTGTCCGTGGGTGCCTGTGTGCATGTGACAGATGTAGCAGGCTCAAGGTCATTTTTAGGTACATATTTAGTTTCAGACCAGACTGGATACATAAGACCCTATCTCAAAAAAAAAATAGTGGGAAAATAATTAACATCTGGGGTTTGCTTTTTGTGCCCATTTCCCCATTCCCTGGCATGTAGGGGGTCTGGACTCAGCTTATGATTCCCCAGATGCAATCAAAGTGCCTTCAGCTTCCTCTCTCTCAGGTGGTCCTCAGACCCTGCTTGTTCACTCTTCCCACTCCTCCTCTCAGATGCTCATCATTTTTAGAGCATGGCAAGAGGCCTTATTTGAAGTTGTGAGCTTCTCCTGAATCCGAGGGCATCTACCTGCATCAGTTTTCAGCCCCATCTAGATTTCCCATCAGGTTCCTGAGGGACCTAAACCTGCCTGAAAACAACCCTCCCATGCTGCTCCCCCCACCGCCCTGCACACTGGGCGAGTCTCAGTGAAGCACTGGCGTCACTGACCTCAGAACATTAGGGAGGAAACCCATCCTCCAGTACTTTCTTCTTTTTCCACTTCGAAACCCTGGTCTTCTGTCTAGATAAACACATCCCACCCAGTGTCCCTGAATCCTCTTTCATTTTTGTCCCAACTAGTGCTTTACGAGGCTGCCAGGTCAAACTCCTGAAAGCACAAGTCCAATCCCATTACTCTCTTGCCCTGAAACTGTCTGTAGCTCCCCAGTGCCTACTGAATCGTCTATGGTTTTCTAGCTCAAAAACACATGCAAAATTATTTATTGTCTCTTAATCCAAAAAATGAAGAATAAATTATTGAAAAGCACCATCTTCATTTAGTCTTATGATTCTCTGTCATTATACAGATCCCATACTCTCGGCAGGTGCTGCTCTCAGTGTCCCTCAAATGCATCCTCCTGCACCTCAGGTCTGCTTTCCTTCCTCTCTCTGTCTGTCTCGCTCATGTTCTTTGTCTCCACCTGCTGAAATCTGTGCAGTTTTTCTAAGTGTCTCTCTTTCCTCATCAATCATAATTCTATATTTGTATAGGAAGGGGCCAGATTAGCCATTCATGTTCACCATCTCAACAACAATGCCTACCACACAGTCTGGCCACACTCGGGTGCTTTGACACGTTTGTGGAATTGGATAGACACATATAGGACATGAAGCATGAAGCTCATAAATACAGAGCCTACGACAGGGAGGAGGCAAGAAAGGAGCTTTAAAACCAGCATTTAAAGTGGCCGGAAGTCTTGGTAAACGCCTGTAATCCCAGCACTCAGGGAGGCAGAGGCAGGCGGATCTCTGTGAGCTCGAGGGCAGCCTGGTCTACAAAGTGAGTCCAGGACAGCCAAGGCTACACAGAGAAACCCTGTCTCAAAAAACCAAAACCACAAGACAACCAAACTAGTAAACAAAAACTAGGATTTAAACAGCTCAGGTATTAAAATACAAAGGGGAAATTTCTTCCTAGAGAAACTCAGCTTGCCTCTAGGACAGGCCCCTGCTGGCTTTGGGATACACAAGACAGTGTTGGATCTTAGCTGTGTCACCTCCCAAAGTTATGTGCTGGGTTACTAACACCTGTGCTTATCGCTTAGAGTTGGTGAGCAGAGCCAGTGTGTAGAAACACAGCTTGATGCACCCAGGTTATTCCCCTACCACTTTTCCTCCACCTGAAGATTTTCAAGTTCTGAGAAGGCTAATATGATCCAAAAATATGCAAGGAAAAGAGAGATCATCAAACTGCTGTAGATGTGTACGTCAGACTAGCTGGCCCAGGAACTTCTAGCTGCTTCTACCATCTCTGCCTCTCACCTTGCCTTTGGAGTGCTG
Organism: Pachyuromys duprasi; assembly: GCA_028658305.1. NCBI lineage: Eukaryota > Metazoa > Chordata > Mammalia > Rodentia > Muridae > Pachyuromys > Pachyuromys duprasi. The sequence continues at coordinate 89,622,745 of CM053766.1, forward strand.
GGATCACAGGCATGTTCCATTGCATCCAGCTGTTTAAGTAGGTTCTGGATCAAACTCACATCATCAGGGATTGTACTGTGAGCAGTTTTATTTTGTTTTGTTTTGTTTATTGGTTTTACCAGAGGAGTCTTCGCCATGGCCAGAGGTACGCTATTTCAACTCTGATGGGTCTGCTGGGCTATAACTCCAGTATAAGTGAAAAAGCATCTGCATCCGGTCAAAAGAATGGAGTCAAAATGGAGTCCTTTGCTTCTTATGAACCTCCATCCAAAGCCAAAGAACCCTCCGCTCTTCATATCAGCACTGAAGTAATGATGCAGCCTATGCAGGCTAGTCTCATGGTTCCTCATGGTCCTCACTAGTTCAAAGTGACCAGGACTCAATTCTTTCCCATCTTCCCTAACCCACATTGCCTCCTTAGTCCTCTCTTCTTCCTTAGTTAGATTGCATGGCCATCAACTAGCAGCCCACTTCAAAACCCATTCCCAGCTCCTTATCCATTGTATCCTTGTCATCTACTGTCCTCAGCAACTATCTTTTCTATACTTCAGATCCACCTCCATAATGCTTTGCTTCATTCTACTATCACAAAGCTGCACAGGGACCCCAATCTCATTTTCCAGGAACCCTTTCCACAACTCATGCCTGTGTCCTTCCCCCTTTGGCCAGGGCCAAGCTGTATTTTTCAAAGATGAATTTATAACTGCTCTTATCTGACAAACCTTTGGTGACTTTCCCCAAATCCAAATCCTTGGCAAGGCATAATATTATCTTCCCAGACTAAGAATTCCAGTTATATAACCACTAGCCACGTAGAACCATGTCTTGTCATTTAAGGGTGAACTGCCTTAAACACATGGCTTAGGTTCATGCGTTTACTCACTTGTCCCCTGATAATGACCCTGCTTCTAAAGGCTGTGGAGCCATTAGGAGGTAAATCCTTGCTGGGGGAAGATCACTGTGGGTAGACCCTGAAATTCTATAGCCTGGTTGCACTTCCTGTTCAGTCTCTGCTTCTGGACTGCAGGTGCTATGTGACCTATTGGCCTCTTATTCTTGCCACCATGCCTTCCCCACCATGATGGAGTATCTACCCATGAACTCTGAGCCAGAGCAACCCCTTCCTTCTTTCCCTTGCTTCTTGCCCCATTATCTTCTCCAGCAATGAGAAGAACAGCTATTGATACTGAGGTTTTAATTCCTTAAAAATGAAGCAGGAGGGAAAATTCTGTTCCTCTGTCATATTCACACCAGAACCACATCAAGAGCTCAATAGCCACATGCGTTCAACTCATGCTCAGCTGTCACCTCTTTGGGGAAGCCTTCTAAAGACTTGAAAAATAAATGAAATAAGGCCCCTGTCTGTGTTCCTCTCCTGCTAACCTGGCCTTCTTTGCTTTGTACTGCCATTGTCCTCCAGACACTGAGATCCTTGGCGCTAGTGAAAGGCTGAATCCAAGTCATTTGTGTCCTTTAGAGTGGCTGGTGCTTAGAGGACACATAGTTATCCCTTTCTTTTCCTTAAGAGAAGCCTTAACTGGAAGCAAAAAGGTACAATATGCTCATTTCCCATTTTTACATTAAAAAGAAAAAATCAAAGAGCCACTCCACCAGTCTCTCATTTTAAGTTCCATCCCAGAGGCTTTCCAAGAATGAACCCTGACTCTGCTCTTCCCAAGGATCAGACCTCCTTCTTGTCTTTTAGAACCACGGGGAAATGGGCTGGCAAGAGGCACTATTGTACCAGCTGATTTAAATGGAAGTGTTTTCCCCAGATAAATGTGTGCTAAATAATACACCAGCTCTCCAGCCAAAGGGAAGTGACAGCACTCTGCAAATAAAGGCACTTAGTTGCTGGTAAAGAGCTGTAAAGTGGTTCTGAGCTGATGTTTGCTGACCAGCAAGAAGCAGCTTCACCTGCTTTATGGAATTGTCACTGCAGTTTTGCCTGCTGTATATTAAAACTGCATCTCATAGACCCAAATGTCACATCGAATATACCATCCCACATGGAATACGCTACCTTTTGCTATAATTGTTTGTGACAACCAGCCATCACATCTCTCTTTTCAGAGAGTGTCTGGTCCAGAATCCCTAGACTGGGTCAGTTCTGACACCATGTGGGCTAGAAAATGACACTAAAAGGAAAGGTGAAGAGAAGTGAAGGGAAAAAAAAGAAGAAGAAGAGACCCAATAACATGCTGTGGCAAGTGCACAGACACAAATCCTTCCCATGGAGGCTGGACTTTGTCAATGTTAATGTGCCCTTTTCCTGTTCAGTTGTAGCGCATTAGAACAACTTCCCACATGGCTACATGAGTACTCAGCCACAAGAGCACAGCAGGTGTCCTCAGGCCACATTCCTGGACCCAGCTGGATTTTGAAAAAAAAAATGGCTCATGTATAGGTAAAGGTAGTTGTAGGGGTTTATTAAGGACCGCAGGATACATCAAGATGAAATTGGCCTGGCAGGTGTGAGAAATCTAATGATTTTCACTCAGGGGACTTGAGATATATTTCCCAAAATACAAAGAACAACACGATGCCTTTGTTGCCTGTAATGCCAGCCTCTCTCAGAGGATGGACTGTCCAAATACCTGGATGGAGGAGAATATCTGAACACACCAACTGGGCACACCAGCTAGTCAAAGAGGTCCTGGACAGAGAAAAGAGCAGAGACATTCCCCTCCACTAAACTAGCCCATGGGAAGAAGGGACTCAAAGAACTGCTTAGGGTTAGCTCTAGAAGTGAGCAGTAGAGAAGAGCCACTTCTTGGTATTGTGAGTCACAACTGGACCACTGCCTTTGGAATACCAGAGTGATGCCAGAAGGTGATGCAGATGCCAGTGCCAGGGCAGGAGAAGAAAGGGTGAGAGAGAAAAGTGAAACAAAGCTGTTTGCCTACCAACAGCTTCAATATTGTCCTTACAAGCAGATGGACTGCTGGCCTCCAGGGACCCCTGCTGAATTCCACTGCTGACCCGAGGCTAGGAGAAATGCTGTCTGTCCTCAACCTCTACTGTCCTCTGTTCTTGTAGCTTCATTCATTCAGGCTACTAGACAAATACTGTATGTTCACTGTTGGCCGCTGACAACATATGGCTCCTTCTTGCCATTCAGGATGCCGAGTCATCCCAGATGGAGGCTTTCTGATTTATAAATGGAACCCTCTCCCCATGGCAATGGGATTGTTACATCTTTCTAAGGTCTCTTATATACAGGCACTCTCTTCAAGGCCTAATTGCCTCCTCAGGTAGCACTCCACCAGACCATCCCATTTAGGGTTAGCATTTCAATACACAAACAGCCGAGGGTCAGACATTCAGATTGCCACAGCACATGCACTTTCACATGCAAAAGAAGAACAGCCCTTCCTTCTTCTGAGAAAAAAAAAATGCCTCTTCTCCCTTCATATCTCGTGCTAAAACTTATTCCCTTTGATTGTTACTAATTTTCTTAATAACAAGGCCTTGTTCCCCTGAGAACAGGGGAAAGGGAGTATTTTGTCAGTCTGGACATGATATAGAATTTGAGGTGGGATAATGTTTAAATGAAATTGGAGGCAACACCTATGTCAAGTGTACATATAACTACATATTGGTGTGTGATCACACATCTGTAGACCTTGAAGTCGTGAGTTATCAAGAAATGGAGGGCTTTTCTACTCTCTCCAGCTCTCCATATTTCTACCCAAGGGAAGAAATGTTCCTTCCAAATCTTTTATACCCCCTTGTTATTCCCTCCCCAGGACAGGAGGCATGTCTAAACGAGTTGATCAGCATGTTCAGTGTGCTGGGTTTGTTTGTATGATGTTTCTTCTACTTTAGAGCAACTTATACCAGTCACCCAGGGATCTCATTAGAATGCAGAACTGACAGGTAGTATAAGGTAGGCCATGGAAAGATGCATCTCCAGAAAGCTGCCCCAAGTGATGTTCACACCAGGGTGAAGGTGGGGAAGCCAAATTAAAGAACAGGGGCTTAAAATCAAAATGACCCTGAGATATCACCTTACACCCATCAGAATGGCTAAGATCAAAAGCTCAAGTGACAACACATGCTGGAGAGATTGTGGAGAAAGGGGAACCCTCCTCCATTGCTGGTGGGAATGTAAACTTGTACAACCACTCTGGAAATCAATCTGGTACTTTCTCAGACAATTAGGAATAGTGCTTCCTCAAAATCTAGCTATACTACTCCTAGGCATATATCCAAAAGAGGCTCAAGTACACAATAAGGACATTTGCTCAACCATGTTCGTAGCAGCTTTATTTGTAATAGCCAGAACCTGGAAACAACCCAGATGCCCCTCTGTTGAGGAATGGATACAGAAATTGTGGTACATCTACACAATGGAATATTACTCAGCAATAAAAAACAAGGAAATCATGAAATTTGCAGGTAAATGGTGGGAACTAGAAAAGATCATCCTGAGTGAGGTATCCCAGAAGCAGAAAGACACACAGGGTATATACTCACTCATTAGTAGATATTAGACATATAATATAGGATAAACCTACTAAAATCCGTATACCTAAAGAAACTGATCAAGAAGGAGGACACCAGCTAAAATGCTCAGTCCCCATTCAGAAGGCAAAGAGGATGGACATCAGAAGAAGGAGAAAACAGGGAATAGGACAAGAGCCTGCCACAGAGGGCCTTTGAAAGGCTCTATCCTGCAGGGCATCAAAGCAGATGCTTAGACTTATGGCCAACCTTTGGGCAGAGTGCAGGGAATCTCATGAAAGAAGTAGGAAATAGTAAGTCCTGGAGAGGACAGAAGCTCCACAAGGAGAACAACAGAACCAAAAACTCTGGGCACAGGGTCTTTTCTGAGACTGATACTCCAAACAAGGACCATTGATGGAGAACCCCTGCACAGACATAGCCCATGACAGTTCAGTGTCCAAGTGGGCTCCCTAGTAATGGGAACAGGGACTGTCTCTGACATGAACTGATTGGCCTGCTCTTTGATCACCTCCCCCTGAGGGGGGAACAGCCTTACCAGGCCACAGAGGAAGATGATGCAGCCACTCCCGATGAGACCTGATAAACTAGGATCAGAAGGAAGGCGAGGAAGACCTCCCTTATCAGTGGATTTGGGTACTGGCATACATGGAGAAGGGAGAGGGAGGGTGGGACTGGAAGGGGAGGAGGGAGGGGTTTATGGGGGGGGATAAAAAGTGAATAAAGTGTAATTAATAAAATAAAAATTAAATATATATATATATATATATGAATAGGGGCTTAAAGGCAGATACCACACACCAGCCTGTTGCATTCAACCCTGAAAGGTCAGCTTACTGTCTTTCTACATCTGCTCTCCCTAGTGCTCCCTAGGTAAGCTGCGCAGGAGGCAAGCTCTGTTTCCTGTGTATGTGCAGACTGGGTGTTTCTTAGGGCTTTGGCATGTTGTTGTCTTGCATGGCTGCACCAAGATTTACATTTGGGAATACCAGGTAGGATGGTGGGATGGAGAGACCAAAGTTAGGCCTGAGGTAGGATTATGTCAGAAAAAAATGGAAGCTGGAAGTGACTCAGAATTAGAGATTGATGCAGAACCCTCAGAAAGGTTGTAGAAGCACAAGTCAGGGAAGCCCCATTCACTGATCCACAGGCAACAGGTGGTGTTACAACCTGACCTAAAACTGCTGTGAATCTCAAGATGCCCCGGGGAGGGCTCTGCCTCTTCTCCCAGTCCCCAGCACCAAGGTCACTGATTCTCAACAGGCTCTCAGGACACTCCCCAGAGTGGCTTTGATCCTCACAGCTGCCCAGGGCTCCACTGCAAAACATTAAGACCTCTCCCTTTCTTTCACTCTCCCAGTCCCACCCTGGGCCTCCTGTTTCCCCAGCCAGCTCTTCACAAGGGCCATTGCAAGGAAGAAAACCTGCAACACAGAAGTTTTCAGGTAGCATGGTGTTTTGGTTTGGTGCCAATGCCAGGAGTAGTGCTAGGTCATTCAAAGATAGCAAAGCATCAGGGTCTTAGCTCCATGATCCAGTCAAACTCCCAGAAATGCCTGCATGTGGACCTATCAATGAGAGGCTTCCTATCTCAAGGGCTTTGCTTCTTGAAATGATGGGAGTAAGGCCCCTGATTCAGCAACCACACCCATCCAGTAAGCCTTGCATGACCCACATAGAGCTGTCACTCAGAGAAAAATGTTTCATCCCCAGCCTTTCCCTATCCTGATTTTCAAGGTCACTCATTATGGGGTTCCTTGCTGTGCCACTTCCCTGAGACTACAAGATGAAATCTCTACTTGTAACCACCTGTCCAGGATCCCAGAGTAAATGACAGGGAAGACCGGAGCCAAGAGGAAGGTAGCTGTATGCCATTCCAGGCCTCTGTGCCTCCTCTAGGAAAATGCATAGGCTAGCAAGCATCATTCCTTGCTTCATAACTACACGTGTCTGTACCATCTCTTTAGACATCTCCACCCTTATATCAGCAGAGTCTTGGATGTGACCCTAATCAGAGCAAAGCTTCACACTCTCTTTTCAGCTCAACGAAAAAGTACTCAAAGGGAAGGGGCAGGGGATTGTAAAGCTGGTATTTGCACAGTGTTCTGGCACTTAGGCAGTGACTTTGGCCATAAAACCCATTGTTTGCAAAGGCTGAGAGGGTAGCCATTTTAAAGCTCTTCTATTGACTCAAAAGGCAACAAACCAGGGGAGGGAGACATACATCATGGTTCAGGTCTGCATCTCCAGATGGCAGGAAGAACAGACACTCCTGTGTAAGCCATTGTGGCAACCAGGGGTTTCATTGCCAGACAGGCTGATGTGAGCCTCTTTGAATTACTGAGTGAAGGATATCCCTCTTGCCAGGCCCTGTCCCCCACAGGCACAGCAGAGAAGTATTACAGGCTGTCCTTACCTTGGGAATTAGCCTGCAGGACCCCAATGCTGTCATCAAACTGCATAGATTTGATGTTGAGTGACGCCAAGATGCATTCCTTGTCCTGAAGCGAAGTATCATCAATATTATTCTGATTGGCTGACAGGATAACGCACATGTCACAGAGGTTGATGTTGACAGCCCTTAAATCAGCCCGACTTAATGGCGTACCCTTTGGCATGGGGGTGGTGGAGAGAGAGAGAGAGGGAGAGAGAAAGAGAGAGAGAGAGAGAAGGAAAAAATAAAAACAAATTAAAGATTGAGCAGGAGCTTTGGGACATTATTTAACAACTATCTTTTTTATGTCTTGACATTAAGCTGGCCTAACTACATTTCAGGGAATAAGGGCTGCACGCTAATCTAAAGGGTAGCCGGTGCTGATGGCAGCATTTCAGGCCAGTTCTCAATACTCAATCAAGCTATTACTAACAAACGCGAGACGGATAATGCCAGCGTCTACATCTTCCCCCTGCCTGGAAATTGTCTTGATTTAAGTAACTGTCCTGTGGCAACCTCTGCCTTTCAGAACATAATAAGGGGGGTGGGTCTCAAATGCCTGTTTATTTAATAGCAGGTCACTTCCGTCCCTGGAAACAGACAGCATATCCAACTAAAATTTCTAAAGCAGCCATGGGGAAATCAGCAAAGCAGGGTGTGATGAGGTGGGGCTCATGGCTTTCTGCAATTGGGAGGCTGTTCGAGCCAGTGGAATTAGTATGCATCTTGCAAAGGGGAGAGAAAAAGGGCAAGCCTTGGGTAATACATTTTTATTGCATATTTTTAGTAAGAAAAAAATGCCAAGGAAATAACATAATTATCCAGCAACATAAGAGGGGCTAAATATATTTTGGACATGTATACAGTAGGCAAGTCCTATCACAAGTACAGCAAGAGCTAGCCTTCTATACACTCACTGGGCTGGAATAATCTCCAAACTAAAGACATTATTAAGTGGTGGGGAAGTGGGGATCTTGAACAATTTAAGAAGTATAGCTCCATTTATTTGGAATAAATGTAGCTACTTGAAGTAAAAATTATATATTTATAAATATATGTAAATTCAAAAAGAAAACTCAGGAAAACTATACACTAAAGTAATAACAGTAATTACCTCTGGGAGAGCAAAGGATGAAGTGGAAAGTTTGCCTTTGACTTTATATACTTCGATATTGTTTAAATATTTTATAACAAGAACAGATTTGTATATTACTGGTGCAATTAAAAATAAATAAGCCAGTAAACAGAGTTTTTAAAAATCCCACAACAATGTGAAACAGTAGAAAAACCTTTTGTAGATTCAAGGTCTATGATGGAATATACCATGGATATGACAGGATGGGCATTCTCACACACCCTCCACCCAAGGAGGATCTAGAAGAACTACCTGGGCCATCCCCTGTCAGAGCACCCAGGAGCCATACAGCATTATTTGGGGGCCCCTTTCAGCCATAAGTATCCCTGATTCTCGAGGCTGACTTCGACTTGGTGTATATGGATACCCAAGTTGCCTTCAACTTATAGCCTGTATCAGCCAAGTGTTTGCCAGCTGCTGCATACATCTCCTCTTGTTCCTACCATTTTATGGACTTGAGGGAAAAAAAAGATCTGGATAAGAAGTATGGAGCCCATCAACTCTTCTTCGTGACTCAGCAAAAGTCATGATTCCATTTTAGGGTTCCTAAGTAGTACTGTAAAGTGGAGTCATAGAGAAAGGCACGTAGGGCCATAGGCTGCTCCAGGCACTGGGGCAGTACCTTGGGAGAAGGAGTAAAATGTCACCTTTTATGATCTCTTGGTACACAATTAGGTGTGACCAACTTTCTGTATCATACTGCCAGTGTATAAACAGCAGCTGTCTATATCCATGTTCCTTTCATTTTCACCTTGTAGGAAGCCCAACAGCAAGTGACCTAAAGGAACCTATGTCCAGTTGTAGACATATGATTTCACACCACAAGAAATACCAAAGGCATATGTAGAAAGCTTCCGTGTTTCTCTGGGATGCCCTTATAGGAATGACACAGTTTTAGACAATGAAGACTTGGGTCAAGGCTTGGAGTGTACAGCTCTACTGTGCTTAAGAGTGCTAAATTTGGGTGGATTTGTAAAGAATCTACAAATAGAAGACACATCTGACTTCCAGAGGCAGGTAACTAAACATGGGTGGGGCCACATAATGCGCACAAATACTCGAGGTATCTGCTCGTGCACCTGCCAAAGCAGTTCTGTTTTCACAGAGCTACCTTCAGAGTCAAGGGGTTATGCGGTATATCATAACCAAATTGATCACATATCTGAATTTAGCAATGTACATACAGTATACATGAATGCTTCTCTAGTGAGTGAATTGTAACGGGTGACCATCTTTAACTCCTGGTATGCATTAAGGTAGTCAGTTCAGTCTTGTGTCCATAGGTGATCTGTCTAATGTTTTTTGCACTTTAGATATTTATGGATGACTTGTTGGACCAGGCATTATGGAAGACAGATAGTGGCTGCACAAGGGTTCTGACTGTGGATAGCTCCTTATATATCTTTTACAACATTATATTGCTTGGCTCTTGTGGTTACATTTCTAAGCTTCTGGAAGCTGATAAAAAGTAGAGGAAAAACAGAACCCTTAGCTGTCAGCTAAGAGGCTGCATAGTCCTCAATTTTAGATATGACTTGATAATAAAAGTAACTAGAGGATAGGTAATATTTTCCTGAATTTCTGACATAGACAGCCACATAAAATTTTGAAAAGAATTAATATTCTATAAGTCTATAATTTTGTAGAGAATATATGATAATTAGAAAGAGACCAGCTATGTGACTTTTAAATCAGTCATCCCATATCTTTATACTAAATTGTGGAGTCCCAAATTGTCTTTTATAGATTGCTGTCATAGTGATCGTTATAAATATATATATATATATATATGTGTGTGTGTGTGTGTGTATATATATATATATATATATGTATATGTTTTTACATGGATGCAAAGCCATAGAAAACATTTCTGATTTTCTAAACAAAGAGTGAGTAGACACTGGCCCACAGAAGAGGTGTGGAATTCCATACAGTAGAGATAATTCTGTTTTTTATCTATTTGGTCAATATCAGAAGGAAGATAAGGAAGTTCAGAATTTCTCCAAGCATTAACTATGCCAAATTAAAATGCCAACAATAATTTTATATGTGAATTCTTGGTACATATATCAAAACAGAGCAGCATTTTAAATTTCACCTAGGAAAGGAAGTTTAGACAGTGGCATATTAGTGCACGTGGTAGTAGCTCAACCTTGCCCCTGACAAGGGGATGCACTTGGCTGAAAATTCTTTTTAATAAGGCCTCCCAGGGTTTTTACTTTCTTAGCAAAGCACAGAGGAAGAACTGCTACATCCTCAGGCCTGTAACCGCACAAAGGAGCAGAGACATGATCAAAGCTTCAACAATTAGAGCCACCTGGGATTTCCTCTTGTGAATGTAAAGAGCAAAACATCAAATAGTGTGACCTTGACTCACAGGCAATATGGACACTTTGGGGAAGTTGTGCAGGGTTTCCCACTCTCGCTTGAGGTACTCGATGGAGCCCACAAACACAATGTGTTTGAGCTCATGATAGTGAAAATTGCTAGCACGAAGTGGCATCACCAGGTTCCGGAGGCCAATCAGGGCTGAGCTGACATCCCCAAAGATACAGACTACAACATGGCCACTCAGGACAGTCATGGCAGCTTCACTTCGAGTCTGTGACAGAGAGAAGCACAAGAGTATCAGAGAGAAGTGTTCACAACACTGGTATAAGGAAAGCATCATTCATCCAAAGGAGAAAGTTAAAATTCTTTGGACCACTTACTGTGTACCAGTGCTGTAATTTAGGTGTTGGCCACATGTCCCCCAACGGCCAACTGTGATTAATGTTTTTGTCTTCAGAGTGGCATTATTGCATGGTGGAGTTTTGTTGAGTTGAAGCCTAGTTGAAGTCTTTAGCTTATTGGAAGGGTGGGACAGTTCATTGCAACTGCCTGTGAGTTTCCATGTGACTCCTTGAGTTCCAAAAACAATCAGTATGGAAAGAGCAAACATGGAGATAGCCACCTCCTTTCTCTCTGCCAATGTTTGCTTCCGTACACTCTTTCTAAGGTCATCTACCATCTCACCAGAGATGAGGCAAATGGGGCAACTGAGCATTGTACTTTCAATCTCCTAACTGTGAGGTACCTTTTCTCTTTATGAGTTAGCTGTCTCAGGTATTTTATTATAATACCACAAAGCACCCAATACAGCTATGAATTGTATTGCAGTAAAACAAATGTTTAATTTTAATTCATAATAATAGACAAGAAGTAATTCTTCAATAGCATATATAAAGTTTCACAAGGCACCGGTTCTAATAGACAAAAGTATATCAGGAGAAGTGGGGAGGTGAATAAAAAAGTAAAACTCAGGTTACCATGTGGCTGTTTTACAACACCATTTTTTAGGAAGTCAAAGGCTGGCTTAAAACTCCATATCCATCATGTTAGAGAACATATAATCTTTCTAATAATTTTAGTGCATACAGTAAGTACACATGCAGAGAAAGCACTATTTTTTCCTTCTTGATCGTATTCATCATACCAGTAAGCTTACAAGACAGCTATTATTTTCACTTTGTCATTATGTGCATATACTCACATCTGCTTTGCACAAGGACACATATTGTATTTATGTCATAAATTCCTGTAAACATATATCTACACATTGCTATCTTTTTGAACAATAGGAAGGTGCGCTATGTAAACTTGTGAGCAAGAGACAGTGCATAGTACTCATTAGGAGAAGAAAGAGAAAAAAGCAGATGTTATGTATGTGGGAAGAAAAGAAGTGTTAGTGTCTGTGAAATGGGTGATAAATTGTGTGGTGGTGGTGGTATGCACCTTTAATCCTAGCACTCAGGAAGCAGAGGCAGATGGATCTCTGAGTTCAAGGCAGATTGGACTACAGAGTAGGCTTCAGGAGAGCCAAGGCCACACAGACAGACCTTGTCTTGAAAAACCGAAGAAAAGAAAAAAAGAAAGAGAAAGACATGGGTAATAAAATGAGATACTTTTAGGCCCTTTTGCTAAGATGATGATTAAATGCTCCTATTCATTGTTTGGTTGCAGATGAAATTTGGGGTTCTCTTTCGATGTTTTAGTGAGGTGACATAGCCTATCACTGTCTCAGTGGATAGACAGAATGTGGTATCTGAAGCCAGAGGATGGCTGCTGTGATCTGTAGCCTCGATCTGGTGATACCAGCCTATAAGCTTCTATATGTCCACTGAGCTAAACATGGTTTTTAAAATTCGCAATGACTAAAAAAAATCAAAATTAGGAATGTCATGATAAGTGATAATAATATAAAACTCACATTCTAATAAAGTTTTATTGGGACACAGCCAACTCAAAATATTTAGGTATTTTCCATGGCTGCTTTTATGGAAAAAAGGGTTATCAATTGTGGTGGAGATAATATGCCCTATGAGACTTAAATCGCCGATTATGCCCTTCAACGGAAAATGTATGCTGACCCCATGTTCAGACCTGAGGGTTTTCTGAATCATTGCTGGAAGGGCTTGACATATAAAAACCCACAAATAGTCATTCCAACGGTCCAGAGGCCAATCAGTAAAGACACATGTCTTTCCCCAGCCCCAGATCTGTATCCACAAAGATGACAAAGGAAGAAATATGCCCTTGTTGGGCAGGACCCCAACAAATTGTTATCTGTCCATTGCTGTTCTTTTGTTCATCCTATCGGTGAAAAGGACAACAGAATGAGGTCATGGTAGGACAGATATTTGTCTCTTCTTTTAGTCAACACTTTCATCCTGCCTGCTATCTTTCCTGATCCTCATCACATGCTCATAAGGCCCCCATGGGCTAACAATGCTTTGGGGGAAGCATATTACTGTCCGCTGCTCAAACCAACCACTGCTTGATTTAATCCCTAGCACTGACCAATGTATTGATTGCTTAAATGCCAACATTGCAATTCGCATCAATGTCAGGGCTATTACAGTAACTCCTGGGAAGAGAAGAGTCTAACTTACATTGCCTGGTCATTAGAATAAAGCAGGATCTATCTCCATTGCTGGTTTTCCAGAGCTGAGGAAAACCTGAAACACAAGATCTAAGAAATGCCTCCAAAAGATGGCCAACGAGGCTCTCGGGAGCTCCCATCATTTCTCGCCACTTTGTGAGGTAGAAAATCTTATCCAGGCTGCATGGAAGTGCTAGTCCCCGGAGCCAGAGCAGAAAAATAAGCCCTCTTGCCCTCTTAGGTGCACTGTGATTGGGGCTCCTAAATATTTTCCATTGGCCTGGTAACCGAAGAAGCTAGTTCCCCTCCACAGAGAAGTACTAATGGGGAGGTGAAGGATGGAAACTGGAAATTGAAGAATGAAAAATGAGCTATGTACCATGGGCAGAATGGCCCAGAGACAGAAGCTAAACTTAGGAGCTTAGACCTGGGACAAATACCTATTCTCAAACATGTCAGAGCTATATCCCATGAGGGTGTGTGGAAAGGTCCAGTCCTGCACCTCAATCTGGAAAGCCTGACTTTTCCATGCTTGAGACCCAACAGGAAAACCCTTCCAGAGTTTCTCTGTGTACCCTTCAGTCCAGAACCTATTTGTACTTGATAGGACTCCCTTGCTGCTTTAAGCCTAGACTGAAACTTATTCCATGGGTCTGAAGAAGACTTTGTATCTCACAGCACTCAGACTCAAAAAGATTGTTTTGTGGTTCAATTTTATATCTCTGTTCCAATTAGAGGACTATCCCTTCTATATCCAAATCACCCAAAGCCATTTGATTCCTGAACTCAGTGACGATTCCATAAGCATCTTCCACAAGTGCTTCCAAATCTCCCCCAGACCCCTGTTCTTATCTGCTCGTTATGGCAGAGGGGTCTCCTTGGATTCTACTGCCTCAGTAGCATGTCTAGACTCTGTCCTTTGCAGGACAGAGTCCTGCCTTATTTTCTTCACAAACCCTTTTGTGCACATCTAAATCATTCTCATAGACTCATTCACCTCCTCCCTGGTCTTCCTTTTGCCCCACTAGAAAACAAGGCCTGCCCTATATGTCTCAGAGCAAGAACAATACCTAATACATACTATGTTTGCTATCATTGTTCCCTTAACTGATGTTGTTCTTTCCGATGAGCTCATCCCCCTAAATTTCTTCCTTCTATAAGGGGATATTGATCACATGTCAATAGCATGCTCTATGCAGAACATTCAGTTGAAGCACCAGCATATAAACAAACCAAAGGTGACCAATCACAGAGCATCTAAGTGGTTAGAGCCATCTCCTCTCCTGGAAATCACACAGTGGCTGTTGACTGAGCATTCCAACTTTGTGTTGGCAGTTTTAATAACTCTGAAATAGCTTCCAGCACAAGGCTGTATTGGCTCACAATGCACATTTATAATTAATTTGAAAACACACACACTTTTTAAAACATAATGGGGAAATCTAGTGGATTAGTGTACAAAGTCACACTGAGGATCTGGTCCTTGCTAAGGAAAAGAGGACCTGAAATAGAAAATGATAGGATTTTTCCTAGCTGAAAAAGGGGCAGGCTCACAGCCATCTAGGGATTAGAGGCACAGGGAAAAAGAGCCCTGTCTGATTGGCCTTCCTGACTACTAACCCACTTTTCATGGATTAGCAAGACAATAAACCCTAGGGAAGCCAATGTAGGCATAAAACCCGAAAGCTGTTAACAGGACAAATGCAGTAGAACGGATTGCTGTCTGAGCTGACTTTCCTGGGACAGAGCGGGAGAAAACTGCTCTTTCTACAGCCATCCCTGAAACTCTCCCTGAAGTGAGGTCCTGCAATGCCATCCTCAGCAGATGCATTTGCCTACGTGTGCCATATGCTAGGCTTGACTGAAACGTGTTAGGGTAAGAAACACTACTGTAGGTCTGGAGTGGTGGGTTAGTTGATAAAGAACTTGTGTAAGCATGACCTAGTTTTGATTCCTGGTACCCACATTAAAAAGAAAAAGCTGGATGTTGTGGATACCCAGAATTCTAGTGCTAGGAAGGTAGAGATAGCATGTCCCTGAAGACTCACTGGCCCACTGGTCTAGCTGAATCAGTGAACTCTCTGTTCAGTGAGAGTCCCTGATTCAAAGAGAAAGTAGGAGTGATGAAGAAATACACCTGACATTGACCTCTGGCTTATACACAAGTACACATACAACAAAACAAAACAAAATATATAACAGATAACAAAGCAGGTAATATTCCTATTTCTTCATGGTATTTATAGATAACCATGATGATAACAGCAGGTTAGCGAAAGGTGCAGCTGTGGAGTCTTGTGTTAGCTTTTCACCACAGTTTTATGAAGTTAGGGTCATTCTCATCCCATCTTCATACAGATGAGGTAATTAAAATGCAGTGTCCAAGAACTGGCCTAAGGCCATGCAACTACCAGATGGCAGGGCCAGGCTCTGACCCCAGAGCCACCTGAGGATAAGGAATTACATGCATCCTACCTCCCACAAAACCTTGCCACAGCATACAATCACTGTGTCCTGATAAAAATACAGGTGTTGAAAGTTCTACTCTCAGGAGAGAAAAAAAAATCTGCTCTAAGCTCATGTTCTGATCAGACATCTAGCTGTTTCAGTCTCTGGTCAGAATTTTGGTCATCAGAATAGCTACTGCAAGTGACAGTGTCCTCTACTCTTCAGTAAGAAAAATCTTCACTCTGAGCAAAAGTCATTATTCATGGCAAAGGAGAAGGAGACCTATCCCATGGCCCTCACTTACCAGAATGACTTTCTCAATCTCCTTGGGTGCACACCAGTGAAACATCCCAGTAGAGTCATACTTTTTCACATTGGAATCCATGTTGTCAATCTGATCATTGCCAGGAATTAACAAGGGGTCATGCCTGAGGAGGAAAGACAGGAAAACCTAAGTGGAAAATGTGATAAATTATAAATGCAAAGGGTCCCCCGAGTTACATCTCAGAGGGGATGACAGATGCCGAGAAAGAGGTTGTCACCAATGGCCATCTTCTCTTTTACAGAGTACATCCCTTGAAAGACAGCTGTCCAAACCATGTACCCCTCTGGAAGGACACTTGACTTTGTCAGGTAGTAATTCTGCCTTTTTCCTGCCCGTTTTGCAAATGGGCTTCATGCCATTTTGTGGGTTCAGTTTCTTTTTTATGACTATCTCATTCCTTGTTGTCTCATTTTACCAGCTATCCAGTTTCCCCAGCACACACACACACACACACACACACACACACACACACACACACACACCCCAAAGGTTTGCTATTAGCATTGGCAATGAAAAGGAAAGAATAGGAATAGAGCCTCATGCTGGCTGACTGGCATCAGGATGGAAAGCCAATTACTCGCTCTTTCTGACTACAACTTCTGACGCGATGCTCTTCGCAGTAAAAGCTTTAACAGGCTGCACTTTAAATATTTTAGCAATTTGCCCAATCAGATTTTGCTCTCCCCGGCTGAAGCCCTTTAAAGATTCAGCAGCGTGTCACTTCAGAGCAGATTGACTACCAAATGCCCACATCTGGAATACATGATTTCAATACTAAACAACACCCTCTCTCCTCGCCTTGACAACTGTATTTGTGCTTAACTGTCCAATGACAGGCTCCTCATCCCCACCCTCATTCCTTGGATGAGAGCCTTGAGCTCAGATGCATCTTAATAAACTTGTTTCAAATTCTCAAGGCTACATCCACTCCTTCTGGAAGGATGGCTGTAGAGAGGCCATGGGTTGGCAGGGTCTAACTGACAACCTGAGGAATTACAATGAAATCAGGCAGATCTACCATGCCCACAGTAGAAGAAGCAAGCCCAGAGCCCAGGCAATACTCATTGTCTGGGGCTCTGTCTCTGATAAGTCATCAGATAAATGTGTGGGAAGTCCTTGCTAACCTCTACAACATTGACTACATATTACTAAGACATTATCCCAGGCAGACCTACACTGTACCAAATTATCTTCCTTAAGCAAACTGTCAACCAACAACAGAAAAAAGAACTAAATTCAAATTTCAAAATTGTATAGTGATGTTACCTTTAAAATGATTTATTTCAAGCATTTATTTATGTTTTAATATTTTACCCCAACAATTTCTCATTTCTTTGCTCCATCAAGAGTAGGGAAACAATCTCTCTAATTAAGTTTCTGGATATCTAGCATGACCTGTGTATTTTGCCTTCCACACAGGGAGAAGACAGGAAACCCACTGTCGATGTTTTCATCCTCAGCAATTTGCTTTGAGGCTACAGCAAATGACAAATGCCATGTGATACGATCCTGTGGAGTCATCTTCAAGGAGCATGCTAGATTACTGCAGAAACTGTCACATCTGATCTTTAAAGGAGTAGAACAACCCAATTCAGAGTAGCATCTCACTGGCCCAGTTGTTGACAGGTCTTGAGGGGCTATCAACTACCAGGACACCTCTCAAATATAAAGCTGAGTCCAAACGTGCTAAAATAAGAGTCACTGAGATGGATCAGTGAGTAAAGGTGCTCTCTATGCAAGTCCTGACACTTAAGTGTGATCCTTAGAAGGCGTGTAAGGTGTAAAGAAAAAATCGACTCTTTGTGGTTGTCTTTTGACTTACACACACATCACACTCAGTTTAGTAAATGAGGGGTTTTCTTATTCAACTTTGACAAATATTTAATAGTTTTACAGCCATCCAGCATCTGTCATAGGTAGATAGACAAAGGCTACAACAGAGAAGTGGCTTGAAAAAAACAGTCTCTTCTCAAGCCTTGAAGAACATGATTTAGGGTACAACAGAATCTTAGCCCTGCCATGAAGACAGAGTCAAGTTCAAATTGTCTTGCCTTGTTTGTTGGTCAGAAAGGTGTTATCTTAGCTTCCAAATGCCTGGGACCTATTCCCAGTACATTAAGGTCTTAAAAGGTATGCACGACTATATTTACATCTTACCAGCTGGATGCCAAAAATTTGTTTTAAAAAATATATGTCTTGGAAGAGAGGTGATGCGTTTAGGTCAGGAACATTTGGTTCTTTCTAGAAAGTATTATGTCTTAGTGAGAGTGGCCTATAACTATCTTAGAAAAGAAGAAAGATGGATGGTCAACTGCCCATCAATGTGAGGAAAAAGGTAACAGTGGATGATAATTATACACTAACTAAGGCTGGATATAAGGAAAGAGCAGCTATACTATGAGTCTAGGGATTTGAGCCATGCTTTATGCTCTAACATGCAGAATTGTGCAGCAAGTCTCAGAGGAGCTTCATGTATACTCTATCTCCCACACAGACCTCTGAATCTGGCCTGGATGATTTCAATATATACCAGCTAGGATTTCTCCCAAAGGGTCTGATCTGAGAAACATGAAAAACCTCCCTGAATGCAGATATTTACTTTGCAGACCAGACATGGCACCTAACTTCCAATTTTTTTTAAATCAGTAAAGTTATCAATAAACATGAGACCCTCCTCCATTTTGAGCCAGCAAAGGAAGCTGTAGTAATGTCAAATGGAGGTTCACCTGTAGTAGAAAAAAGAAAACATAGGTCAAATGTCACAGTACATGAGGGTGTGTGCTATAGCAAATTAGCATGCATGGCAACTGAAAGCTTCAAGAAAGGACCTGTTTATTCCCCATTGGTATAAGATCACTGAATTTTTGATGGAAACAAAAGCAAGAGTTGACCCTTTGAGAGGAGGACCATAGGAATAACTGACAAGCTGTTAAAAGCAAGCATTTTAATATTGTCCCACTGGTAGCTATTAGAATCTACTCAAAGAAATGAGGTCTAAGTAACCACAAAATGGTATCTAAAAGTGATGGCTGGAGATGTCTAGTATGCTATTGCTTAAGGTAAGCCACAGAAGACTTTAAGCAATTGTAGGAGAGATTCTCAGATGGGAACTGGCAGTCAATAGATTATGAGCCAACTGACTCATACAGAAATCAGGTAAATCCAGCATCATGCCTCCAGAAACAAAATATATTATATAAAATAGAAAATTGAAAATGAGGGGGTTTGTTTTGGTAAGGTACAAGAACTAGTACTATTAGGAGTGACTTAACTACAAACGTTGGTGAGCCTAAAAGACCTTCAGATCTGAAGCAGTGTATTCTCCTTGGGGTGGGAAATAGATGAATTTTGAAAGGATTAGGCCACTGTTGGACTGTGAAAGGCTAGAAGGTAGTAAATTGGTAAAGAATCGTTGTTGGAAAGTGAAATCAGGAGCACGGAAGTTCTCCTAATTTCAGTTCCATTAAAGGCCATGTTCAACAGATTCTGCTTTGAGGGGGGAGTGGTGATTGGACTGTGAACCCTCCCAGTGTCATGAGAATATGTGATTACTTTGGGTCAAACAGGATGGATTTCTTTAGCAAGTCAGTTCCTGTAGCAATTTCAAGTGCCCTTCACTGGCTTATGCTGTCATGAGACCGCTGGAACAGGTGGGAAAAAAGGGGTCTCCAGGGTTTTCTGCCTCTTAAAATAGGGATTCCCCAAATTGTCTTTCTAGAAAAAAGCCTTATGTATTTGCCTTTGAGCACACCAATCAACACTGTGGTCCAGGGAGATGAGGGGGAGCCAAGCAGGTTGCTATGCATGGGAAGGAAGATCATGGGAAATATCTCTGAGCTGGAGATGCTTTCGGGATAATGATGATGGCAGGTCTACTTGCAAAAGCCTCAAATAAGCTCTAGAAGACCTAGCAGAGCTGATGACCGGCACTAGGTCCTAGTCCCTTTCCCGTATTGACTGGGTATTTCTTCAACCCACACAGCAATCCACAACTCTCCTAAGATCCTCCATGATTAATTCAAGTCCCACTTGTCACTTATGACTTGCCAGAGCCCTTGTTATTTTTTTTAAGATTTATTTATTATTTATACAGCATTCTGCCTGCACACTAGATCTTACTATAGTTGGTTATAAGCCACCATGTGGTTGCTGGGAATTGAACTCAGGACCTTTGGAAGAACAGCATGTGTTCTTAACCTCTGAGCCATCTCTCCAGCCCACCCTTGTTATTTTTTAAAGGGACAGAAAATGTATTTGGTGGATTACAGCTATAGCTGCTATTTCACTGGTAAGGGCTAGAGTATGCCATCTGTATGTTGAGATCCTCCTTCTTAGTACCCCAGAATAGGACCATATTTTGAGTTATGCTATTTATAAAACTAAGATCACTGGGGTGGGTCCTAAATTTGTTTTCTTCCATATACAGAGTGGTAATCTGGACTCAGACATCGACAGAACAGGAGCCACAGTAACGTCAAGAGAGAAGAAAGATCTGCAAGTTATGAAGAGAATCTGAAACGGGTCCTTCCCAAGGTCCTCAGAAATAACCAGCCCTTCTGAAGTCTTAACTTTGAACCTTTAGCCTCCAGAACTGTGAGAAATAAATTTCCTGCTGTTAATTACGGAGCTCTACTTCAGCGGTAATGTTTATGGAACGTTGTTAACCGGCACTGGAGGACAGTGGAGATGACAGCCTAACCTAGAGAAAAGATGAAGCCTGGTCCTGAGCTAGTCAGTCTGCTTACTCAGTTGAACTAAGAATGTTTTTTCCCTCAGTGGTGTTTAGTGATTGATACCAATAAAGGCAAGAAGCCACCTATTTCCTCTAGGCAATTCATGTGGTGGTTAAAGACTCTAATCTCTGAGGGAAAATGCCTGACTTCAAACCTTGGCTTTCCCCATATTTGGCAAGTTGTACCCTGCCTCAGTTTCTCAATCAGTAAGAGAATGTTAACCACAATCATTACACCATAGATTCAATTTAGGGAGTGTATAAGCAAAGGCATATCAGGCATACAGCAAAGACCTCAGCCAACTGATCTTCAGCAAGCATTTGAGGCTATGATCCCTACTGTTGTTTACTGTTAGCTTAGAATCTAGTACTGCTTTGGTAGCTCTGATTATGGTCAAAGGAAAAAAGTAAAGTACAGAAGGCCAATGGTAAAGATATAGCACTACTTTTGTTGGTTCTCCTACTGCCATGACAGAGTTCCCATAAGTTGAAACCTTATAAACGTCACCATGCTAAAATTTTTCCCCACATATTGTCATTTGCCCATCATAATAATACTCATAGGCATTTTCTGTTATTAAAAGCCCACGTGTATAGATGGGAAAATAGTGAGGGAGCAGAAGGACAGCCTTTGAAAGACGAGAAGCCAGTCCTGCTGGGCTCCCCATCCCTCCATCCCTCCTCTAGGAGGCAGCTGTGTCTTGTTCCCTCTCCCCCACAGCCCAAGCCACAATGCCTTAAGCTGTAAAGAGAGGGAAACAACATCAAGGGTATGTATGAAGTGCACAGCTTGCATGAATACTCAGTAGAAAATTACCCCCGTGAGCCCTTGTCAAGACAATGTGCTAAGGAGTGGCTCAAAAATCAATTAAGGCTTGCGCGAGTCTTTGTCATGTGCCAAAGATCTGAGGGCTGGTTTAGGAATGCCCACTATTTATAACACAGCAGCCCCAGAGAGCTCAGTTCTTTTTGTCCTCTTTGCTCCTCACCTCTCAATTCGTACCTCCGATGTCCACAGCTAGAAATTAAGCATGCCTGACTTCAAGAGGAGAATAAAAGATCTTTGTTTTGAGGGTATGCAGAGCAAGGAATGCCACTTGCCATCAATTAATCTCAGGAAGTGAACTAAATGCCCCGCCACAGCAGAAACACAAAAAAACTTGCCTTGAAGACAAGAGCCTAAAGCTAAACTGCAAATCCCTTCCCAAGCAAACCTGCTGTGAGGAAGTCGAATTATATTTTAAAGAGTAGAGTTCCCCTTACAGCCAAATGCAGCAAAACCCAGTTTACTGTGCAGCTTTGACTTCAACACTGGGCTTCAGAAACTTACATTAAAACCCAAGGAAACCAACAAAGCCCAACAAAGGGAAGTTGCTAGATGCTTTCAGAATTTTACTCTTCTCCCTGGTTAACTTTTAGGACCTGGGGTTTCATCACATGGCAAGGCCTTTTACATTACCACAAACATCTTCCACAGATAGAGACCAACCCCATCCTGCAGTGGCCTTCCAGAAATGGGCAGCAGGGCGAAATGTGAGCATAGCACCCCACCCCAAAAAGCCTTCCATCTAATGATAGGTGCGTCCCCTACAGAGTATATCTGGTTTCAGATGCCAGAGCTGCAGGGTGTTTCTTAGACTTAATCTTCTGTTGCAAATATTTGTTCTCAGCTTTAGCGTCTGCGATTTTTTCCCTTACAGAAGTGTGAGCTGTTCCCTCAGGTAAAAGAATTTGTGTCTGTTTCATTAGACGGTGAACTTTAGTAGGACCAGATCTTGCATTTTTCTCCCGCATGCATTTTTAGCAACCAGTAGAGGACGCCGTATATGCTCAATAAGCAACCAGAATTACAAGAACTACTCAAAAAGTTCTGCTCTTTGAGCATCCCTAGACCTACTATGCATTCCAAAATAGATGCGCAGCAAGAGCCTGTTTCTTTTGTTATCTTATAATGACTTGTTCTGGACTTTTCTAATATTTCTCACATATAAACAGTGTATTTGTGTTAAGACAGAATAACATGTCATTAAGAAAGGAAACATGTTGGGAAAGAAGACTATAAAGTTTGCCTTTAAGCAATCAAGGCTTCCTGGAGTTTGCCTGGAGCCAGCTGCCCTAACTACACAGCAGGGGAGGATCAGGTGTAATGTCCTTAGTGGTCCAGATAGATATTATTAATAAGGGAATTACTTAGGGCTCCAGTGTGAAATATGAAAACTTCTGAAGGATGGGTTGTATCATGTGAAGTTTCTCTAATTGCCCTCTGTTTTTAGAAAGAAGACTTGTCCCACTCCTTTTAGCTCTTGGTAAATAACATTTTCCATTCTGTTGCGAGGAGCCTGGTTTGTATAGTCTGGCACCTGCCAAAATCCTTCAACTCTGCATCAACCATCTTGATAGCCACCATTGCCTCTGGGATGTGGCTTTTCTAGGACTCAGCAGCCACTGTCTTCCGCCAGGTGGACAATCATGGAGTCACCTAAACAAAACTTTCACACCAGGCTCTAGCCACCTGGGAAAACATGGGCCCCTCTCTAATTGCATCATGTTTCCCATTTCCACCTACTTCAGCATCTCTTACTAGGCTCAGATGAAAAGAATGGAAGTTACTGTCCCACTGAGGAGACCTGGGCTCTGTATGATGCCTCTGAAGTGACAGGACAGGATAATGACCTTTTGCTGAGCACTAACTTGTCCTGATTCCCGTGTCAAGTCCATCCAAACCTTGGAATCACAACACCCATGATTTTTCTTCTTCTCTGGTCCCATGGGGGACTGTCATATGCTGTTAGTTTGTGCATTAGGGGAAGAGTTTATTTAGCTAACCTGTCCCTGCCTTCCTTCTTTTTCTGCCCAGTGGAAAATTGTGATGGTGGCATTCTGTCCCCAACCCTGAATGGGCTCCAGGCCATTTTGCCATTTCCTATTATTAGAATCTGTCACACAGGCAGGGTCTGATGTGAGAGAATCTAACAAAAGGGCCCCATGAAACATATGAGTCAAAAGAGAAGGGATATGATTTAACAAGTAGATGACTTCATTTCACCTAATGATCAGTCAGTGCCCAAGAGGATAATGAGTTCCCTCCCATCCGAGTCCCTTCTCTCTCAGGAAACTGAGGTCTAATGCTTCCTGGGTCTCATGACATGAAGCGTTCCTCAAAGTGCTCAATGTCTCTGCTTTGGGCATCATCAATTATCTGTGCTAGCCTGGGTAAGAGCTATCTTTTTGTACAACTTGTCTACCTGACACCAACTGCATAAATAAATCTTCATGTCTGTGCTTCTCTGCTTTGCTCCAGATCTCAGGACTGATATCAGAAATGCCACATGACCTTCTCACTGCCTAATTTGGGCCTATATAGAGTTCAACAGCAAACTCTGAGTCTCTTGATACCCAGAAAACACTGACAGAGGGTGGAATGGGGTTCCCTCTTAAACATCTCCACAATTTGTGGTCACAGAAAAGACCTGATGGGGGACTCCACAGCTACCCTTATACTATTACCAAATGATCTTCCCATACCCAACACACGGTGTAAGGGTTTCCTGATACCTACAAATGGCAAGATCCTCTATGATTGGGAGGCCAGAACACACACACATTTTTCAATTCCAGTGATTTTACTGTATCACTGCAGGCATCCTAAGCGGTGTACAATGGTCTGAGCACCGTCACTGTTCCTTTCTGATGACGTGAGACTTCCCCAGATTTGATAGACTTCATCTTCCTATGCCCCAGGTTCTTGATGTGTCATATGGGAGAGCTATATTCGCTCAGAGCGCTACAGTTATCAATGAGTTTACATGCGCAGCACTCTGGAAATAATGTCTGAGCAACCATGAACAAGGAGGTAGTAACATCAGAAGGGGATCTCCTATAGGCAAACTTCCTTCACAAATCAGCTTGGCTATACAGAGGACAACAGTCCTTCTGTGTTCACAGACATGATAAGCCCTTCTTACTCAATTTCGTGGCATGGGCTTGCCTGTCTCATTTTGAAGAATGGAACTCCCTCTACCCCACCATACCTTAGATCCCTCGAAGACTTCCCACAGCACTTTAAACACAGTGGGTCCTCATGGAACATTGGTGGGATGAGAATCTGGGAGGTGAACAGTTACCTGAGGCACACAGCCTTTCAGGGTTCCATTTTAGAACATGAGTGGAGCCCAGGTATGAATTCTTACCAGCTAAGAAAGAACAACTTCTTGAATATGGATGTGGACAACTGAAGGTGGTTCAGCTAGAGATTCCGTGAGAGTGTGTGTGTGTTGGGGAGGAGGTGGGGTAGGTTTATATGCACATGGATTTGCTTTAACTGTTCGTCACATAGCAGGTTGACTTGCTCTCCTAACTTTCTAGACAGCTTTCAGTGAAAAGGGATCTGCGAGGCTCCAAGTTAAGAACCTTTGACTGAGCTGTTTAGAGACAAAGTTCTTGCCCTCCTGGGATTTACAAAGCAGCAATCCACAAGGGAGGGAGAAGTAGGCAACAGGTGTGGTGATCTGGGCAGAAACTAGAAGAACTTCTTCCAGTGACTCCAAGTAAAGAAACTAGCAATGAAGGGTCATGGCAGAGAGGCAGAGAGCACCAGGGACTCAGGGAACACTGTGGCTCACTTCTCAGTGGCAAAGGTTGTCCGTCATTGCACATCCATCCTCGCTGCCATTGACTCTGGCTGGCTGTGAGGGTTGTTTCTGTCAGACTGACTAAAATATGTACTACTTCCATATTGACACACACATACACATACACGGCTGTTCGTGTAATGATCATAGAGAGAATAAGTGCCACTAAAACACCAGGGTTAGCCTGACACCAGAACAAATGGAGGACCATTAGTGGAGAGTCCCCACTCTTCCTCCTGGCAGACAATTTGGAGGAAGGCCTCATACGAGAGACTGTTTTATCTGTAGGAGTCAGGGTGGTAAATTACAGGCCATCTCAGGCCATTCTGGGCTCTGGGTTTCTCTCTCAAGCTGTCCGTATCACCACCCATAGGCCACTAAAACCTGCCCACATTCAGAATGATTGATTCTGCTCAAAAGTGAGGCACAGAACCATGCCGGAAAGCTCACTTCAAATAAGTCATTAGCTTCTTTATGGGCTTGGGGGGAGGGAGGCTGCCATAAGGAATAGGACCTGGGAGTTTCATCTTCTGAAGAGTAGAAAAGAGGATGTTTGAAGAGGTAGGAGGAAATAGGAAAGAAGGAAGGATCTAGGAAGCTCAGGACTCAGGAGCCTCATCGGCAATACTATGTATGCATTCTAAGGTCAACCAAAAGGCCCTTTGGTTGGATCCTTCAGTGCTAGGCTGGATGTGCAGGAAAATGGAGTAGACTCAGCAGAGACCCTGTCCCTGCTTCTCTGATATTAGATGAAGGATGTTAACCACCTGAGGGGGGAAAAAGTCAAAAATAAAGTGGGGTAGTTCAGACACCCTGATTTGCATGGGATGGTGTGCCCCTGTTTAAGCCATGATGGAGACCATTGTGAGCAGGTGTGACTGCATCAGATGACTGCAACTTTGGTGGAATTAGCAGCCCATAGGCATCAACATGAGAAGCCTGAGTTCTGTAGCTTGGCAAGTTCTGTCTCACCACCTGACCCCCATTTAGCTATTCTGATGTACTACGAAGCAGACAGCTCTGGCCTGGGATGACTGTCTCCCTCAGCCCCTCTCAGGCAGGCAATGAAAGCAAGATCCACTTTGAAAATTCTCCCCCATCATGCAAACTGACATGGGCATGCTTTTCAAAAACCCACAGCCAATCTGTTGATCATTACTTATTTACAAAGGCCTTCAGGCAGAAAGTCCTGTAAAAACCATACTTGATACGGTATACACTAGCTTTTTCTGCTTATGGAAAAAAGTCCCCCCCAAGGCTACCTCAAACCATCACTTTCTATTGCACATAAAATGTAGCATGTAACACTAAAGTATTTAATATATATGGTATAATATATCTACAGGAAAGGCATTTGTGTAGAAGTATGTTACCCTGGATTTGGTAATTTGATGTTTTGCTGAAGGCTACGACTTTAAACAGCCTCCACCTCTTACAGGAGACCTGTCATCTTGGTACCCAAGAGCCAACAGAATAAAGAAGTACCCTTAAGCAGCAAAACTTTGACACAGCTTTGAAGCATATGAAAACAGTGTAACTCCTCAGAATTATTATTACTCAAGATCAAAGCAAGAAGTCATATTTTACATAGCAAACAGGGACAGGGAATTTGGCTCCCAAGGTTTCACATTTCTCAGATTCTTCTTTATTTATTTATTTGCTTCTCTAAATTTAGGCAAAAGAAAGCACTTGGGCTTTTTTCTTCTTTAAATGGAGAAAACTATTAACATTAGATAAGCCGATTACCTAAAGGTGAGTAAATAGGACTTGAATGCTAGGCTGACAACTGTTGTCATAAAACCCAGTGGCTTGGCAGTTGGTGTGTTTTATTCCTTCTCATAACCTGTAAACATGCATGTAAATCAGTAGAGCACAGCAAGGCTGCACAGAAGAAGCACAGGACACTGAAGCCTTTCAGAGGAGTGGAGAAGTGCACATGGGGACAGAAAGGGCCAGGAAATTCTGCCACTGGGAATCCATGTTCCCAGTACAGAAAGACAAGAACCCCACCTATGTCCCAGTGTCCCAGATAGGTGGACACAGAGGAAGCAAGAATGCAGTGAAGAAGTGGGAAGCTGAAAACAGTGTCTCTCTCTCTTATACACACACACACACACACACACACACACACAGATGTATGGAGATCAGAGGTCAACCTCACGTGTCACTCCTCAGGCACCTTCCAACTTTTCTTTTGAGACAGAATCTCACTGATGAAGAACTAACCAAGCAGTCTAGGGTGGGCAGCCAGCAAGCCCTATGAATCCATCAGTCTCCCTCTCTCCAGCCTTAAAATTACCCATGAGCTCTGTAACTGGCTCCTTCCCAGCACCTGCGGATTGTGGGGATCAAAGTCAGGGTCTGTATGTTTGTAAGGCAAGTACTCTACCCTTTGAACTGTCTTCACAGGTCCTGGAATCATTCTTTGCCATTAAAGTGTTGGAGAGTTAGAAGGTCTGACAAAACAGATGGTGGGCGAGGGAGACAATCAAAGAAACAAGGGGGACACAGGATGAATTGCCCAAACAGAAACTGGTAGAGTTGTACTGAAATTCTGTTCATTTGCTATTTCTTAGATGACATTATAGTTTAGAAATGGGGGGAGGAGGAAAGGAAGATGAGATAGATTGAGAAAGAGAGGAAGGACGAAGAAAGGAAGGAAAGAAGGAAGGAAGGAAGGAAGGAAAGAAGGAAGAAGCAAGCACACTCAGTTCCATAATTAATATTGCTTTTAACCTGAGCAGAACTGGATTACTTTTGAACTTTGCTTTGGCAAGACCATGGATTATTAAACTTTTTTTCTCAAGTCAAAATCAATTAACAGAAATTTGATTTCCATCGACAGGATAAAAGGAAGGTAATCTTCAGGTTCATTTTTGATTGTGATGATACATCTCACATATGGCCTTAAGTACAGAAACCAGTCCTCAGAGAGACTCCAGCAGAAAGAGTCTTGCCGCAGGCAAACTAACCACAGAGCCCCTCTGATTGGTTCCCAGTGTCATTAGTGCCGCTGCTGTTTAGTAACTACACACAGACAGGACATGGTGACAGCTAAGACTTTAAAGCCTATGTATTTTTCAAACAGCTTTTCAAACTGTTTTTCGTGACAGAATTTTTTTCAGCTCTATCATTAACTGCTGACAAGCTGACAGAATAAATACTCCAGCCTTTAAGAAGCCATCTAAGGATCTCACTCCCCTCCCCCATGGAGCAGACTGGAAGGGAGGTCTGGGCCTGGGCTTGGTCAGGTGGGGAGGCCAGGGAAGGAGCTGGGGTTGGGTGGGGGGTGGGGAGATTTGCTTACCTCATCAGCTTCGGGGAGGAGTTGGGTGAGTTCCTCATGCCCCCATTACGTTGTTTTTTTTTTGGTGACAGTGTTGGCGGCTGCTCATCTTCAACTGCAAATACAGGCAGCTTGTGAGATTACGAACAGTTTGAGGGCAGACTTCGAAACACAGGCAAGATATCAAAGGACACACATTCAAGGCTCAGTCACTCACTAGAGAGTCACAGCTGTCTTTAGAGGCCCCGTGACAAAGACCGGATGTGTTAGTCAGAGAGGCCAGCTGAGAGAAGGTTGAAGCAATATTGCTTTGTGCGTCAACCCTTGAGCATGCACTATAAACACACTAGAACAATCTATAACTGCCCTGGCATAAGAAAAGTTAGAATAGTGATTTATCTACACATAAAAATACATGTCATTATTCTTGAGTTAATTTTGGTTAAGAGTTAATACTTTGCTTGGTTGAATAAACAAAATAATTATTTTTTTGTAACCAAAATCAGGAATGGAGTTCTGTTTGCAGTAGCAGATTAACTGCCAGCCTGCTGCTTCCCAGAATGAACCAACTTAATTGGCTCCCAATCCTTTCACCCACAGCAAGAGCCTTAAAGAGAAGCAGGGATTCCAGGCCATAGCCGCCATGTTTCACTCACATGTTTCACAATGGGCTGGGAACACTAGTGCATGTAGGCTCAAGAGTTCCCTGCCCAGCTCATCTCCCTTCCTTGCAGCTGCACCAGAGAGGGTTGCTGGTGCTGGGGAAAAGCACTGGAATGAAGGAGGAGGTTGCCACTGAATGATACCTTTTAATGATGGGGTGGCATTTGGGCATGGAAGGTAGCAGAGAAGCCTGGAAACCATAGACTGCTTTCCAAATGTTTAAACCACACAGATCACTAAACAACGCAAAGCTTCAATCACATTCACTCACAGACAACACAGAGCACTGCACTCTGATGCTTTTGCCCAAAGATACCAACTAATAAGCATTGGAGATGGGTTAGCCTGCACCATGCTTTTTTTTTTTTTTGAGAGAGAAAGCTGCTGGATAATTAGCAGATACTTGCCCAGCCTGTCACCCAACAAAATTCTAGCCCTGCTCTCCCCAGCCCCACACAGTCCAGGCTAAAGCTGTAATGTTGAGAAGGAAATTTAGGATCCTCAGATTCTTAGAGCTGATTGTCATACAGAGTAGGAGGAAACAGCCCTGAAACTCAGAATGCATGTAAGTTACCTTAAAGCTAAGAAGAGAAGTATTAGTAGTGACAACATCAAAAGAAGCTTGGTATATGTTAATATGTATGAGCCTTAGATGGGGGAAAGTAGCCAACTCAGCCACTTGCTATTATTGTCCAGAAGACCCATAAGAGAGCATGCATCCTACAGCACTTCCCTGAAAACCCTAAATAAACATAGGCAGTTAGGATACACAGCACCAAAGGGTTTCGAACATTCTAACCATCCTCCAAATTTGCTTCAGAGTGTCACCCGGTATGCCCCCCTGATCTACTGTCAGTTTGGGGTTACCTCATTCTGACTGACCCAAGGCAAAGGACAAATGAATAGTGTGACAAGGTGAGGGAAGCACCAGATAGAATCAAGGCCAGGAAGAACCTGAAAAGCCTCACAACCCAATCCCTCTCCCATCTGCTCCCTCCTCCACTCCCACCCCCACCCTAGGCTCCACTCAGGCTGAGACCCTATCAGTCACTTAGTGCTCCAGGCTGAAACTACGTGGCTGGGAGGATATCGCATCTTATCAGAAATGAGTATCCACAGCAAATCACACTGAGACTAAACAGCACTTAAAAGATTAAAGGAAATAAATACAAGCCACATAAATGGTATTGAAAAAGAATCACTTAGACTGGATATGCATCTCAGCCAGCAAACAGGCACTCTGGGTTTGACCTGAATTCATCTTCCTTTCAGAGGACAGGGGGCAGGCATCCAAAGCAATTCAAGGCAGGATAAAGTATGAGTGTGTGTACGTGCTCACACACATGTCTAAGTCTACTTTTATATTTTCCTGGCTTATGCTGTAGAAGGAAGCCTCCTATTGATTCTTAGCATAATACAAGACCACCTTTTAGTATTGGCCACTGTTAAACTGAGACAGGATGACCTGGATGGTTGCTAGCACACTACTTACGTAAGTTATATTTGAGTACATGAGTATGTTTATTGGGGGTACAAATTGTTCTTCTCCTTTCACAAGCTTACAGTGCTAACACCTGAAAAGGTCTTTCATCTAGCCTAGTTGACAATGGCTAGCTTTACTCAAGATCACTACATGTTACCATGGCTGCAGCCAATTATGGAAATAGTCTCTATTAGTCACTTTCACTGGCTTTTCTGCTGGGTTCTTCACTTAACCTTTCCTTCCCCATTAGCTCTGGGCCTCCAACAAAGTATCCTCTTTGATTAAACACCCACTTCCCTTTTACCTTGTCACGTCTGTTTGCTGGCACTGCTCTTCAGATGGGAGATCTGCAAGTTAATATGTGTTAGCTAGCTCTGGGGAGACACCTCATTGTGGAAAGAGTGTTACGCCTGCTTCGATGCAAGGAAACTATTTATTTTCATTGTGACTCTGAGAGATCATCCATCATAATCATAGTGCATTTAAACTGGGATTTATTCACTTCAGTGGAACCATGTTCAAAGCTTCACTCGGAGCCTGGAAATCTGTTCCCTAAAGAGCTGGGATGGAAAATGTTCTCAGCTTAAATATACGAAAGCTGTGTAATGGAGAACATGACACATGGCTTAGGGCTCACAAGAGGATCAGAGATAAGTTCTCTTTACTATGCAGGATATAAAACATAGTTAATTATTATCTTTTCCTTGGATTCCACCAATTTCTGAATATTTACAGAAAGATCTGGAAAAACTTTTAGCTGAGCTCTAAGATATAATTCCTATCTCATAGCTTCTATGACTATGTGAGAGAAACAAAAATGGAATTAAAAGAAAGACTTCTGTTTACTCACTTCCATGAGAGACAAACATGCTCAAGTAGCTCAAGTGCATGGATACTCACAGGCTTCTGTTTAATCTGCTCTCTAGCTAATTGCAATATACCTTTTTAGCATCTTTCCTCGCCTCTGTGAAGAGCAAGCTGAATGAAGACATGCTCCTTTAAAGAAACCTGAATTACCAGCTTCTTTAAAATACAAACAAGTTTGGGAATCTAATGTGGAATTTTTATAGGAGCCAAACTCTCCCAGTTTTCAAGCCCTCATAAAATTCAAGGGCTTGTTTTTGCACATCCCTGAGTATAACACTTAATGTTCTGTTGTAACTTCCCAGTGCTTTCCTGTCTAATAGGCCCTGGATCTAACAGTTTTACAGTTTGGGGAGAAGAGTCAGCGTTAGGAAAATGCCAGGCAGGTCTAATGAGGCTTCAGATCCTCTGGTTTGTACCGGAGCTTAATTTAAACTTACAATGATGTTTTAACATGTTTGCATTTTCTTGACTAAAGAGGATTCATTATTTCGGTGACATAACCTCCAGACAATGCTCTGGGAATTGATTTAAGATGTGGTGGTAATTCCAACAGCCATAATGCAGGGCTGAACATCTGTAACAACATTTCATTCCACTTTTCATCAGCATTCTGTTTTTAAGCAAGAGCAAAGCAACATCTTTCAGAAACACTGGCCAGGGTCCTGGGCTTACTTCAAAATGATCACATATCTTACTCAATTTTTCAAAAAGAAATTCCTGCTTTTTTTCTTCCTTTCCAGCTACAAGTATTATGCCAGAGTCCACGGGTGCCTCTTGTAAAGGTCCTGGACATGAATGGGCAAAATGGACAATGACCACAACTTTCAGGTTGCACAAATAGCCTGATACCTACATGGGATCAATCCACCAGTCCCCTCCAGCCTGGGGCATTTTCCCTCTTGCCTGCTTTCCTCATGAGATTAAGGAGGGGGTGGTGAAATGAAGCTCTGAGATTTAAAGGTGAGTTTGTTGGCTGGAGTTAAAAAAAAATAGCTCAAAGCAAATAAACTCAGAAAAGTAATAAAAGGCAACAACTCATAAACATGAGTCAAACAGCTATCTCCATTACATTATTAATCACCACATCTGGAGTAACCCACATCTGCACACACTTAGCAGATCATTAGTAATGTCATATTCACACTGGAGTCACTCAGAATCAATGGCATGCATAGTGGCTTGAACACAAAGGCACCAAGCTGAAGGGGCTTCCTACTGAAGTCAGGGCTCAAGCTTGTAGTGGGGGAGTGGGGTTGCTTTAATGATTATCCATTGTTTTTTATGGCTTTTCTGTTTCAAATTTCGTGGCCCAAACAAGCTAAATGCATGCCGAAAGCCACAGTAGTCCTCTCTCTTCTTCAACTGAGCTTAGTGTGTTACGGTGAAGGGTGAAGCTCGGAGGGGTCCCAGGCAATTATTAAACAATAGGACAAAGCCCAGCACTCCTTCACCTGACTTGGGCACATGTTGAGAATTGGGAGTTGCATTCTTGTGCACAAATGGGTCTTTTTGATAGTGTGTTCTAGCTTCAACCTTGACTGCCAAACAATAGGGAGAGAAGAAAATTGACATTAATCCCTAGTGAAATTGTTCATTACAAAAGTTACCAACTGATTTTTAACACTAAATACAACCATCATTTTGTATTAGAATGGAGGTTTCTCCCTCCTGGCTAAACAGCAGGGTCTTTTCTTTCTCCCCCACCCCCACCCCTGCCCCATGACTTCTTAAAATAACTTCTGAAGGGGTGACATCCAAAACTTTAGAAGACATTCTCCTTTGTGTAGAGACTTCAAAAAATAAAGGGTCCCTCTTTCCCCCCAACAACACACATAGACACACAAACCAAAACCAGTTTCACAGCATCATCAGGGCTATTACTTTCTGGGCAGTGCTGGAGAGAGTCCTGCTCAATACTGCTCACATTTCAAGTCTTTGTCCCTCATTGTTAAACTCTTGCTTTTCATCCCAGACTGTCGGCCTGACCAGCCATCTCGGTTTTGAGGTCACTGCTTCACTTGGTCTAAATCTAAATGCCATGCACTGGACAACCAGAAAGAGTACTGCAAAGGGGTCAGGGGTAGAGCTCAAAGGTACAGTGCTTGCTTAGCGTGTGTGATGTCCTGGTTTCCATCCCCAGCATCAATCCCTCAATAAAGATAACAAAAAAGGAGAGGAAATAACGTGTCACACTTCTCATCTGTGACATCAGAGAAACGCTGGTACTTTCTAGAGTGGTCTTGTTTGGTATATAGCTGCTCACTGACTAACACTCAGGGTAAACAGTGAAAGCACAAGTGCTGGGGGAGAGGTTAACAAGAGTATGCTTCCTTTCTTCTCCCCGAAGCCACACCACAGAAGTCCCAGAACACTGTCATACTGCCATGACGAGAGTCACTGTGGACAGAAGGTCCCTGGCTGACTGGATTCCCTGAATTCAATAGGTGCCTGAATTCAAAAGAAGCCTGAACTAATTAACACTCGGGGTTTTATAATGTGGATGCAAAAAAAAAAAGATATTAAATGACAGAAAGGTGCTTCACCCCTGGCAGCTTGTCATATACACAGGAGGTGGGTGTTTCCTTAAGAAATGACAGAAAAGCAATGATAATAAATCCCAGAAATATGATAGCCCATAGTGTGGGTTATCCAAACTAGCACCTGACTGTTGATGCAAGATGAAGCCTGTAGTTAGGAATTGCCGTGAATTCATCACTAAGCATGGCTAAGATACGCATGCCAAAGAAGGGCAGTGGGCAGCTCAAAATCAGAGCACAGGGGTCTTAGAGAAGTCAGCTTTAGAATAAGAATTTCTGATCTGACAAGGACAGAGCATCAAGAGCTCATCACAGTACTTCTACTAAAACCAACCTAGGAAAGCAGTTGTGAAAGATCATTGCAAAACATTGATATACAAACAATGAAATGATAAAGCCATACTGTCTCAAACATACAAAACTCCCTAAAATTGAACAGCCACATCTTCCTGCACATTTATCCAGGTGGGCAATCTCACAACCTGTAGCTGAAAAAATAGGAAACGGATTTATTTGGAAAACTCAGAGGGTGCAAGTTATGAAAAAAAAATTCTGTCATTATATAAAATGAAAATGGGAGGCTGCACTGTGCTAACGGCACAGAGAGCACCCGCCCCACAGAGAGCTGGGAGGGCAGAGAGGGGAGGGTTTGTTGGTGCTTTTCCATTTCTGGCTTTTGTAGTGCTAATAGAAGAATGGGGAAGGGAGACTTTAAGGAACAATAGGAACATAGAAGTTAATCACAGGGTATATTTCTGGCTCTATTCACTGCCTAGGAAACCTGAATTGTGTAAGTTTGAGTCCATCAATATAGAGTAATGAAGGAATTCAGCTCCTACATGGGAGAGAGAGAGAGAAAAATACTACATGAATATGTTAACGGAATCCATGTGACCTTCACTGTAATATATATATATATTCATATATATATATATATATATATATGAATAATGGGTCTTCTAGAATCAAACTAGATAGACTGTGTATACCTATTATATCCACAAGTCCCATGCCAATCGGATCTCTCAGGGACAGGCCTCTGCCTCCTTTGAACCATGGTAGGAGAGTGGTGTTCCTTGGAGAGCCTTGCATCCAGAATCTCAGTTCATATATGGCCCCTAAACTCCAACCCTGCTAAAATTATTTTCCCATCACTCTGCCCTGTTCAGCATTCAGCAGAAAATCCCTTTCAAAGATCTGGTCGCCTTTGGCTCTTTTCTTTCTTAGAACAGGCTGTCTCTTTTGCCTCAACCACAAAGAAGCCTCAGGTGAAGATCATTGAAAATTAGCCTCCCAGCAACTAGACCCAGACCTGAACAAGGGAGTTGGAGGAGGAAGCATGCAATTGAACAAGGAAATGCAAGAATATCCCTGAGTGACTCCAGTTGAATCTAGATCCTGGGAAGGCTACAGGAGCAAGAAGTCCACTTTTAACTTGTTTAAACCAAACCTGGGCAGGACTGGCCCAAAACTCAACAAAACAGCTCAACCCTAATGTCCTTTCCTCCCTTCTCTGCCCCTTGCTCCTCAAGTCAACCAGATGGGAAGGCCTTCAGGCCAAAGGCAGATTTGTTTCTTGTCTGTAGCCCTGATGTGTGGTGTTCATGTTTGGTGGGTCATTTAGGGCATAGATGAAGGCTGCTCAGTTCCTAGAACCAATGGCTGACTTCTTCTTGCCCCTCTCATAAGCAGAGGCAACTGGTAGATAATTGGTGAAAACTATAAGGATAATATTTACTGAAGTATTAAAAAAGATTATAGGTAGGCATAGGAGGGTATGTGCCTGTAATCTCAGCATTTGACAGTCTGAGGCAATAGGGTCATGGGTTTGAGGACAGCATGGACTCTTGAGAGTACCAAACCAAAACAAAATTCCAATTTTAGTCTCTATAAATAAAATTGTGTGTGACCAGAGCCACCATCATTTGTTTACCTATTGTCCATAGCTTCTCTCCCTCTATAACAGTGTTCAGTAACTTCATAACTTCAATAGAGGTCATATGGCTACAAAGCTCCAGATATTAGCCAGCTGACCCTTCTCACAAAAACTGTGTTGAAGCCTGCAGCAGGCTCCTCTGCACATCTGTCCAGCTTTACCTTTCCACAGGACACTGTCCTTTCCCACATGCACAAATAGACAAGCAACAGGATAAGGGTCAGGGTCTATTTAAAGCACACAATCTGAGGACTTGGAGACAGATAGAGGTCATTTAGTGACACTACTGTCCCTATGACAACCCTCTATAGGCCCTGCTAGTCCCCTCATGTTTGAAGGACTTGAGTCAGGTGAGTTCCACCTTTTTCAATAAAGCTAACTTAGATTCATCCACCGGGCACTCTGAGAGTCAAGGCGAAAGCCCGTCTGCTGTGAGCAATTCCTCGAAGCTGTCAGTCCACCCGGTGAGAGCCCATCCAAGACAACAGATTAACCATTAGAGTAGATATGTTGAAAATATACAGCTTCAACCTTTCCCCGGCTAGCTCAGAGCGATATACAGATGATTATTTCAACCGTCAGCTGCCGCACAGATTTAAACCCCTGCACAGTAACTCCTGGATTCATCTGCCCCTTGTCAAACTGGCAAAGCGTTAGTTGGAGGATACGTGGTATGGCAGCTTCACTGCGAATCCAGAATGATCCAGACGGCTGCTGTCTCTTTGTTAACAGGAAGCCAAACTGATGAGTTTGTAATGCATTTCTTATCAAAGGTAGTTTCAGAGAAGAAAATGCACCCCATCCGTTTGGCAAGTATTTCATAGAGGCTGGATTATAGGCTTTAATCAGGGCATCTCCATTATTTTCTTGAAGAAATAGACAACCCAGCATCCATTCCATTAAAATCATTTCATGCCAATGAATTATGTATTTACGAATTTATAATTATCCTTGATTCTCTCCTTCCTGACGCATCCTTAATAAAATCATCATCTGGAGCCTGCAGAGCAATGGTGCTTATTATATGAGCATCTTTATTTGTTTGTTTGTTTCTAAGGTTAGTGCTAATATTTTTGAGCCTTGTGTCTAAAATTATCATTGTGAATGGCAGGATTGCAATTCTCAGCTCCTACACTTAACAAAGACACAATAAAATGTAAAGGAATGTGTGGTATCCAAAATCAGACATCCTTCAAATATGGCTTATTATTGTGTGAGTTTGATTTGATCATAGATCACAACAAGGCCCTCTCCTATTATCATGAGTAATATCCCTGTTACGCGGTCAGACACTGTTCTTGGCACACTGAAAGGGCTCACATGAGTGGCCAAAATTCCTAGCTTACTGCTAGCCATTTTGTTTTCCTCCCTCTTAGACTCCATGGCTAAACACTGGCATTACACCATTGGGCCATCCTTTAAAAAGATAAGATTTTTCTTTGTCATGGATTTTCCTCTATTTTGATTATTTAAAGATATCACATTATATTCCTGACTCCTGAGATTTTGGATATGCTCTTAAACTGGCTTTCACCCTCTTCCCATCCTGGCCTGGCCCATTTCTCAAGGGCGTTTGAGCTGCTGTTTCCACCGCCCCACGGAACTGTGCGAGGCAGACACAACCAGTGCGTTATTTTTTTGGATCACTTCACGCTGTGTGCATGAGATTGCTAAGGACAGCCTTTGCAACACAGGCTTCCTCCTGGGTTTACAAATTGTCAGATTTCCAAAGGAGTGGAGAAAGGATCGTGCTGCCTAGGAACCTGAGATTTGCCACCTGCCCAGGGTGAGAAACAGAGAAGAGAGATGGGGTCAGGCCCCTCGCAGACGCCACTGCAACCCCACATCAAACTCTCCCAGCTACCGCTATGCTGGTTTACATTTTCACTTTGGGTTGCAAGTTTTTATTAGCTTGTATGTTTTGACTGGTATCTCACCTTCTTTCTGTTTTCTCCCCTCCCCCTAAACAACTTCAAATTAACACGATGGGCAGAAGATGTCAATCATGTTTTCATTTCCACTTTCACTTTGCTGCTTATGTTTTTAAAATTATTGCTTGCCTCACTGGCTCTGCCTGCTAAAGACTAGCCTCAAATCCAACTGTGTCGGCATGAAGTTGTTTTCTAACCCATACATTATACAAATAAAGATCATTAATATTACCATTTTCAGCTCATCCATAAACACCATATCTGCCATGGAGTCCATTGTATCAAGAGCCCCTAGAATCCTAATATGTATTCCAGATGGTTACATGATATTTCTCTGAAACTCAGATAAAAGCATA
The DNA here is from genome assembly GCA_028658305.1 of Pachyuromys duprasi. Lineage (NCBI taxonomy): Eukaryota > Metazoa > Chordata > Mammalia > Rodentia > Muridae > Pachyuromys > Pachyuromys duprasi. Next base: position 89,660,897 of record CM053766.1, read on the forward strand.
ATGCATAGATTTTTAGTGCAATTCAGGTACCCAATGACGAATGTCCTGACAGAACCTTTTAGAAATATGGTATGTTTTTAACCTTGGGAGGCAAAGAACAGTTGGGACTATGATTTTACACTAAACACAACATTTAGTATGTTTCCTAGGGACAGATTCACCTTTTGAAGACACTGCTGAATAGTCAGGTCGTAATCTACTTCTGCTACAATACATTGTCAGGACACAGACAATACTGCACGGCCTGTGCAGCATTTTAGGGACATTGAGTGGAGGAGAAAACAAGCAACAGAACAGGAGCATGCCAAAGAGGACCTCTGGGGGGG
>CM053766.1:89661722-89710536 GCA_028658305.1 Pachyuromys duprasi
AAAAAAAAAAACAAAGAAAAAAAAAGAAATACAAGTGGGTGGCTAGCCCCTTCTTTCTCAGCACACAGTGAGGACAAGGCATGGAGGACAGAGGCAGGCCTTGAAGGGTTCCAGACTTGCTCTGGTTTCGTCTTTGGGTTCAAGACTACACTAAAATAAACATCAAAGCCAAAAGCAGAGCTTGGGTATGCCTACTGTAACTCAAACCATCAGTCACCAGAACCCCGCCCATCGAAAAACGTTGAGGATATGTTTCTTGTTCTGATCCTCAGTGTGCGTGTATGTGTCTGTATGTGCGTGTTTGTCGTGTGTCTGTGTGTATGCATGCATGCCCTCATGCACGTATCTGGAGGCCAGAGGTCAACATCAGTTATCAATCTCTCTCACCTTAGTTTTGGGGACAGGGTCTCTCACTAAACCTAGAGTTCAATGATGTGGCTAGACTAAGCTGGCCAGCGAGCTCCAGGGACCCTCCTGCTTCTGCCACCGAATTACTGGGATTACAGCTACACTGTCACACCCGACTTCTCAGGCAGGTGCTTGGGAGTGAACTTCTGCCCTCATGCTAGCATAGCAGGAACTCTACTATCAAGCCATCTCCACAGCACTCTGAGCCTTTTTTGAAATTCCAGTCTCAGAATAGTTACTCAGCATTATAAGCCCTACTGTCTTCCTTGTGAGAGATCTGAGAAACAGGATACTCTGTAACAGACAGCATGAGAACAAACACAGTCACTGGGGTGCTCTGCGAGCCCCCACCCTGCTAATCTATCAAACTTTGTAGAAAGGCAACTTTTTTTCAGCCAGAAATTTACCCACAAAACCGTGGATTTCTAACTACATTTAAAAATCTTGCAGGAAACAAAGTATCCATTGTAGGAAAGCCTCTGTCTTATAGGGCAGGGATTCAGTAACTGGTCAAGTATCTCACTGCTGTATGAGGTAACCCCTGACACCCAAGCAAGGCAGTCTTCACTGTCATTTCTTTAAGTGCAACATCCCCAAGATAGGTCAGTCTTAAGCAATTGCCTGTCTCTAAACGTCAGCTGTTGCTGAGTGGCAGGAAGGTTAGGAGCTATGTGTAAGGAGCTGAAGCCACCCGACTGGGTCCAAACCTACTCCAACGGGCTTTTCTATGCAATGTGAACAGTCCAAGTACCTAGGCCCGAGGGATATTCTGAGAAGAATAAACAGAAAAGTGTGAAAAGCACATTTGACTAGCTCATGACTTGCTAAACTCTTACTAAGCTTTCTCCATTACTGTTTTCTTGGCTTGAGGAATGACTTGGAAGTCTGTGATGGGAGCCTCCATATTGTGTGTCTACTGTCTTTCAATGGCACAATACTCTACTTAAATGGACTCACACTTTTTCCTCCTCCTCCTCCCCGCAAGCAACTGATCCTTTGTTCAACTGGAAGAATGAGTTGGGTAAGAATGAGTCCTGTATCACCCCCATCCTTTGTCTTACATTCAACTGTCACCTTTGAACCATGTTTGCATGGCCCCGTGAACTGCTCGGGCCAAATAATTAGGTTTGCCATGTGTCATAAAACAAAGCAAAGCAGAAAACCTTAAACAGGCTCAAATGGAGGAGGCTGTGACAAATGAAATTCAGATGGAAACATGGAGAAACCCCACTGTTTCCTCTAAACTACAGGAAACTGGTGCTGCCTGACTGTGAGGGCTCTTTTTCCTGGACTTCTGGTGGGAGACCATGGGATGGGCACACCATGGCAGGGCAGGCAAAGAATAGGATAGGGGAGGTGATGCTTCCTTCCCGCTGTATCTTCCCAGTCTACCCAGCCTTCCAGGGACAGGCTGCACTTGCCCTTTCCAGGAAACGTCCCTGTATAATAGAGAGCCTGCCTTTCTTTAGGACTTTCTTGGCTTTTCTCATCTTATTCCCTGTCATCTCCTTATTTAGTCCCATTATTCACTTGTTTCCTGTTCTAAGGTGTCCTACACTTTGAAGTCCCTCTAAAGTAATTTACAAGTCTCTGAATCTCCCACAGGATTGAACCCTTGGTGAGGTTTATTAGTAAATTGATCCTAGTGGCTAGAGCCAGCATGGCAGAGGGAGGAACACAGTCTCCCAGTCAGGAGCCCCAGCTCTTTGTGTCAAGGCCTAGACTTACATGTGGCATCGGCAAGACACTTCCCATCCCAGAGGATGGGAGTTCACTAAATCTAAGACTCGCCCAGCTCTGCATAGTGAGGACTTGAGCCTCAATGGCATCTCCCATTATGTAGGAACTACGGATGGAGCCAGCCATGGACTAAAGGGCACATAATAACTTTCCAACACTTCCTACCACACTCAAACTACAGAAGAGGAAAATGAAGATTGCTGTGCCTAGGAAAACCCGATTTGCCATGGTGATTACAGACTCCTGGCTTCCAAGGAAGTGAACCAGGGAGCTTCACTGAATACGAATGCTTGAGCCTCAGGCCTGTCTAGTCAACCAAAACATTGGGCTGGGGATGAAGTTCAAAAGTAGAACAAATGTCAGGCAAACACAAGTTTCTAGGTTCAATCCCAAGCACTGCCTAAAGAAAAAGAAAGAAAGAAAGAATTAAAGCAAACAAACCCTTGTGGCATTGCTTTTTCTTGTATTTCTTTAAAATCTTTTAAAAGACATTCAATAAGAGAGAACCACAAGTTTAGCTGGAGAAACAAGACAGTTTCATCCAAAAAAAATGAAATATAAAAGTTATATGAAAATAGCCATACAAAAATGTTGTTCAATAATATCATACCAGAGCTCAACAAACACCCTGGATAGTAAGTGCTGCAGAGTGGGATATTTATGGAAAATTAAGATGGGAGACAAGAATGGGATGGGAATGAGTATCAGCCTAGTCGTCTGTGTGCCCCAGGGCTGAGGGTCCCCTGGGCTACACACCATACATGGATAAAATGTATAAAGTGGCAATAATGTGTGGGGAAAGCAGGTGGTTAGAGGCGAAGACTTGAGTAAGCAAAGACAGGGAACATGCTAATGTTAGGCACTGGAGGAAAACCAGTGTGAACAGAGCAGCCAGGATGTCTAAGCACCAAGCTACGGGGACATTGATACGTACTATAAAACTTCACATCCCAAGTGACATATTAAGAGACTATCTGGGCAATTCAGATCGTCTTAAAGTTTCTTCTCCTTTATCCTAACTGCTCAGACTGAAAGTGGGTGGAAAGTAAATACCATGGAGAAAACTATAAAAACCTACTTATCTCAGCCTGTTCTCCTTTGGGCTGCTTCAAAGTTATGAGGGATCAGAATAAGACATATGTAAGTGTGCACAACCTAAATGCAGACGTCTGATTCTGCAATGGACACTCCAGTTTATCCTGATCAGGGCAACTGACAGCAAAATAAATTACTGAACCCTTGGAGAAGGGTCCTGAGGGTTACAGGAAGCTGACTCCTTACAGAGTGGTCAACCTAACCTTGACTCTGAGGTGGTTATCTCCTGTCTTCAGCTTTGAGTTGATCCTGTCCTCTGGACAGAGGTCTGGAAGGGAGGCTGGCAGCGACTTGCTTTTACTGAAAACCGATGACAATTGTTTCCTCAAAACTCATTGTCAACAAAACCACTTCTTGAAACAATCCTAGACAGGGAACCGCTTCCCCAGCCTTTTGCCTTGTGGTTTGGTTGGATCAATAACACTTTGTGATGGGTTCTGTCAAAGCACATCGGCAAGTCAAAGACTGTACAGAACAGTCAAAGACTGTTCACCCTTTGGTGAACATAGATTCTAAATTGCTAATTCTCTGTGAAAGAAAGTCAAGTTAGACTTATTTTCATTAGAATATTAATCTAATGATTATAAATACACCCTTCACATCCTGATCTGCACTGTGGGAATCAATCCAAAGAAGTAAACAGATGAAAAACAAAACCATTCCTCAGAACAGCAGTGAAATGGTGGAAGTGAGGCAATCTGAGGGTGAATCTGGTTTTTGTGCCTTTGTCTTTTGGAAATATAGTGAATGTTTATTTTACTGGAACTCAAGTGGGCATTCTACTAGGCAACTTGAATTTAAAGAAATGTTGTAAGTTGAGATGTGTTGTTTTAATGGAGGTATATCTCTTATAAAAAAGAGTTTCAGATATTCGTTTTAGAGAAAGGAGAGAATTCAGAGAGAGAGAAGAGCCAGGAAGTGAAGCAGGAGGGTAAGTTGATGCTCTCTGGGAGGGAGTGGTTCATTTACAGGGATGCAGCGCCACCTTCTGGTCAATTCTCATTTCAAGTCCCTCTGATTTGAGGGCATCCATCTCATAATCTAAGCATAAATGTGCAGCTATATTTCTCAAATGCTGTTATATGCAAGAATTTTATTGCCCGTCAGCAGATTTCTAACACACTAGTTGAGCTTTAATAATCTTCTATTACCTGAAGTATGGGTTATATAAAAACTCAGCATGCTAATTGTTGACAAACCAATTCTAAAATATAAAACACTGTAACTCACCCAGTAAATACCCAAATACATCAGCAGAGAGACTTCCTTTTTGTTCTAACAGTGTGTTATTAATACAAGCTGATCACTTAACATGTGACTCATCTCATGAATTTCAATGAATACAGAAGTAAGAGGCAAGACATTCCCCTTATTAACTCAGCCCCTTCCGTTACTTACAATGGAGAAAGAAGATCATTTCCTCCCTTTTTGGAGAACGGGCACCTCAACCACAAAGCCATCTAGGAAATCTGTTCATAGAGCAAAGCCTGAGCTATAAAAACCTAAGATTACATCTATAAGATGTTATATTGTTTTACATGGCAATAAGAAATTTGTGGAGAATATATGTCATGGACACTGTGGGCAGAGAAACAGTACCTGTCATTTTTCAGTGGGTGGGGAAAGATCACACAGATGTGCTAGCAAAGGAACACAGTAAAGAGAAGAAACGGGGATGTGATAGTGTGTCTGATTATATCTGCAAAGGAAACTGTGAAATAAATTAACACCCGAGAACCCATGAGATGCGGCTGGTAGCGCCACGGCCGGTGATCAGTGTGAGGTAGGGAAGGCTTCTGTTCAGTAATGAGAGAACTAAAGTGCAGGCTGTGAATTCAGTGGTGATAACTAATGGCCATGCCACTTAAGACTCTGATTAAATCTCTAACAGGGAAAAAAAAAAACAAGAATAACAAAAGAGTCTGAAGGACAGAAGAATGCAATGGGGTTTGTATTTTCACCAGGGAAACAAAAACCCAAATGGGATCAAAGGGCCCCAGGAAAGAAAAAAATGACAATTCCTCTGTTGCTCCGACCTGATCTCAAGCCAAACTATCATGTGATAATGGTGTGGGGCTTTAGGAAATGGTACAGCTCTTCCTCCAGTGCGAAGGAAGGAGGGGAACGAGATGGTTCACTCAACTGAGGGAAACATATTCTAATTTCAAAAAGTTATTGAGATTTAATCTCTAAGGACTACAAACTAGCTTAGGCAACAATCAAAAATGTGTTTTTTTAAAGACATGGAAGCAACTGTGATTGTGTAAAATCTCTTTCATACCCTCCCGCTGTCTGGGCAGGCATGGATACAGAGACTTAGTGTCAGAGGGCTCTATTTGAGCATGTGGTCGCTCCTACCAGCCACACAGAGAAAGCAGCCAAGAAGGCCATAAACATAGGCAAATGGTGGCATCTGTCTACCACATGCCCTGGGACACAGAGTTGCCAGGTGAGTTCCTGACAGAGGGTGAAGATCTGGCAAGGTGTGCGTGTTGCAGGGTGGTTCCTTCTAGAGAGCTCCTGAGCTCTCAGGATTTAAGCTGAGTTGACCCTTGCTTAGTGAGTGTGTTAAGCCAGTAAGGTAGGTAGAGTCTAAGCAACTGCTGTTGCCAGAGTGATTATAGGAGCAAGACTTTCCTCAGGAGAAAACTGAGTAAGTGCAAATCCATGAGGAATAAGAGGTAGACTAAAAATAATGTGTTTGTGTTAGAAAACTGAAGTCTGGATTCAAAGGACCTCAGAATGACATCATCCAGGAAGTAGTGAAATCTTGTCTTTCCAATACATATCACTACCCACAAAGACTCAGGTGACCTAATGACATAAGAAAGGCACACAGCAACATCTTCAGATTAACCACAGAGTCCAAACACCACATGATTGTCAGCACAGGGAATCAAAGAGAGGCGTCTCCTTTACAAAAAGCAGAGATCAGTTCTGGAATGGTGTATCTAAGAGTTTTCCAGCAGCCTAAGGAACTAGCTATTCAACCACAAATGCATTGTTCAAGACAATGTAAGGAAACATGAACTAACATATCCTCAATAAACCATGAAGACACATTCTTGGTAGTTTCTGTGTCATTCCTAAAATATCTGCCGCATTCCTATTATGTTTTTGGCTACTGTGTGCAGAAGGCCCAGAGTTCAAGGGCCAATGTGGCAGTTCTTATGTGTTGATACTACTTGATTCTACATGCTTCTACTCATGAGGGCTACCCTACATGGGGTTTATCTGGACTGTTACAGGTCTTCAGAGGAGACTCAACTAATTCTGACTAATTCTGACTTGAGGTTTGGGTAGAGTCATCCAAGATAGCTTGCCAGAGTTGGCAATACTTAAAAACTGAACCGTGAAAGCAGAGTCAGCAAATGTTTCCCTGAACAAGTTAGATGTTAAACATTTTGGTTTTCAGGAGCCAAATCTCTGTTGGAACTACTCCGTTTTGCTATGAACCCCAAATGTAGCCAGGGACAATAGGCAAATGAATGAGTGTGACTGTGTTACAGTCAATCTTCACTTAAGAATGCAGGCTGAGGGCAAGACTTGGCCTATGGGCCTCAGTTTACTGAAAGATAAGTTTTAATTACCTTGAAGAGGCTGGAAAATAATAAGGACAAGGGAAATATCACATCAATGTGTAAGTCAGAAGGACTGTTGTGGAAGATATCCAAAGAGAACTTATATAAAAACTATAACTATGAAAGCTCTCTGAGATCAAACTATAAAGGAGTCTCAATGCCATGTTGCTAAGTGAAAGCTAGACATTATCCTAATGTGACAGGTTACTACTGCTTGTTAAAAAAAAGCCAGCATTATATATATATAATATATTTATATAATTATATATATATGTATATTATATATAATTATATTATATATATGTGTGTGTGTGTGTGTATATATAAAATAGCTGGGCCTGGTGATTCACTTATAATTCCTAGGCTCCCAAAGGCTAATGCAGAGAGATTTCTAAGACTAGAAGGCCAATCTGAGCTACATAGTGAGTTTTGGAACCTTGAAAACAACCCTAAAATTCTATCTTCTCCCTCTTTAAAATGAGATAATAACAATTATAAGTTTGTACTTTAAAACAGTATGATTAGGGGATGAGTATTTAGCTTGGGGCTAGAGCACTTGCCCAACATAAGTTAGGCCCTAGGTTCAATTACAAGCAAAACAACCATAATAAATTAATAAATGCTGTGCTATGTTATGCTATCTACTCAGAAGTGGGCTGGGGTGAGGGAGACTATTTGGAGGGACATAGTGGTAGATCAAGCAAGAGGGTTGTTGGCACTTATTGCTCCCTAACAGTGGTAACAGTTTTGAAATATGGCCCAGAGGCCAAATTAGCTATTGCTAGAATAGATGAGAGAACAAAAACTGTGCATGGATATTCACTCAACTACTAGCCCTGATCTTATGTTAGATCTACTTAAATAGAACAGTGTAAGGCATAGATAGGTCTAGCTTGGCTTGCTCATAGTACTAATGTCCCTACCAAGAAATCCAACAAGGGGAAGAGACAGAAAGAAAACATAGGAAAGTGGTGGCATGACACCTCTATACCAACTGTTATCACAGTTGCATGGAGGCACAGAAACAACATCATGAAAATGAACACTGAGAATCAGAAAGCAAAGATCTAGCCTCTCCTGTCTGTTCACTTTGGCTTTCCTCTCTAGCCTCTTCCATTTGTTTTCCAAAAACACACTGAATTCTCAAGGACCATCTTACAGGTGGAAAAGCCACAAAGATAGGACTCCACTATGATCAAAATGGTAATAAACCTGTGTGTATGTATGATCATCATCTGTCTGACCATACAAATGGGGAAGATAAAGAGGAGCATTCTGGAAACTATTTAGAGACCCTGGGCTGAAACAGAGGATGCCTGTTCTGAAGCTGCCCAGGTGAAATTTCAGTGCCTTGAGAAGTATGATGCTTCACACCCTCATAAAGCGCCAGTCTTACTGCAGCAATCAGCATCCACACAGTGTCCACTTGATGACCATATCAAACCAGGACCACAATGGGACTTACTTCAAAGCCCTCCACCCCACAAAACAAAACCTCAGAGATTGTACCCCTCTTCTATACCCCCTGCTCTAAGGTTCCTCCCACTCACACTTTCCTGAACAACATTCAAGTGCCTAAACCTTCCTTGCCAGACTCCCAGCAACCGGGTTAACCAAAGCCACTTATCAGGCACATACCATCTAGTCTGCTTTTGGTCTGAAGATGTGTGTCCTTGTTTTTCACCCTCATACTGTACAAATTATGTTCCTGAACACCAGGAAGAAACAAAAGAAGGCACAACTAGCATGGCTAGTTTGGGACAGTTGGTGGCTGCTATTCATAATGTGAAGGTTGGGTACCTTTTGAGTGGTATGACTATCGATAACCTTCAGATCACTGGGACTCAGATAAACAAATGATGGGGATGGACATCCTCTGTCCAGTTTTCTCAAGGGGGAAAAAACGAGGCGAGGCTTTAGAATAAGCTCATCACAAAGAGCAGTCCCCGAGCTTTCTCAATCTTGCCCAGCCAGAGGCTGAGGAGTCACAACCTAAGAACAATACCAGTAAGGTTCAATCTTTCCATACTCAAAGAATTTCATTCTTTTCTCTTTGGAGGATTCATTAGAATCCTGGGCAGACTTCAGAACTTTGAAAGATTTATACCAGCAAAGTTGAAATTTTAAAAAGAAAAAAATCCAAAATCTTTTGGGTTCTATTCAATGAGAAAAATAAAGAGAATAGAAGTTCCAGGATTTCAAGGGACATTAGAGACAGTATCTTTCAGTTCCTTTATTTTACAGATATTTGGCGAAGATTTCTGGGTATTCAAGATAGGAAGCAACTTCCTAGGAAGATTGTAGCTGCTTTATACAGCTTTTGTAAGCCTGTTTCTGTTGAGACTATGATTCCTTGATCTGAAAACTAAGTAAATTGATTCTATTTTAATTTTATAGCCGTGTATGCTAAGCTTTTCAACTCTCCCAGCCTCCATCCACAGGCTGTCTCTGCCTGTAATTGATTTGTCCTTCCATAAAGCTACCTGGACAAGACTCCATCATATGAAAAGGAAACACATTAGCTATAGTCAAAGTGGCTACTTATCATTATTCCCATCAATACAGGGAGGGATGGAGTTCTTTCTATCTAAGCATCACTCATTATGTGATTTTGGTCAAGTTCATCTTTTCATGTGTTAATGAATGATGGTAATAACAATAATAGATCATAATGCTTAACATGTGCAAGGCAATCATGTAACAAAGGGTAAGAGAGGGAGAGAAAGAGAGAGTACAGATTCTGAGCCTGTGTGTTTCTTTCCTTACAAACCCTGAGATAAGTTCTAATATTTCACAGATAGGAAAGATAAGGAAGAGAGACATGAGACATTCTGGAAATTATTTAGAGACCCTGGGCAGAAAAGATGTTGCCTACTCTGAAGCTGCCCAGATGAAACACGTCTTGAGAAGTATGATGCTTCATACCCTCATAAAGCGCCAGTCTTACTGCAGCAATCAGTGTCCACACACTGTCCACCTGATGACCATATCAAGCCAGGACCACAATGGGACTTACTTCAAAGCCCTCCTCCCCACAAAACAAAAGCCCATGGATTGTACCCGTCATCTGTCTTCCCCTGCTTTAAGGTTATTCTTAGGATTTCAATTTTCAGTTGCCAGTGAGATAAGTTAGCTCATTGAAGAGTGAAGAGCCCCTGGATTTCCCTCTCATACAGACGTGAGAAAATACAAAAGATGTCTGTCTACATGATGCTTACTATAATACAACCCCTTTTTCCCTGTGTACATTCTAGAATACTTCACATTTTCATTTCCACCCTGCTTCTTCATGGAAGGTCACCATAACGCCTTTTTCAGTAACACCTGTACATGGCTTTGAAGCATCCATAGTGGAGGTATTGTCTCAGTTCTGTGTGTAACGTGTTCTGTGTGGAAATGTGTGCTTCTCTGAATTGAAAGAATGGCCAGCTCAATCTTGACTAAACACAGAGAGGATCTCAGAACTGCAAGAAGATAAGTATGATTGGTGTTAGCTGAGGAAACTCTGAAAACAAGCCAGGAAGCTGAGAGTCCCTTCCTTGTCTTGAGTAGAATGAGCCAAATAACAGCTCTTACAGAAAGTAGGTATAAGCACCTGGCTTTTGAAGCCTCTAAAGTGGGAAAAAGTGTCACCTATGTGCTGCTGGCGAATTAGATCTGCCTACCTCCCTTGGAGTCATGAGGAGCCCTAAATGTTCCTTCCTTTAGGTAGATGCAGGTGTCTGAAGATGGTGACACCTTTCCCCACTAATCCCCTGTTCTTATTCTGGTCCTATCTGTTGCTTCATTTTGTCCATTCTGACTTCCATGAAAAATATTCAGATCCACTGAAATTAGTAAAAGTAAGTGGAGTATCAAAAGTCTCTGACATTCTAGAATGAGCACTGTGTAACGTGGCAGGGTCCTCGCCTTTCTTGATTTAAAAAAAAAAAACTGGATCTTTGCCTGTACAATTTTTTTCCTGTCCACCATTTCCAGATCTTCTCTCCCAGGGTTTGCCCTCTACAGAGAATGATGACTGTATGCACAAATCGATAACTTTCAAGTTATGCCATTTGTTCCTTACTCCATTTCTCCTATTAAGTTCCTTGGGGATTCCAGCTCTTGCTTGTACATGGACATACTCCATGGTAAGCTGCTTAGAGAGCTTAAGAACTTCCTGGATGTGTGGTGAGTCTGCTTCTGCACATCACCTATTCCTTCAAGAGTGAAGAATCACTTCATTTGTTCATTCTTGAGGTTGTGCAGTATCTCTATTGAAGCCCAGGGGATGTGTGGTACTCATTTTGGGCTAGGACAGGGACTTCCTAGTTAACTAAAAGAGTCCAAAAGAATTTTCTTGTACTGTTGCCCTTGGATGTGAGAGAAATGCATCTACCAAATGCTCAAATGAGATGGTCAAAGAAAAAGGAGGAGGTGAAAAAAGAAAAGGAAAGTAGGTAGGTGGGGGAGGGGCAATTTGGGTTTAAAACTCATCTAACCTGATCACGAGAAACCTGTTTCCTCACAAGACTCTGTATACATGTAGCAATCTTACTTCAAAACAAGCACTGCCTAGGCACACAAAGAAGTCTCTTCAGTCCCCCATTGTTTAGAAAATGGCTGCCTTCATTCTGTCCGTCTACAAAGAGGGAAGCAGAACCTTTGTAGCAAATGGAGGATCGCCTGGCTCAGCATACTGGTTAAAGGCAAAACCCTAGAGAGGGGAAGCTAGCAGGCAGCTAGCTGGTTGAGTGCAATCAGCACATTCCACTTTGAGAAATTGGCATCTTTAGCATGCACAGCCTACCATTGTGGAGAAATTCAAGGCACAAGTACTTTTCCATGCTGTTTTAATGATTCTTTAGGGTCAATGGTGCACACAAATGTGACAGTTATAGACACAGACATAGAAACACAAAGAACACAGAAAAAAAGGTCTTATGCACAAAGAAATAAAATGGAAAAGAAAATTGTGCCATGATCCTTAGAAACGTCACATGATGTCCCAGGATTTTGTGTGGCAGTACTGCACAGGAAAAATGTGTTTTGTATTTCCACTGGAGTAGGGCAAGTGGTTGAAAACTGCAGTGGATTTTCAGCGAACAGGATGTGAAGTGCTTATTATTTTTCCCCTCTGAAGATGTAAGGAGACATGCTGTCTCCCTGAGAAAAATGGGAGGAGAAAAGCCTCCCTGCCATACTAGGAGATTTTCAAAAATAATTTCCATGATCTGGAACTGAAGCTACCACATGCAGCTGCAGCCAGGACCCTTAGGGGTTGGTCATGTGTCCCAGCTGGTGGCCCCATTTGTCCGCTGCTCTGCCTGAGCCAATACTATCACATCAGCCTTTGAGCTGCCCACCTCTGTCACCTTCAACACGCTCAAGGTTTATTCAACTGGAGAGAATGGTATGTGAAGAAGAAATGCTGGGTAAGAAAAGGAAATAGATGGAGTAGGGCCAGGTAGATCTCCAGTCCTTGCCAAAGTTAAATAAATGCCCTATCAGAAAGAGCTCAAATAGGAACTCCAAGGGCTACTAGTCAGCCAGGGAGAATCAGGCATAAGAAATTTCACTAATGAATGGAATTCAACTGCTCCAGAGCCATTAATTAGGTTGTTTTTAAAGAGACTACAACTTCTTGGACTAGTACTTGGATAACGGACTTCATCTGAACCTGCTGGCTCTCTACTAAACCTCCCCTTTCAGAGGCTCCTTAGAATAGCACTTTCTGTCTTCCATTACAGTCCCTGGGCTTTCCCCTTCTCTTATTTGGAGTGGGAGGGTTTCTCAGTTGTCTCTTATGGAAGCCACTACCATGCCCCTGTTGGTTCATTTCCATGATCTGACATCTGTAGTGAGGGTTCTGGTTTCTTTTAAAAAGCTAGTTATGTTATGTAAACATGTTTTTTGTTTTAATCCCAGGTGTGAGATATGGGGCTGCTTTGGATTGTCAATAGCAGCAGACTATTTGCCCCATGTATGCTCTGGCAGGGATGTTATTCTGCCAGCTAAGGATAGTTTAATTCTGGGGACCCTAGAGAGGATATAAAAAGACCAGAACCCCAAGAAAAGAGGCATGACTGTTCCTCATGCTGGTTCCTGCTCCTGCTGCTGCTGTTGCTAGTTTGTCAAGTGAGTGGTCATGAGAAAAGAGATAAGAAATTGGAGATAGCCCGATGAGACAAAGATTGGACTTGCCCCAAGGAACTCAACACCCCTAATCAGCAGGAAGTAGTCTAAAAAGATATCACCCCCGCTTTCCGCTGTCTCTCCTACCTAATGTTGGGAAGTTGGAAAGGATTGGGGTGGAGAAGGGTGGTAGATACAAGAATCAAATAAAATAGATAAAAAATATGCCTACAGACATCTTAGTTACTTCCTATTGCACTGCATATTAAGAATAGCACTCTTGGCCTGGTCTCTACCAAAGCCTATTTTACCCTTCCTTTCTCCTCTCCCCATACTCTAAAGAATGAATCCCAAGACTTGTGGGTGGCCACTTGCCTTTCAAGGAACTCTAACATTGCTCACATCTATTTTCATCATTGACATCTGTATCTCCTTTTCATCCCCACAGAGATGAATTGACTTTATTCAGTAGTGAAAAGATCTAAGTGCCTCAACTTACCCATACCATACCAATATGTTTTTAAAAGTCTAGCTTTACCACTGCTTCCTCACAAAATGATTGAAACTATACAAATGAGATGTTTTACAGATGCCTCAGTTTACAGCCGCAGCAGCCAACAGTGAGTGCTAGCTACCTGTGACAGAGGCAAATTAGTATCTGTTGACTGCAATAGCATCTGCAAGGTAGGAAACAAAGACCATATACATTTAAAATTAAACAACAGACCTGCTCAATCTTGCTGTCCTGGCAGATTACCTTGTATATAGCAACATGGCGATAGTATTGTCTAGTCCTAACATGATCCAAGTTAACCAATGCCCTAGTATCATATTAATAAGCCTAGTCCCATGTCACGTATAGAATTAAAGATATGTGGGATTGTGGTCTGTGCTCACATAAAGTAAGGGTATCATTGTCTTTTCAAATTGGGAAAGGAAATTCTCCGCAAATTTCCCTATGCCTTTTTTTGTCAACAAACATGACCTGTCTATTCAGGTACTCTGTACTTCTGGGCTGGGGTGAAATCAAAGATGCCAAAGATGAACATTTTTTCTACAAGTGCCACAGAAAATATCCTAATTGTACCAAGCCAGATAATAAGTGTCTATCTCAGATGAAAAACTAAACAGCTAAAATGATGGGTACTGAATAAGGAAGGCGCCTCTCAATGTGTGATGGAGAGCAAAGGTGCCACACATGGACTGCGGGTTCCCCTGTGGTGGTATCTAAAAGAAGGTACCTAAAAGCCTATGTAGCAGCCCACAGTGTCTTTTGACTGGCTCTATACAACTGTTGGTCTAATGCTAAATTGAGACAATGCCCAATCACATCATGACAAATTAGCCACGGACACGTCATAGCAATCAAATCAAGGAGGTACCCTGAATGTAGGCTGGGGGATTCCTGGCTCCATAGCTGCATGTTCCCACAGATGTCTCTAAAAGCCTCTTCCCAGAGGCCCATTTAGAGAGAAATTAAATGCAACTTTGACTTAATTAACGTTTTAAATGATAATGAATACAATGTAGATTCATAGGAGGCATTTACATTGTGTTGTAAAATTGATAAAAATTTAATAACTCTTTGTTAATAAGTTATGTCTCCCCAGACCCATAAAGCCTAAGGCACTGCAAACTCCAGACTTGGTCTAATCCATGCTCCTGGTGTAAGTAGGAGGGAGAGAGATAGACTTGACATTTGCTCCAAGTCTGCTCTAATTCAACCTCTGCTTGTTCATCAGCAGTTTATTTCATCAAGTAAAGGTCAGGATTTGGGCTGAAGGCGGCACCTTGACAAGAAGGCTCAAATGAAGAGCAGGCTGGCCCTGGCATCTATCACCTACTAAAATGGAGGAAGAGGAGGAGGAAGGGGAATAGGAGGAGGAGAAGGAATGAAGTGCTAGCTAGCTATATCTGTCTTCCACCATGGAGGTAAGAAGAACCCATTGCCTTGTGGTAAGAGCTGTCAAGGCCAGTATCCTGACAGCCAGCCACTGCCCTAAAATTAAAAAAAAAAAGCAAATATAATTACCATGTCACCTTGCATAAGGACCTCTGTCTGGTGTACATATGGCGTGCCAATGTATTTCTTCATTTGTCTTTAAAGGGCCAGAGTAATTTATTATAGCACAGAGCTCCCAGAAAGCAAAGAGTCTAAGTGACAGGGTACATAGAAAGGGTCCTTTCTTCTTCCCACATTCTGGCCTTTTTACTTCCTGTCTCTCAGTCTCCTGTCAAAGGATGTCCTTTAAAACTCTGACTTCTTTGCCTACTGTGACATTCTCTTCCATCTGAACACAGTGCACTGCCATACATTATTTGCTTTAAGGGATTCAACAAAACCCTGTCTGGGGGGAAAAGCGGATCTCTTACTGCAAATCAACTACTTCCCCTGAGGTCAGACTTGCAAATATCAACATCACATACTGGGTGAAAACGAGCTTTGTTTGGTGTTCTTTGAAGACAATCAATTTTAGGAATTATTTTCCAAGGAAGTTCTTCACAAAGGTTGGTTTCTGCCTCAGACATTACTGATTCCAGAAGCCGACAACTGCGCATATTGTAGCACATTACCTGAAGGAAAACATCTTTCTCTACCCAATGTGCCTACCAGAAATTAAGCAGACTTGCCGAAGACAGTGACTGTACTTGAAGAGGCTCTTCCTGGGGACATTATTAATCTTAGTCACATGTGATGGGTAAAATGGTAGCCCAGTCGCATCTGCCTTCCTGTTCTTATTTTCACTTCCCACAGTGCAATGCAAATGGACAAGTCAGGATGCATGGTCAAGGTTGGCTAAAGAGCCAGAGAATCAAAAGGCTCTATTAGTGTTTGCTACCAATGTGTGTAATAGGGGGTGGGGGAAGTAGAGAAAGAGAGAATGAAAAGGGTATATAAACACCTCTGCACGAGTTACATAAATAGACATTAAAGACACAGATTCATGAACTTAAAGAAGTGGGGAAGGGTGGTTATTGAGCAAAAATTTAATGAAACAGGAAGAATGAACTCTGGTGCCCAGTTGGAGAGCAAGGTATCTCTGGATGATGATACTATAGTGTGTCATTCAAAACAGCTAGAGAGAAGACTATGGAGGTTTCATTACAAGAAATGATGTTTGAGGTGACACGCATGCTAATTAGGCAGATGTGATCTTGACACTATGTGTGCACACATAGGAAACTCGAATTGTATCCCATGCATTTCTGTCATTGTATATATATTTAAAAAAAACACATGAAACACTAAAATTAGCTTAATGTGTGGATGAGTAGCCACTGGATTTTCTCCCCATTTTCTTCACTGATGACAGGAAGAGGAGTCATTGATTTTCAGAAGTAAAATGTGAAACATTCAAGACTGGGGAGGTGGGGCTTCAGAGAGTCCCTCTAAACTGCCTGTCAAGGGGATGATATGATTACAGGCTGGTGGTGTTTAGATAAACCTTGCTAACCCTCATCTCCTCCAGGGCTCTGAAGACTGTTGGTATAGGTGTGTTCTGTGATTGACTTTAAAGCGGTTTCTAGTAGCTGGCCTAGGATCTGACTTTATGTTCTTCAAAATGCCATTCATTTGCTGGAATGACTTTTGTTCAAATGGCAGTGTTAATTGTCTGCCCGCGTAAACCAAAGACCACTGAGGATAAGCAGGTTTTTGGTTATTCTTTGACAAGACTCAAAGATCACTCTAAACTAACTTCAGTTTATCTCCTTTCCACATAACCATATTGGACTTCTCCCCTCAGCTTAACCATCTGAACTGAACGCTTTGTCTGTGATGTGTCTTAGATGTATGTGTGTATACACACATACACAAACACACACACGTGATGCAAAAGTCATGCACAATTTAAAATTAGCTTCAGTAGTTTTCTGCATGTTCTGTGAAACTTTGCAGGTAAACTAATGGTGGGTGAAAGGTGGCCTGAGGAATCATAGGTGTGTTTGAGCTAACCCTAGCTCCCAGTGCAAACCCAAAGGCTTGCTTTTCTTTCCCTACCTGATTAATTTGCTTATACCAGCATTTCTGACAGACTGTCACCAGAATCATGTCAGGCAGGTCTAGGCAGGTCCAGATCAATAGGGCCTTTCACTCTCACGACATCATAATTTTAATTGTCCCTTTCTATTATACTTAGCAACCAGACACCAGGCAAGACTGGAATTAAGAATAAACTTCCACAGAGAGAAAATGTCCACTTCACAAAGTTATATGAGACAGAGCGGAACTGATTAGAACCTTCATCAGTATTGATGTGTGTGAGATTTTGTTATGAGATATGTTCTTTTTTCTGTACTAGAACAGAGACTTGTAGAAAAGTCAAATGCTCACTATCCTGATGTCTTTGAAGGGAACTGACATACTGCCAAGACCATCTGAAATAAAATTTACATAATCAGAAAAGGATGCTGCAATCCTAAACTTTAATACTGAACACTAATTCTAGATTTTAGTGTTGAGCCCTGTTCTAGACTGTAATAATGAACACCCAGTCTAGATTTAAATATTGAACAATTCAGCATATGTACCCTGTATGGTCAGTATTTATCCTAGTTTTTATTTATTTTTTATTTTTTGAGTGAGCGGTTGGTGTGAGTGGTATATATGAGTGAGACAGGGTCTCTCATTAAATCTGAAGATAATTAATTTGGCTAGGCTGAATGAGAAATGAGGCTCAGGAATTTGCCTATGTATTTACCCATTACCCACCCAGTAAGTGCTGGAGTGACAGGCATGAACTACTGTGCCTGGCTTTTTAAAGTGGGGTTCTGGGGATCCAAACTCAGATTCTCTGCTTGCACAGCAGGTCCAACTGAGCTATCTCCCCAGGCTCTTGACACTTAAAAACAAAAATCTTTGTAAAATGAGTCTGTCCTCTCTGAAGGTCTTATATCAAATGGCTTGGCCTCCCATCTCCTTGTGAGTACAACAGAAGACAAATGGTCTCCTAGCGCCAGCCTTAACAAGGACTGGTCCTGGGTCGTGGGCCACGCCTCCGAGGAGAGTTGTTAGTTGTGTCAAGCAGCACTTAGAAGACAGGTCTTCAAAACTCTGTGAACACTTTTAATATATTATTACCACCTCTGGGAAACCGCAACTTCCCTTCCCACTTCAGAAAACATGTAATGGGGCTTTGTGTTTCAATTGAAAGTCCCTTAAAAACGGAAATCCTTTCCTTTATAAGTTAAAAAAAATGCACAGAGGGAAAGACAAGGCAGGAGAGGAGAGAATTAAGGCAGTCTCCGAAACACAACTGGCTCAACTGGAAACCAGGCGACCAAAGCCCCGTAATAGTGTAATGACCTTTAATGAGTGTCTTGGGAAACAATACAGCCCGATGTAAAAGACAAAGGGCAAAACCCATCATGGTTCTACTGACACTAATTTAAAATGATCTTCAGAACAACTAAAGAATGTAAGAGAAGTAATCTGATCTGCCCATGTGACCTCACTTTGATTCCAGGGCCCTTCTCCTGCCATTTCTAATTGTCAAACCCTCTCCATTTCACGTCTGCTCATATTTAATGAAAAGCCCACTCTCACCGCTGCTCGAAGAGTCAATTTACTCTGTCAAACAGACACCCCCCAAACCACCACCCGAGTGGGGTGCCCGGACATTGCTATGGCACTCTGCCAGGGTGATTCAGCAGACAGAAGTATTTTTTTTAATTGAAGAAGAAGGGCTGACATGAGGCTAAAAAGGGTTCAAGTTGGAATGGATTTTTCTAACTTATTATTAGTGGTCAAAGGTGAGTGGTCTCACACAGGGTCGGATGAAATCTGCCTTTGTGTGATGAAGTGAGGACGGTGAAAGAGAGAAGGCAAGCCACCACTAGCGCTGTCAATACCACTTAAGGCCTGAATCCTGTTGTCTTTCACAGTGGGGGTTGGCGATGGAGGCGCAGGAAGGATGGCAGTATTGTGAACAGGATATTTCTGAGAGGATGGGATATTCTCACCCCAAGAATTTCTTCTCCTGGCCTCCATCAATGTCTAGATTAAATTGCAGAGCTGAGAAATCCCTCTAATTATAGGTTTTCTTGAGTAAGATGGAAATTGCACACAATGGATACCAGGAGCCTAAAACGGGGACACAGATTTTTTACTATGATTGCAGCAGATGGTCAGTGTGCCAAGACATGACCACAGGACCTTAGCTCAGAGCCAGATTGGCTCCTTAGGTTTTTTTTCCGCCAAATCTGTGGCCAAGGTTTTAGAGAGTAGCAGTTACTTAAGAAAATAAGTTGTGCTGTAGGCTGAAGAGGACTGACAGACACATCCACTACTGACAGACAAAGAGACGTGTCCCGGTGGTGCCACCACAGCTTACCCCATCTTCTTCCTAGCCAGCTTATGTTTGAACCGGAGGTCATGCTGCACATATAGGCAAGTTCTGTGTATAGCTGTAACCTGGGTTTCCTAGGCTACATAGCATATGAATGAGAAAAATATTCTTGCAGGAAAAAAAAAATCAAGGGATATAGACTTAAACTGAGCATCTCTAAAAACAAATCAAAACTAAACCAAATCAATCCAAAAGTCCTTTCTAAAATTTTAGGCCAATACGGTTGGCAGAGTCCATAATACCTCTCAGTACAACCCCCATTAAGTATCACCTTCAAGTCAGTCTGGTCCATCAGCACATCTCAAGGAGCAATGCATTGTGGATCAGAGAGGCTGACTCACTAGTCTCAGAACTAGCTTCTAAATGCCTTCAATATATAACTCAACACACAGCTTACAGACTTCAAACTTAAACTGAATGTCAGCACCTGCCATGACTGCACACTCTATCCAGTGAAATTAGGACTCTCTTCTGCTAGATAGCCCCTGTGGTCAAAAGTACACTGTGTTAGGACTAACTTCAACACAGATACTGGTGACTACTGGTGACTCGCCCATGTGCAATTGTCATGTGCTCAAAAACTAAATGTTCTTCTTCTTTGTGGTGAGTATGAACCACCACAACAAAAAGGAGCTCAAGTACTTTTGATTATATAGGAGAGGAGGGGATGCACAGAATGCTGATGGGGCCCCAAGAACTGTGCTGGGTTCCTCAAAGAGAAATGGATGAAGCAGCGAGAGGATCATCATCATCATCGCTGTCTTCCTATACTGTCATAAACAAGAGTTCATATCTCATGAGCATCCAGGTCCTCATGCAGAATTCAAGCTCTTCTGCCAGTGAACTTGAATGTATGTACATCTTAATATTTCAAACCAAAGTATTCTGTAACATCACCTACAAACTGTGCCAGCCAATGAAAGCAGGAATGAGGGTGATCATGGGAATTTGGTTCATCAGACTGAGCAACTGTCAAACACATGACTGTTACAGTTTCTTGCACAGGGAAGAGCCTGGCAGTGACAAAGGCCTAAGCTATAAAGAGAAGAAAATCCTGGAGATTCAGGATTTAAATCTTTGTTATTTAGATTCATGACTGCTGCACAATGCGTCGGTTAAGTGGGACTAAATTGTTGGGAAAATATGAGATGTTAATGAATGTCTCAGGAGCCTCCTTTGAACGAGCTAACTTTTTGAAAAGGTGCACTAGAAATTACCAGTCTATGGAAGTTGGCAGATTTAAAAATAAATATTCTCTTAAAGAACTGAAGACAACATCTGGTACTGAATAATGAGGCTCAGGTGAGAAATACACAGGACAAAATTATATATGTGTGTGTATGTGTGTATATTTGTCTATGTATGTAGATATGTAGGTAAGTAGGTACATATATGCAAGCATCGGCATCTAGAGGATATTGTGTTTTGAACTGCTAGCAAGTCTTTCCCCCCCCCATCCTTTTTCTCCATTCTTTTGATCCACCCCAATTAATAGTCACTTCTAAGCCCAAATTTGTGCGTTTTTTTACATATCCTCTAGTAAAAGAGTGCTTGCTGTCTTGACTCTTTACTTTCTATTTTCATCTATTTAGACAAGAGAGAGGAAGGCTGTCACATGCCAGTCCTGTTCACTATCATAAGAAGCACAAAAAGGTCAGAAGGGAAAGCCTTCTCATCATATACACAGTTACATAGGCGGCATGTCATCACATACAGGACCACATTATGAAGGCAACACACTAGCTCAGCAGACTCACAGGACCACAGGGCACAACACAAAACAGGGCTGATACCACAGACAAGCACAGACATAGAACTGTGTGTGTTGAGGTTAAACTTACAGGCACGGAAACTGGTGGAGCAATCATTAACAGAGACAGAAGAAAGCGGGAAGGCTCTCTCAAGGGTGTCCATGTTACCACGCACACGGCCTGACATGCACGAGCAGTCACGCTCAGAACGTCCGCAATCAAAACAACATGCTCGTCTCATTCTCTTGTAGATGGACATCTTGGCTATAACCATGTGGTTGGATGGGAGGAGAGGAAGATCAGCAGTTAATGGCAAGGTCACATACAGCAAGGCAGCTGGAAGGGCACTGGAGGATTGAACACAGGTCTTAGTTCATGTTAACAGTCTTGACCCAGAAAAAAATATGCAGTGATTGTTGGTGACAGTTTGGTTGTACATCAAAAAAACAGTGAAAATATAAATTGCCTTTATCGTCCCCCAAGGCTGTTGCATATTATTTTTGTCCCCTCGATGGAGCGGTGACCACAGGAAGAAGGCATGGCTGAACACATCCCAGTTCTTGGATGAAAAAAAAGAGCAAATTATAGACAGCAAAAAAATGCAACCACCATTCACCCCCTGGCACAAAATTAATGCAGGAGGACAAAAGAGACATACAGCCAATCGGTTAAATGAATTGCTTATTTGATACAAATAATGGTTTTTGTAGGATGCAAACATACCTAATATGGAGGCTTTCTCATCTCCATCGATTTCTGGGCATTAGGCACTAGGGACAAGCTCCCAGCAAATTAAATGTGAAACGGCTACATGTTAATATCAGATCTGAGGATGCTTTTGCTGAACTTCCCGGGAGTGAGTTTACATGATAGCTACAGGAATTTAAATTTACTCTTGACAGAACAAATATCCAAATCTGTCCATATAAGCAATGCCGCTACTCAAGGCTAACACTGCATATATGACATTAAAGGAAGTTCACAAATTAAAAAAAAATCACCCAAAGCAATATGAGATGTTGGTCTCTTGGAATGTTTTTAGCTACTTGTGGGTGTATCATCCGTGAGAGCTGCCTTTTTCTTTCTGCCCACCAGAAAAATCAGAAGGCTTTCGCACACTACTGTCTTCAGCATACTATTTTCCTTATGCAGAAAACATGAGCCAAGAAACATTAAATACATGAAATAGTCGCCATTTGAAATATCTTATTGGCATTTTCAGGAATCCTTGGTGGTTCTTTTAAGACCCTAGCATAGTGTGAAGGTTAGCTACTGACCCAGTAGCCACCTCAAATACCTCAAATACCAATATGCAAAGTTTGTTAATGTCCCCCATTGTTTCCTGTTTACCCTGTGGTCAATTTATATTTCAGTACAAAAGAAGCCATTGTACTTCATTTTGATGGTACAACAGGCAAACAAACATGTTTCCTTCTCACTTAGCAGGAACCATCCTACTCCTCTTACAGGGTAGCAGAAGAACTCACATATCTTTCAAGCATCACAGCCAATCACTGAACTTGGACCAGGGTGGTGTTATCTCCACACCCACCCCTTCCTTTACATTATCTCTCTTTCATTTCCTTTGTAAGGAATGGTCCTCTTTCTTTAAAATATAGCTTCTGTTTTGCTCTCTTTGAATGTTAGTGTCACCAGGAAAGGGTTTCAATCTCCCAAATGGGTCAAGCCCTGTTCTAAGACCTTCATGACTTGCCATACAGTGGGCTTGTCAAGCAAGGGGAACATTATGAATGTGAAGAGCAGGCACTGGGGGGAGATGAATGAGAGGCCTCCAGCGGCATCTCCATTCCTGTGAACAGGCTCACGTTCCCAGTGACATGGTCCTTTTGCATCCTAACTAAGGCTGCTCTTCAGATTAACATGCAAACCCAACGCTGTTCAACTTGCAGTATGTTATTCTTTTGAGCTTAGCTTTTTAACCAAAAAATAAAATTAAAACTCTGCTATAGCATTTGAGTCAGAGGAACTCACAAGGCATATTGCCAATGTCCAGGCCACCCCAATCAACAACAGTGGCTGAAGTCAAGAATGGGAGAAAAAAAAATCTTCAATGGAAGACATGAAAATGAATTTAGCTGAATCTAAACCGGATCTGGTATACAACATGGAAAATCAATCTCTTACTTTTTCTTTCTTAACACTTTAGCTGGACATACTGACTTGTCACTTACAAAAAAAGAGAAAGGTGCAGATGATTTTGTTTCATTTCATTTGTTTGTTTGTTGTTTCACTGTACATAAATTATTTTGAAAGGTTTTTTTTCTTTTTTAAATCAAATGCTGTAGCAGAGAATCTCATCAAACTCAGAAATGCGATGTTTCTCATTAGCAACAGTCCCTGGTTTTCATTTTCAGACTGCCATTTCGGGTTCATGCATGGTAATAGAATGTGACACATTTATGGGGAAAGAAAGTTCATATATATATACACTTATATATATGGAAGGGTAATAGGTAACTTTGGAATCTTTTTTTTCCCACAGAGGTCAACCCGTCACAACGGGCAGTGGAAACCTCCTACTTTCAAAGGGTTCAGAAAGGAGCATAACATCAAACCAGTGGCTTTCAGGGACTGTTTGCAACTGTCACGGCTGGCTGTTCTGGAGACCATGCACTGTTGTAAAATTTCATATTGTTAGCATGCAGTAACAGGCTGCAACTGGTAATCGAGGCAGCAGAAACCCATTTGCTATAAGAAGATTAACTGTTAATTATAAGCAGTCACATTCCAAAGCTGCATATGCATAAAACGGGAAACATGCTATTACTCGTCACTCTTTCCCAGTCATTTCACACTCAAACCAAATGCAAAAGAGAAATCTCAAAAGACAAAGAGCCCGCACACACACACACACACACACACACACACACACACACACCAGCAAGAATGATCCACATGAGGCTCAGACACAAGACACAAACAAAAATGATTGAGCCCCACATATTGACAAACCTTCATGAACCACAATGTCTAGAGTGAAGATGGCCAGTTAAGAGTGTGCCCTCTCCCCACCACTCCAGTCAGGTATGCTGTCGCCTATGTACTTCTGGGTCCATTTTCTAAGAAGGGAGGGGTGATTCTGACCTTCCATCCCATGGAGTGATCCACCAGGCCTGAGGGATGTATTCATAGTTAAGAGATTTTCCTCTGGGCCATTAT
The DNA here is from genome assembly GCA_028658305.1 of Pachyuromys duprasi. Classification (NCBI taxonomy): domain Eukaryota; kingdom Metazoa; phylum Chordata; class Mammalia; order Rodentia; family Muridae; genus Pachyuromys; species Pachyuromys duprasi. Next base: position 89,685,939 of record CM053766.1, read on the forward strand.
TGCTCATGGGCAAGGTCAGCAATGAAGACTTGAAATTTGCCTCCCTTGTGGTAGGTGTTCCAGAAAGTGTGGGCATTCTATTCTTGGGTTATAAAATAAAATTATACAGGTAGTATATCACAGACTTCCTACCTTGGGAGTTAATTATCCATCACCTTCCCTAACTCTACCAGATCCCTAACCCTTCGCTTTGGTTTCAGTGAATTACAAATTCCCAGAATCTTCTTGGTGTGCTGTTTTCTTTTCCACAGCCAATTCAGGTTAGATGATTCATTTCATGTATCAGAAAGGCACTTAAAAACTCTGAGGTTGAGTTTCACAACCTACTTGGAACGTTTCAGTATCTATTTAAAACACGTTTCTCATCTACTCCTGGTCATAAAAATGTCTCCTCTCCATTGGTGTTTGCTGAGTTCCTTTCTTAGTAGCCATCCATTGCTCTTTTTATTCACCAAAAAAAAAAAAAAAAAAAAAAAAAAAAAAAGTTTTCTATAGTGTGAAGTAGGTCTGTGAGGACATCTAGTGGATCACTGTGGGAGAGCAGCTCATTAAGGAGTGATAGAGATCTTGCTGGAAGGAGAAGTGGACCTTGCTGTTTCTAAGAATTGAAATGCTTGTGGTGCTATTTTAACTCAATAGTTGCTCCAATCTGTGGATGTTTAGGGGCAACGAGGGCAAGGAGATGAAAGTTCCTGGAAGAGGATCCTGGACAGTCACAGTGGTAACTTGCAAGCACATTGGTTTTACTGCACTTGCCAATGGGGTCTCCACACTGCAGCTTTGCTGTAGCCTCTTGAGAGGGACTAGGCAAGAGTGCATCCCTGAAGGTACAAATGGTGTGGCTACTTGTCACTCTGTCTTGGGGTTCTTGGAACTTTATGCTCTGTGAATTGCCCCCCAAAGGCCACTTAACTCTGGGAAAGAAGAAATATAAGCCTCCTGGGACTTCGTTTTCTCTTTGGCCCACAAAATGTTCTTGTTCTTGGACCAGTACCAATGACTTGAAGAGGTCATGTCAGTGCCAAGAATCTGATCTTGGGTCTCACCTTCCTTTAAAAAAAATCTGTCTTTGAGCAGTTTCATCACTTCAGAAGAAAACTTTTATGTGCTTTTCTTCACCACAATAAAATGAATATTCATCCAATATTTCCATTTTGACTTCCTAGTAGTGTTTAATGGAAATCATCAAAGCTATTTGTTTACTCTTGAACATTTAAAATGGAAAGCTTTCTCAGACACACACTTGCACAACTTTTCCTCTATTTCGAAGCCCATGATGATGAGAAATTAAACCTGCTGCAGATGTAGCAGGTCACTTCTCTCTCTTTGGGACACACTGATACAATCAGGTGTCAGGCCTCAGGTCCTCTGCTGGTTGGCCCTTCTGAGTCAAGTCTGGAATGGAAGGAAGGGTTGCGTCCCATGCTGTCTGCAGTACCATCTGCCTCCGGCATCAGAAACCAAACGACCAGCCAAGTTAAAATTGCAGAATCTTAATTTGGGGGGTGGATTGGAAGGGAGAGGAAAAGCAGCCTTGCTCAAGAGGCCCAGGTGGAGGTTTCCAGCTGCTAGAGGAAAAATAATTTAGGTCTCCAAGGGAGCAAATGTAAGAGGAGACCAATGTGAAAGAAAGAAAGAAAAAAGGCCATTAAATTAAGTCACACTTCTCAGATCACAGCCTCACTTTTTAAATCAATTCAACGAAGGGAAGCATTGTTTCTTAACACAATGTTTAAATCTATTCTTCAAGGGCTCAGTGGCAACCAAAATTATATGCAAAACCCTCTACAGAAGAAAAACCCACTTAGGTTTTGTTTGAGGTTTATTGTTAGTTGTAACACTAAGAATCACAGGTTCTTTCCAATCCTGTAGATGAGAAATGATGTCTTCACTTAACACACTTCCTCCTGTTACCTTCTGGAGAAAAAGAAAAGTCTTACACATGGCTTTCCACATTCAGAAAAAGGGAAGGACAGAGCTTAAAGCCACCTGGAGCACACCACCCAGCCAGCTGATCCTGCTCATAACAATCTCTCTGGAGCTGGGAATTGTGGGAGAGCTTGCCACTGGAGCTGTGTGTTGACTGGCACGTGCAACCCTCTAGTCCTCAAAGAGTGCTGGAGAATGAAGTTCTGAGAGTGCAGAAGTAATGCTTTCCCACACTTTCTGCAGAGCCAATTTGGGTAGAACTGTGTGCTGTATTGAAGAAGGTCATATTTTTGTTTTGTTTTGGCATTACCCAGAACAGTATAAAATTTCCAAACAATGAAGACTACCAGAACTCAGGTGGTCAACTTGCTTCTTCTTCTGCAAAGGAATATGAGAGGCCTGGGTGTTGAAACAACTCCATATTCCAGAGCCAATGAACTCAATGGATTGTAGATGGGTCTCCTTTCTGTTTCCATGGAGTTTTGTGTTTGTAAGCCAAGACCCAAAGTTGTTGGCTGGTACCCAGAAGAGCACTATAGCTGTAGGTCACATATAGAAACATTGGCCTTAGAAACCACATCTGGTTGGAAGATGAGGACCCTATGCCTTGAGTAACTTAGAGAGGTCTAGAGACTTTTTAAGACTCCTACATGGCTCATTGATAGAAAATGATATTATCCTTGAATTAACTAACAGTTTTTTTTTTCTTCCTGAAATAAGCACATGGATTCTCCATGATTTCTAACATTCCAGAGGAACTATGGAGGAACCACTGTATATTGGCAAAAGAAGTTGTATTTGAAAGCAAGAAAAGTTCATAGACTCTAGGAAATAATTACCACTTGTCTCCAGGAAGGCAGATACTTACAGTCTCAAAGGAGTATTCAATTAAATCTCCAGCAAGCACCTTCTTGTACAGAGAGGCATATATGATCTGATCAATGCATTCCTCTCTCTATGGAATATCTTTATGATTATATATAAAAATACACATTTTTACATATAAACTACTGGTGCATATCATATATATATCACAACTCAGGAATATATATGTAGCCTATGTTTTTCCTTCAAGAAAGGAATTCAAGCTCCAAAGCAGGGGAAAACAAGTATAGTTTATCAAAGGCAAGCATGACCATGACCCCAATGAAGGAAGCATCTAAAGCTAGAGTGGCAATTACTCCAGCATGATCAGTGTCCCTTAAAAGTCCTAAGGAAAGGCCTTCAAGAGAAACACATGGTTTTCAGGGTCTTATTTTCAAATGGAAAAATAAGACTATGTCCAGAGCTTAAAGGAGGCTGGGGGATGGGTGGATGCGTGGAGAGTGGGCTCTGGGCACTCTCCAGCTCCTGGCTACTCTACAAGGACTGTGTAGGGGCATGAGCGAGTTGGGGCATGATGTAACTGCTACATGCAACACAAATACCAAAAGTAAAATGAAACTAAAATCGTACAGAACAAAAAGTATCTCATCTAGAGAAAGAGCAGGAGAACTAGACTCTGGGCTGCTAGGAACCCATTTACTCACAATAGATTACTACCAGGGTGCAGTTAAAATAGAGTAGGGGCCGTATTCCAAGGCAGCAAAGAGGAAACAAAATAAATCAAAGATATGTCAATGATTATAAATTAAAGGAAATTCCTTCACACACATCAATCTAGACATGACTTGTCCCCTAGGAGTCTACCCTTGACTACTTTTCAGAGGGCAGGAGGGAAAGAATAAATCATTAGACAAGGTTTGTGACATAGAAAAAGAAAATGAGTAAATGGTTGCATCTGAGCACTTGCTCCTTGGCTAGACATCTGGATTGGACTTGCTTCCTGGATGGATGGAGAGCTATAAAGACAGGGAAAGAAATGCAGAGGTTAAACTATACTACCACCACAGGGTCTCCACAAATGGGATGTCCATACTCCATATGTCTCTGATAGAGGACATGAAACATTGAAGGTTACTGAATGAGAAGTAATGAAGAGGGTAGGGAGGGACGAGGAAGGAGAAACTGGGTAGGGGCAGGGAGGTTAGTAAATATATACAGAGTCTGGAGACTGTCATTAGTTTTGTTCTCATGTAGTTGTATCATACCGTGGTGAATTCTTAATTGCTGCACTCATGGGTTTGGATGAACGACTGGGTGGGTCAACTGTCCTTTCCAATTTTGAACACCAGGAAACGCCTGGCCAGTGGCTCAGCATTTTTCCATACGCTGTTACCAATGCTAACTATTTCTCATTAAAGTTTCTTTGCAGGCAAACATATCTTCTCTGATTTCTTCAATGCCTGACTTACATGAAGGAGGTTCATATTCAATTATTCATTGTATTCTAACCCAGCCATACATGTCTGTATCCTGCCCTCCAGGATATGGCCTTTTAATTGGGAATAACAACATTTAGACAATTCTGATAATTATCAAATATTAACCACACAGCCCATGGCCTTGTCACACTTAGCAGTAGGTTGGCAGGAGCAATCCTTTTGCAGCAATTGTGCTGTGCATGATGGGAGATCATGCACTTCACCAGCTTAACCTACTGTAAGGGAAATAAAGGAAATAAAGTTACTGTAAATAATGGTGTGCTTTTCACAACAAAATGGAACTAAAAGTTCACTGTTGTTTGCCTGCCTGGAATAAAGATAGAAAAAAAATACCTGGGAAGTAAAATCCTTATTTGTAAGAACTTTAAAAGGGATATGCTATAATGTACTACGGTGCTCTATGAAGGACATTCTAATTACAGGGAGAGTGAATCAGAGAAGTTCTCTCCTTGTATTTCCTCATCCATTCTGTCTTCCTGAGTGAATCCCACATCCAGACACAAAAGGAGATCTTTTAAATTGAGACCTGATGGTGTTTTCTTGAAATCACCTGGTACCTTTTGGGCATAGGACTAAAATCCAACTTCCTGGCACCGTCTCTAACTTCTTGTATGATCTCTCTTTGTACCTCTCTCTCCCCAATGCCACAGACCCCATTCATCCTCTAAACAAAATGGCTTCCTGAGGCTGAGCCGATTCCCTTGCTTTTCCCAGGCACATGGTGAGAAGGGTAAGTAATGTCTAGAGCCTGGGGGTTGACCAGATGGTGGCCTTTCTTCCTTACCTTAAACTCATTCAGATGCTCTTCTTTGTGGGTTGAAAGAATCAGGAAATTCTTCTGGGTACGGTGACGGGGTTTGGGGAAGCAAACCATGTATGTTTACAAGCTGGCCTCAGCTGGTGTGCCGAAGGGAGTCTGAGAGGATGTCCACAGAAACTCCTCTAGACCAAAGACTGCCCACTGGTATTTCCCAAGAGACCAACTTATCAATCAGTGTTCAGGCAGCACCATCTTTACATCTTACTAGTCTAACATGTGTCCCTCAGGCAGCACAGTGGCAAGACCGTTGGGTGGCATACCCCAGGTTTCGACTAGTTTATGCTTGGAAGAATGTACATATGTTATGAGGGTGAACTTTCATGATTCTCTTGACACTCATTTAACCTAAGGTTATCCTTCCCCCTGTGTGAAAAACCAGGACAATGAGAACACGGCACCAAGGTAGGTTTCAAAGGTCTTGAATGTATGAATGCTGGCTGCATGGCTCTCAGCAATTTCAACCTCTTGCTAAACTTGGAAGGGTCATTGTTTCTTTAACAAGATTAAATATATGCCTGCTAATGGTATTAGGTTATGGTTAGGACTAAAACAGCCAACATGAGGAGCTTTTAGAACCTCAAGTCACCAGGGAAGGGAGAGTATCATTGCATTCACTTTTTTCACTAGGGTTCAGAACAATGTATGGCTGTATGGTCTAATTGCTGCAAAAGGTTGGGCCTCCCAAAACAAAAAACATTTTATAGCGTGGTGTCTGTGGAGATCATAAACCAGTATTCTTGAGTCACAACCAAGGGTCCCTAGGAAAGCTGTGGTTGAAAACAACTGAGGCAGATTATACTGGAAGCTTCTGAGCCCAGTCCAGTTCACCCCATAAATCAATGTGCTTGGAGACAGCCTTTAGGACATTGGTGGATGATGGCCACTGGTTTTATCCTTAGGGTGATTGAAGTGTGAACCTTACAAGAATTCCAACTAAAAGGTAGTCCACTCCTTTTATTTTGAGAATGTGTTCAGAGACTCACTTTCCTTCTAGGACTATATATAATCTTTATATTGGGACCACCTATGTACTAGAAATTATTATATAAAAAGCATTCCCACTTCTATAGTTACAGGTATCCTCCATTTTATCCATGATGCTTAACTCTGTAGGCCAGAGATGTCTACATCTAGAGAAGTGAGCAGTAGGTACTAGGTTCCCACCTGGGCACTGACTGATTTATTTTCATCTTCTGCTCAAAGCAAGGACAGGTATTTGTTTCATATTTCTTTAAACTGCTGGGTGAAGTATATTAACATATTCAAGTGAACACTTGGTTTTTTAATGTTACTCTAATAAGAAAAGGAGAAGGAAAAAGGAATTGAGGGAAGAGGAAGGAGAACAGGAGGGGAGGGAGAAAGAAACACTACTTACGCCGCCTGCAGCCACATTTCTTAATTCTTTTGGGATCTGTGACGTCATCATGACAGGCCTTGCAGTAAAAAAATGCCCTGGAGAAAGAGAATGGAAAAACTGACACATCTCATAATCCACCCAAGTAAAATGAGTACCATGTTTCCCCTGAGGTGGTGCCAAATTAATGAAACATGCCAGCTCTAATTTCCTTTCATCTTTTGAAAAGTTTAGACATTTGCAGACAGAAATGTTTGTTGTAAGACCATTCATTTCAAACCCAGGATTCTGTGATTGGAGTTGGTGCTTCTTTTTATAAACTTTCATTTGCAAAGAAATGGGGTGGAAAGGTCTTGTTGATGTGACATACCAGGTCTGTGACTGTCATTTCTAAGAAGAGCACTGAGTGCTGGTCTTTGGAATACATGGGCAATCATCCATGAGTCTTTGGAGTATACTTTAAATACAATTCTGAAATCCCAATGGTCTAGTCAAATATATATTAAAGGGGAAAAAGGATGACAACCTTCAATCAAAAATAACTATACCTTTGTCATTTCAAAAGCACCTTTCCTTATTAGCCAGAAAGGGCTGAGAGTCACTGGAGGTAGGAGGGACTATAAACACAATTAATGCAGTAGTTCTTGTCAAACTCTCTCCTGTTGTTCAAATCCCACTTTATTCCAAAGCTGGCTAGATCCATTCCCACCATGTCCTGCTCCAAGCACATAGTATAGATCTAGAGTTTTGTTCTCTCCATGGAGTCTGACTCAGCTGGATACTGGAATGGAATGGGAAGTGGGAAGTGGAATGGTTGGGTTGAATGAGCCCCAAGAAGAGGCAATCAACAATAACAACGTCCTTGTAATCTGACTTAAGTGTCAGTCTGGGAAGCCAAAATGAACTGGTTGTGCCAAAGATGCTTTGAATGACAAGAACTAAGATGATCTGAGCACGCCTCAACATCAGTGTCAAGAGGAATAACATGGGGACCTGGATGGGTGTGCTATGCCTTTTCAAGTTGAGATGCTACACAAGCATGGGCATACAAGCACTCTGCTATTAATGTTCAGCACAGGAGTCAGTCAATAAGAGACAGGAGATACTCAACTTTTTGTAAGTATATTAAACATGCTTTTTGTTAGACAGTTCTGCCCAATTATAGGCTAATGGGAAGTGCTTGAATGCATTAGGCAGTCTGGGCTAAGGTGTGATGTTCAGTAGGTCGCATGCATTTTTGGCAAAAGCTCTTTTCAAATTATGATTGTTAATTGGGATGTAACCCCATCATAAGTAGAGAAGCATCTGTACTTGGGAGGCAATAAAATTTACTGGAACAACCTTCCAGCCCTCTGGATCCAGGAACTAACAAAATCCTGGGCTTAACGCCTTTACCACTCCCAACACGAAATTGAGTGCCAGAAATAAACAGGACTATTTCTCGATGGAAGCCAAAGATATAAACACAATTCTAGGTTCTTTTATGTTTTCCACAGGGTTTAATTTCTACATCAAGTCCAATGCTCCTTCAATTCAAGGGGCTCCTTCAGCATTTTTTAAAATGTCAGATGTCATCGTCTTCGTGAAAACAGAAAGAGCAGCTATTTGCCCTGTATGGCACTTTGGTTAGGAAATCAGTAGATGGTCACCTGCCTTGAAACAGGAGGGACAAGAAGAAGTGTCCACTTACTTGGGGTAAGTAAGTTCACATCCACTTCCTCTGGTCATCTTCTTCCCCACTAGATGCTCTCATGGGTAATAATGATGCAGCAGTACTAATAGCTAACACTTAAGGGGCACAAACTATAGGCCTAGTATTGCTCTAAACATTTAAAAAGCATTAATATATTTGATCTTCAAACAACCCTTTGTAAGAGGCTTAATTATTACCTCCTTTACAGATAAGGAACTAAGACAGGGAGAAATTAACTGGCCTATTAAGTAGCAGAGTCTGGATTCAAGTCCAGGAGTCAAAAGTCTTGAATATGTTCCTTTGAAGAGATGGAGAGATGAACCTGAATGAACTAAAGCTCAATTCTTTATATTTAACATTTGATTTTAACTGACAAAACTATATATATTCGTGAAATACAATTTAATGTTTTGAAATATGTGTAGGTTATAGAATGGCCAAATCAAGCAAAACAACACATTCTTTCAACTACTTGTTACTTTGTATGTGAAGGGAGAGCATTTAAAATATACCCTAAAAGAAAAATTGCTAAAAGCAATTTGCATGAATACAATACATTTTTTTTAAACAACAACCCATGGGCCAGGGAGAGGACTCAGCAGGTAACAGCACTGGATGCCAAAACTGACAACTTGAGTTTGATCCCTGAGCCTCATGTGGTAGAAGGAGAAAAGCTGTTCTCTCACCTTCCTTCAAGGTGATTAAATTTTCACATCTATTCAACACAAATAAATAAGTAATTGCAAAAATAACCTATTTTAAACCAACTATGGTCATGACATTGTGCAGTGATCTCTTGCATTTATCCTTTTGCTTAAATTAATGTTTTATGTCCCTTGACCCTCATCTCCACAGATGCCCCTGGCCCAGTTTTTAGTAACCAGCATTCTACCCTGTACTGCTATGAACTTGACTCTTTAAGGTTTCACATATAAGTGATACTGTGCAGTGCTTGTCCTGCTGTGCCTGGCTCCTTTCACTTAGCTAAATAGTTGCTTCAGTCACACAGAGGAGGCTAATGAGGGAGATGAGCCAAGGACTAAAGGTGTTCATGATGACATGAAGACATCTGCTACAGATGAAGGAGGCAGATTCTTTAAACGTCAGGTTGATTTTGACAAGTGGCTATTCTTTGGGAGCTGCCCCACCCATGGAAGCCTTCATCACATTCTCTTGGCAATGCCCTTTCTTTATAGCTACATGCTTGCCCTTGTAAACTCAGTGATACTGGGAACAAAACCCTGCTGATCTCAGTTTAAAGCCATGACTAGGGATTCCAGGGGCCTTTCCCCTCTCTTGGTGTCTTCTCTGTTTTTCTGGTGCTTGTCTTTTCATTCAAAACAAAACAACACACACACACAAAGAAAACAAAAATTCAAACCCTACCATTCTCTTTTTCCCCTAGCTCACATACCAACAGAAAGACCACCTCCACATCCTGTTATGCTAGCCTTAGGGTCTTCCTTGTCCTCTGCTCTGCTGTGCTTGGCTAAAAGGAGAAGTAGGAAGGCAATTGGAGGTGGGAAAGGATGAGTTTGCTTTCTGGTAGGTTGTGAAATAGCAGCAGAAACATTTTTCCACTGGAACGCAAAGCTCCCACTGAGCAGCTGTCAGTCCTACAGCTACATTGCCTCTTCTCTCCCAAGTTTCCACCAAGCCTTTTTCTCTTTGCCCCTGCACTTCCATGCTGAAAGCTGGTCTCATCTGTAGCTGCCTGTCAAATGCTTTTCTGTCTCTTACTGACTTTAATAGTCTTGCCATCCATAAGTTTATATGACCCCCTTTACAAACGTTTGCTCTTATTTCCCACTTAAGTGGGTCATCTGTTCTGCCCTACTAATGTGGGCCCATATTGATATATCCAGTTCTCTTTTCTCCAGAACTCCAGACTCTTGGGTTGACCTGCCTTTATGATGATTCTATGGTATGTTTATGACCAATCTTCCATTTACCACAGCCCAGATAGAATGGTTCATTTCTCCCCACCTCCATCTTCCTCTAGTTTTTCCCCATCTCAGCAAGAGGGATCATTATCACCATCATTCTCATGCTTCATGCCCCAGGTCTAGGCTTCAGTCTTGATTCCTACTCCTCCTTCACGTCTATGCAGTTCATGAGTGTACATTACAGGTTACTCAGACTAGTCTACAAGAGAGTCACATTCCTCTTCCTCCTCCACAAATGGTCAGCTCCTCCCTACATTATTTGACAGTCTTTGAATATCTTCCCTCCTCTCCTGCCCCATCAGAGGCAGGGAGACTGTCCTTTGACAATATAGGTCTGATCACATCTCAACTACATCCAAAGCATTTAAATTTTATTCTATAACAAAGCCATCCTTTTTGTAAGTGTCCAAAGAACCAGATGCAGCCTTCCCTCTGATCTCTCACTATTTCCACCCTCTTGTACTCTCCAGGCCATGCTGTGTCAGGTGGTCTACTGACAATGAAATCACCATTATTTCCTTTTCCCTTCTGCTCTTTTCATAAAAGACAACTTCCCTTCATGTCTATTTCTGTTTGGATGCCATCTTCTTGGAAGTGCGGCCTTCACCAACACCCAATCAAAACCCTTTCTTTTCTTTTGCATTTACTAAAACCCTGAAATTCTCTCTTTTATAGAATGTGAACTTCAGAACAGCAAATAGGTCTGTTCAAGACAATCGCTTTTATAGGGAAGCCCCATTATTAGGACTCCTTGGTATAAAACAGTTACTGGTTACAGGTAATGCTTTGAAAATGGCTTAATGGTGCCAAGTTTAAAAATGGGTCTTACTGGAGCCTCCCAAACATTAATTAATGTGTAGATATTTGATAAATAAACAAGATTAATTAATTAACTAATTAATTGATTGATTAATTAGAGAATGCTTCCCAGTTTGGGGTATTCCATATTTTCAAAAGAAACCAGAAGTCGAAATTTTAACATAAAAGCAAACAACTTCTTTTAACTCAGCAAGCAATCATTTTTAATTATGACTCAAAGAAAATATGCATCTTTTAAGGAAGGTAAGAGAACCACTGGACTATGTTCTAAAGTTATTTAAGAAGGGAAATATTTACGGAGAGTAAATTAAAAACATATGATCAAACTCTCATCTCAAAGTAACCTCTTCATGCAATGGGTTCACCTCTCTTTGTCTAAGCATTGCACCTTGAAGTTTACACAATTAAGACTCCACTAACTTCTCCTGTATGTCTTTTTTTGTTTTTTGGTTTTTTTTTGCAGCCATAGCAGAGGGTAAAAGCCCAGCAAGAGAGCATCATAATCTACTTTCCCTTTTTTTTCAACACTTCTTTAATTTCATTAAAATTTCCAATGTCCTTCTTGTAGTTTTCTGCACTTTTTATCCAATTGAAATCCCCTAACTGACAGTATTTGCTCTGACACATCACACACCATGGAAAATTACAGGCTAGAGTTGTAGCTGATGGTGTCAGCATGTATTTGTGAATATCATAAAGCATGGAAACGAGACATATTACATTCCCTAATATAGGACTTAATTTGTCTCCTGGACTGCCTGGTATTTGTGACATTCATTAGTGAGAGATGCAATAGGAAACAGAATTACACAAATGGGAGCTCAGGTTGAATTTGCTGTTTGGGAGGTGTACATGATGAATGGTCAGCTATGTGCGCCCAGCCTACTGTGCTTAAAGCTGAGATGCTGCTTCAGGCTTCTGTGCTTCACATCTGGACAAGGACATAACTATCCAGAGCCCTTGGGGGTGCAGCTCCCCAAGACACTCCACTTTCTTTTCTCATCTGAACTTCCATCTGGGATAGTCCTGATGAACTCTGGTCTCAGGATACCAGATAGAGGTGCATCAGGATTTAACAATATCAATCATCCTCCAATTTCATGAAGTAAACTTATTGGATAGCTCAGTTGTTTAAAAAAAAAAACTTCCTCAACCCCATGTGTTCTTTCCCCTGGAAGCTTTTTTTTTTAATTTATTTATTTTATGTATATGAGGGTTCTATCTGCAGTTCACATTATAGATGGTTGTGAACCACCATGTGGTTGCTGGGAGTTGAACTCATGACCTTTGGAAGAGCAGACAGTGCTCTTAACCATTGAGCCATCTCTCCAGCCCCCCCCCCCCGGAAGCTTTTTAAACCAGCTTGGCCCATTTACTACTGTCAAATGGGAAGAAACAAAAGCCTGCCTTTGTCAAATATCATTGTTTGTCAAATAAAGATCGACATAGCAAGACTTTGCAAATACATTCTGTTATTCCTCATTAGCACTATGACTTTGCACAAGCTGGTCAACTAAGCCGTGTCTTAGTTCCTTCCTAGACAAAAAAAGGAACATATAATGCAGATGAGATGGCTTAGCAGTTAGGAGCACTGGCTGTTCTTCCATAGGACCTTGGTTCAATTCCCAGCACCTACAGAGTAGCTCAGAACTGTTTGTAACTCCAGCTCCAGGGGATCCAACAGCCTCACACAGTCATACATGTCATACATATAGAAAAACCACAAATTCACATAAAAAATAAATAAGTTAAAAAAAATAAGAAACTTGTAAGGCTACAGGTGACTGAATGACATCATAAACACAAAGAAACCCATTAGTATCCAAAGCAGTGATTGACAATGGTACACAGTAGGCTCTCATAGGGCTTGTTGGCCTTTTACAGATAAGAAAGCCAAAGTTCTAAGCACTTTCTTTTAAGACTGACTTCTATTCCAGGGTTATTTTTGAGGATTAGCATAAGGAATAAAGCACACACCTAGCACAGGCCTGGCCATGAATGGGAACTCATTGGAGGACAATGGGACTCCATAGAGAATTGCCAACCATTATCATCAGTATTTACTTACTTAAAGGATGTAACATAGTTGTTTAGCTGAGTAACCTGTCTGACTTACTTGTTTCATATTTTTTGAAAGCAAAAGTTTTGAAGAGGGCAGAATAGAGTCAAATTTAAGAAGAGTCTATACTGATATGCAAAGTCCTATGATTCCCTAAGCAACTTAAACAGGAATAAAGACACTAATAAAAATTTCATAAAACGCTGAGTCTCACACCAAACCCAAAGAGGTCACCATTTTTAGCCACCACTTAGAAAGTTGCAAACACCAACAGGGGAAGTTTAATGTTCCATCTGAAATTAATCCAAACTATTTGAAATTCTACTTGACACTTAGAGCAGGAGATCCATAATATACAAGGACATTTACCCAGACACTAGTAAGAAAGTAACCTCAGACAGGATCCAGATGTCCTGTGGATCCTATTTAGAGCAGGCAAGAATCAGAGTGACCTGAAGTCACTACTACTTTCCAGGCTTCGGTTTCCTTCCTTATAAGATGAGGGAACAGATAACTAGGTTTCCTGATTCTAAAATTTTAGTATTTTAACTTAAAGACAAGAAGCTGACTGCGGGAATACATGGCTAAGGAAGCAGCTGCAATAGTTCCAGAGTTAGAGCCTTGGACACATGGAAGCACACGGGCCTTGTTAGATCAAACTGTTGTGGCTGGATCAGAAAGGAAGGAAGATGAAAAAACACTTACCTTTTAACTTCTTTGGCATCACTTGCGATGAAAAATCCTAAAGTACCTTCTTGGATCTTAAGGTGGTTCCCAGGGTTAATTAGTATTCTGCTCAGTGAACAGAAACAAACAAAGAAGACACAAGAATGAGCTCATGTTCAGGAGAAAACATAGATGGCAACACAGCCTGTGGTTATGATAGGGGCCCCACTAGTCTAATGCTTGCCCCAAAGATTATTTTCTCTGAGCCTGATTTTCACTGGCCTGAACATCTAGTTCAATCATGATATCATTTAGTTCTAGGTAGCATACTCCAAGTCAGGGACATCAAAGCAGATCTTGGCTTTAGAGTCTGAGTTTGCTTAGTGGAGATGTTTTGCTGCCCCCAGGGACACCTAACTGGAAGCACAATTCTTCAGGATGCACCCCATTTTGAAACCGATTTTGATGGCCAATATCAAAACACTGTCAGCCTAATGAAGCTCCATGTATACCCATTCTTTCTTAGATGATTAGCATTAATGGGACCCCTATATGGATACAGAAACATACATATATACATACCATATGTTTCCATGGGGAATGGTACAAGACACCTGTATTATACTTAATGCAGAAGGAAACTTTACATCTTTGGAACTTTGATAGGGACATGGAAGTAGGCTCCATGAAGAACCTGATCTACACCATGGTAAAGAGAGCGACCTTTCCTTGACTACCTGCAATGATCCTAGACTGCTTTTACTAACAATGCACAGGTTGTGCGAAAAGATGTAAAAGTAGCATTCCTTCATTGGGTCATACCAACAAATGAAAATTCTCCCTTAAAAAACAAACAAGCAAGCTAAACAACTACCTTGCTTGCAGGGATGCATGAATGGAAATATACACTGTCTTATTACCATGGGCTAGAAATAGCTTATCTGACCAAGTTATGTTTGGGATGGCAGTAGAGATAAATAGATCCTAATCTAATAGACAGAAGAAACAAACACATTTTTGCAGATAAAAAACAGAATACTAGACTGTCTTGGGCAGAAATAGTGATGAGTCTTTGAACTTGAAGCAAGAGACAATGGCAGGAGTCTCTGAAAAGCTGCTGATTAAGGTAAGAGATATTTGGAAGCCCTTAGCGGCCCAGAACAAAATGGAGAGTAGGAAGTAACATGTGATCTTTGCCTAGTGGTGAGACCATTCCAGAAAAACCACTGTTGTCAAAGAAGTCCTCTACCTGCAGCAAAACAGGAAGGACCCAGGAAAACTTCTTTTCTGTGGGGAGAACCATGATAGATCATTACTGCAGAAATCACTGTTTGTGGTTGCAAGTGCATCCACCATTACCTGTAACAAGACAGGACAGCAGGAAACGGGGCTTGTATCATTGCTGTTATTACCACTAATTAATAGCAGAGTGGGAAGAGTTCACTGCTCTGCCCCAGGACCCGCAGCAATGAGAGTCCTTCCAAATCAGAAGCCACCAGCCTGCTCTGACGGCCCAGCAGCCGAGCCTAACAACACCCTGCAAAAAACAGGGATTTTATAAAGAGACCTTATAACTCATGTTCCCTCGACTAACTCCCACACTCATATCAAAAGCCCTGAGTTAGCAATCACGAGGGGAAGAAGTTAAGAGATTATACTGCATTTTTAAACAGATAACTAAATGTTAAAATTTGTGTGTTTGTGTTTGTCAAAGTATAAGTGAGACTATACAGTTTATATTGATTTCTTTTTCAAGTCAATAAAATAAGGCATTTTAAATTACAGGGTTCTACACCTTGTAAATATTTGGTCCCTCTTTCCTGAAAGGTAGTTCCTACATGACTGCCTCTATAATCAGAAGTGGGGTTCATATTCTAGCTCCCAGGTGGTCAACATTGCCCAAGTCCCTAAACCTTCCTAGAACTCAATTCTCCTATGAGAAGAGTATTGGCACTAACAATAGCCTTTTGGCAAAGAACTAAGTAAGATAATATCTAAATGGTACAATACTTTTTGCCTATGGTTATTTTTTATAATTTTGTAATTTTTATTTTTATTAAGTATAGTTTATTCACTTTGTATCATCCCCTGTAGCTTCCTCCCTCTTTCCCTCCTAATCCAAACCTCCCTCCCCCTTCTTTACCCATGCCCCTCCCCAAGTCCAATGATAGGGGAGGTCTTCCTCTCCTTCCTTCTGATCCTAGTCTATCAGGTCTCATCAGGAGTGGCTGCATTATCTTCCTCTGGCTTATCGTTATTTTTGATCATTTTATTCTTTCAAAAGTACACAAGTATATTGCATTTCATCAGAGGTCTCCTGGCTTGATGGACTGGAACAATGTGCTTCCTATCAAAAAATAAAAATCCTGAGAGATGAAGTTATAGGGTTAAAAAAACTATACATGACATAATAACTCATGAGTTCATATATTCAAAACATTCCTACACACTTCTGGAGCCTTCAAAGTACATTCCTAAAAGTTGGGAAAGTCTCCGTTTTGCTAATACAAAGTGAATAAACTGTAATTAATATAAAAAATAAAAATTTAATAAAAAAAGAATTCACATAAGAATGCAAGAAGGGCCCCCAAGTTTGGGGCAAATGGGTGAGTCCTATCATGATCTGAATGACAGAATATGAAAGGTAAAATTTGACACACATTGTCTTGGTAACATGTATGCCAAAAGAGCTGTGTTTCCTTCCCTTATAGTTCGTGCAGCATTATCTGTACCCTATAAATGCAGCCACTGTGTCATTATGAACCACAGTGGTCTCAAGGTTCCTATCAAGAGAGACTTATTTTCATTTCCTCCAGTCTCTATCCGCACTGAACAAGAATTAACCTACAGTGAGCTCCAGGGATTGGCATTCTAGACAATGCAGGTTAAGGAAATTTACTACAGCCTTCAAGCATCTTTCAGTTGAGTCAATGTGCTGGAGCAGAGTGGCTTGGTGATGGTAGAGGTCACCCTGGTGCACAAGTCTTAGGTTCCCTAGCAATGTTAGCAAAGTACTTAGGTGTGTGCATCAGCCCTAACCATTGGGTCCTGGCTCTGGGTACTTGGAGGCACCTAAGCATCACTCTCCTAATCTATAAAATGAAGTATGTAATCCTTTGTTGACAATGTTTCTAAGAGAATAAAAGAATATACTCTAGGCACTAAGGACAAATTATGTCCTTAATTTTGGGGTGATCAAAAAAGTAAGTGTAAACAAGCCCTTCAGCTCCACTGGTCTGCTCTCCATTTTTTATTTGATGCTAACTAAACTCTTGTGAAGGTGTGGTCTCTGTGCAACATGTAGAAATGGGCTACTATACAGTCGCTTTGAGCTACACATAGTCATTCCCATTCCTTTAGTTTCATCATGATGTACAAGATACAGATGACTTATTGCAGCCAGAGTTCTTTGTGATCCCAAAATGCCCTCATGTTCCCTGTGCACAGGGTAAGAAGATTAAATATATGTTTATATGAAGTCTGAGGCAGGTATGAAGATTAGGGTAAGACAGGCTTAGGGAGGTGAAGGATTCAAAAGAATGAGCCTAGCTCTTGAGGTAAAAGAAAGAAGTCCATGATTATGAGGTATTCCATGCTAAATAAGCCAGATTCATTCCTAAGGGTGGGGAGGAACAGGCTTCTGATTCCAGGGGCCCACAACATAGGAAGCTTCCTGTATAAGTTGTGGGCTTCAATGATTCGTCGTAGAAATACACTCCTGATTTTAGCATTTCAGAAAAAATAACTGTTATCTACACTCCCAATCCAGAGCATTCAAATAAAATGCTAGGACCCCTCTTCTCAGAAAAGTAAACAGATAAGAATTTTAGGCAGGAATAACTTTTTCCTCAACCTAAAAAATGCCCCCTAGATTTAAAGTTTGCTATTGCCTTTGTACTGAGAATATGTTAATTTTTTTACAAATATCTCTGATCTTTTTTAAGAGACTATTCAATGTCAAGTTTGTTTTATTCTTATGGGCTGCCAAAAGTCCTCCTCCCCAAGCACCACTTTTAATCAGTTCTCTGGCTCCAATTTGGTCTAAGTCATAAGCTTATCAGAGATAAAACTCAAGATGTGTCATGTAGAGAATCTAAGAGAAAACTTCTATCAAGAGAGGCTTCTTTCCCCATATATCCATTAGCAAAATTCCAACAAGGACATCTTGGCAGGAGGAGACATTTCCCCATTTCGAGGAAGACATAGATTATCGTCTTTTTTACCATGACCTTGCTTATTTTAATTGAAAATGCTTTGTGACAGCTGGCAGCATAGGGCTTGTGTGGTCCCTTCTTCAAGAGTTTTCCCTCATTGCTTTTTTGTAGTTCTGCAGATAGTCTTATTATTTGTCTCCATGACCTCGTTAAGAGCAAAACATACAGTTTCAATAAGGAACCACTGTTTATTGAAAGACTGAAAAACAGGATCTCTCCATTTACTTTTGAGTTTCTCATAGTAGAGCTTGGAGTCCTATATACTATAGGTACTTTGCAGAACTATAGAATGAATGAAAAACCTACGTATTTGGCCTCACTTCTCAAAGTTTCTCCTTTCCTCTCCAGTAATGAGATCAGCAACTTTGTTCCTTCAAAAACCAAAACTGCAGTTCTCATCAGTCAGGATGATGAAAGGAATGACCACAAGTCTTCTTGTGAATTGGCCACCAAGCTAAAGAGTTCCCACAGGCAATATGTATAAATATGCAAATATACAAAATATGTAAATAGTGAATCACTTATGTAGCTGGAGCAGCTGGTTTTAACACTGAAAGCACAACTCAGAACAGAAATCCATGTTTCTGAATGCAGAATATATCCACGTGGAATGGGCTCTCAACAGCAAATACTTGTATCAGGACCCTATGGGAGATACTACCTTGTATCTTATTCCTTTGGCCATCTCATGCTTGAACTTGGGGCAGTTTAGAAAATCAGGACTAGGTTAGGGAGAAATCTTCTTTTTCCTCTGTCTAACATTTAAGGTACAACAGTTGCAGAACATTTGGTTATCCTTCCTTCAGTCTTCCTAAACCTTACTTACTGTTTGAGAAGACTGCCAATACTTTAACATATATCTTAAAGGAGAATTTCATCCACCATGGACAAATAGAATAGGTGTGTGTGTGTGTGTGTGTGTGTGTGTGTGTGTGTGTGTGTGTGCATGTGTGTTTGTCCCAACTCCCTACCCACTTGAGGCATCATGTACCATTCCCCAAGCAATTAAGAAAATACCACAACTTCTTTGGGGGTAGTTTATACTTGAAAACACTACAGTCAGTTGTGTTTAGCCAGATAATGGGACTTCAATAAATAGAGTAAGCAAGTCAGAACCATTGAGGAGTTCAGTTCATGCTATGCCCAGATGAATCACACCACTGAGAAGATGGCTTTCTGATCACTCAGGATCATATACAATTACTGTCAGCAGGAACATCATTTGAACCAATTTGTGTCCCCTCTCAGGAAGTCCAACTGCAATGCAGTTTGTGCTGTGTTATGATACATCTTAGGAAAAAAAATACCCAAATCTCAAACCTCATCACCTCTCTGGAATTTTCCATTTCTTCTGGGCTTTACAATAAGAGCTTCTAGAGTCTAATACAACTAGACACATGCATTTACATTAGAATATGTGTAGAAGACACAGTTGTGTATTCCATGCTTCAATATGCATAGGCCCATTTCACTTACATACACAGACACCATAATCAAGGTTGCTCCCAGCTGGCCAGACTCAAATGACCACTACTGTGGTCCACCACAATACTGGCAACATCTGGCTTATCCTGAGTCCACATCAATAATCTTAAAAGTAAAAATTTAAATGTATTTGTATTACAGAAAAGACTGGCTACATGAGAGAAGATAGAGAGGGCTGATCTAGGAAGGATAACACTGGATATGTGGTTCTGGGAGCAAGCCATACTTTCTCGTATACTTTAAGACAAGTCATGCCTACATCACAACATGCCTTCACCACAAAGTAAAAGGACCAAAGGCCAAAAGCCAACAGCAGAGGTGCAACCACTGTGGACCTTCAAAGATGCATAGTGTCGCAATAACTTCTCGCAGTTGGATCATTTCAATAATACCAAACTGACAGGAAGCCACCTCTATTTATTCACATCTACTCAAAACAAAACAAAAAAATCACAGAAGATCTGACATTGGATAGAGTCCCGGACAACACAAACATATAGGCACACACATACAAACACAAGTATAAACACAAACACATGATAGTGACTATAACCATAGAGAAAAACATGAACATGTTGGCATTGTAGTAGTCTTTTTTCAACAGTGCTGTCTTAGAGAATGCATTACTGAAAAGGAAAAAAAACTATGCTGAAAAATGTAACAACAACAAAACAATAACCCCAAATCCTGAAAATGCCATTGATGAGAATTCAGTCATGCTCTGTGCAACACAAAACAGCGGTAGAACAAGATGAAGTCACATGGAAAAAGCTTAGATACTTTCTATTAAGAAATATGCCCAAACACACAAGGAGTAAAAGAAAGCCATAAATTTGTTCCAACAAACAATGTTATGGTAGAACACAAATGTGATACCTAGGCAGTTCAATATTGCACTGCTCAAAAAAAAAATTATATAATCAAAAAGAAGTCAGCCCAGACCAGTATAAGAAAAGAAAGAGGGACAAGGGCTTGGCCTCTGTTTTGTGGGTAAAGGACAGAAACTCTGATCTACAAAGTGAAAACTCAACAGAGGGATGAGGAGGTCACAGGGAATGTGGATGTGAGGTGAAGACACAGGAGCACCCGCATCTGATGGACACCAGGACAACATCAGGACAATACAGATAACAGACACAGAGAGCTGGAGAGAAGCATCCTCCTTTTCAACATTAATCTGATTTGTTCCCATCATTGGTTCTATGATCAAAGACAGGATTACGTCTTTCCATTATTTATTTATTTATTGATTGATTCTTTTTTATTTTATTCTTTTTTATTTTAGTTTTTCTGCAAAGAAGTTAGTGCATCAACCAAAATAATCAACAAATCAAACAAGGACAGCAGCAGGCTACTTTTAGGTATTCTAGTTGGAGATGGGTGACATATATATATATACATATATGGATATATATGTATATGTATAGATATAGATATACTATATATATACTAGACAAGGGAATGAGATTATATATCTACATATATAATCTCTCTCTTCTTGAGTTCTTGGCAAATGGTTAGTCCTGTGGTTAGAAGTGAAGACAGAGGGTGGAGGTTGGAAGGAAAGTTAACGAAGAATGCATACCGCTTTCGGCTTCTGCAAAAACGACAAGAAAAGAATTTCAAATCAAACAATTTGATAATAAACTGACTGACACCAGGAGGAAGGAAGGAATAAAACCTTTGTTTCAAACCATTTGGAGGATTCGAGTGAAAACAAGGTTTATCAGCAAAGCATGGAAACAGTATCATGGGTAGAACCAACAACAGAGAACGTCCTTTAACACAGGTCAGAGGTAGGAAGGCAGAAAGAAAAGTGGTTCCTCTCCATTTTTATACCTGGTCCATTACAAAATTCGAGAGGAACAGGATTCAGTTTCTCACAAGGATTTAAAAAAAAAAAGAACGATTTTGGACTCAAGATGTTTTGTTGGCTGAGTCTTGTGTTTTCTTGGGGGTATGGTCCACATTCCCTCCAGCACGCCTTTTTCCACAAGCACTCACGTGCCTCCACACTGAGACCAAGCCACATTGAGATTAGTGCTGGCAACTGCACACAGAAAGCCAATACAAAGCCAAACAAGTTCTCTTTCTCTCTCTCTCTTTCCCTTTTCTGAGGCACTGGAGGAAAAACAAAACCCACAGCTTATATTTCTAGACATGGCTTTGTTGAAAACAGCTCCGTTTTGTGAATCGGTGAGGTGAGAGGGCCTATCAGAGGGAATATTGTGCCTTCATAGAACCCGGAATCTGTTTTCTTAGAGTGCCGCCTGATTCTAGAGGGAGCTGTGGCAGAGGGAGATATGTCGAGTTGCCTGGCTGGCTGGTGCTCGTGGCTTGGTGCAGACTTCTCCTCCATAAATCCAAAAGGTTCAGAAAGCACTCATTGACATCAGCGCCACCTGCACGGTGACATGGACTTTTTACTTATTTATGTTTTGAGAGAGATGGACAAAAGTGATAAAGAGAGAACACTCAGATCCACAAAGGTGTACTGACTTGGCATCACAAACTTTACCATTTGTAATGCCAAAAAATCAAGGACTCCACAAACATGGGTCCAGGTGAGGTTTGGTATAAAGAGAAGCAAAGAGTGACCCCAGAAAATTCCACTTTAATTTCTGAAAAGCAAATGTTGACAGAACCTCTCTTGAGGTAAAATAATACTCCAATATTAGTTCCTTTGCCAACATGAAAAAAAAACAATGTATCCTTTCATACATTTTTTTTAATTGCTACCACCATGTTCTATATATGGCCACCAAATCTACCATTTTATCATCTGCTGTCTGGTTGATTTGGATTTTCAAAGTAAGGAAGCGTTTGATCAGATTGACTATGGACAATCTGATCTTACAGTTAAAAGACAACACAGCATCAGTTTGCTTATGATCCAGTGTTTGTTTGGTTTTTTTTTTGTTTGTGTCATAGACACAGACTTGGAAATATGCAGTGTGTGTGTGTGTGTGTGTGTGTGTGTGTGTGTGTGTGTGTGTATGTGTGGTCATTCACTAGGATCATGAAAACTCCTTAAATTATGCTAGCAGAACCTGGCAAGTGTTGCTCTGCATTCTGCTCAGTTATGAAAGTCGGTGATGGGGTAGGCTGCCCTCTGCCCATGTGAACATGCAGGGGCAAAGTTGGTACTAAAGCAGAGACAGCACTTGGATACATCATTTCAGAGAACAAAAGCCAGGCTATCTTTCAACCAGCTCTCTTTCTTCTGAAATTATGACTAAGAGTCAAGGATCAAAGACCACCTGTGTTATCAATAATGCATGTAGGGTCCCCTCAACCAGATTCCTTGCTCCTGCAATGCTCCCATCAACTACCAGTAAGGTCATGCATCGACTAGGGTGTTATCTATTTCAACCAGACCCTGTCCCTCATCGGTCCGATTTGTACATCATTAAGGGAAAAATAAATAAATAACGAGAGCTCCTGCCTCAGAGCTCTTCTTTCCTGGCTAATTTACATGAAGCTGATATTCTGCCACCTGGATATCAGCTGCAGTGGGGAAAACACACATGGTACACGATAGACCGCTTGCAATTCGGCTGTTGAGAGAGCTGGCACCTTCCCTCACAGCTCTACTGCAGGCTGCTGTCAAGAAGGCCAGAGGCCACCTGCTTTTTGCTTACAGCAGTAAAAGGAGCTTCAAGAGAGGGTCTGATCCTGCTTTCTTGAGCAGAAGGTATAGCATAGTGGGTAGAGCTACTGAGAACAGCTCTCTCCTCTCCTTCAGGGAAATTGTTTCGGGATGCGCAGTGGGGCATGGGATGACAGGCTGGTCTGGGATAGAAGCTTCAGTGTCTTGAAATGCATTGCAGGGTCAATGGGGGTGCTGCATTGAGTTCCGAGCAAATAAATCATATGTAAGAAAGAAGAAGTGGATGAACCTTCCCAGAATGCACACTTCCAACACAAATTATCAACTTACCGGCTCTCCCGATTGGCAGACTTGTACTCAATGGCTATCATCAGGAGCTTAAGCTTCACAAAACACAGCCTGCAATGAGATGGAGAGGCCTCTCAGTAAATGCTTGCGGACAGCAGAGTCTCATAACAAACACCTTACGAACTTCCAGTCTCCTAACATGGTCATTATCCAGGGGATCTTCAGTCTACCACCAGGTGCCAAAGGCAGGGTCAGTAAAGTGATGCCTCCCCATCTTCCCTATTAAACCTTATTTCCCACAAGTGATAAGGTACTGGATGTTCAGAGTGCAAATTGGGCTCTGGTCTGGATGTCTAGACACAGACCCCAAGCAGAGATTTGTGCCTGGGGATTTACACCAGCCAGATTCATTAGTTACTCAGTCAGGTAGTAAAATGTTAACTACAGGGGGAGGGAGAGACTTGGAGCAGTGCAACCTGTTATTTGGATTCCATTTCGGTCTTTTGTACAAATGGCTTATATTGTTGTTCAGAGCAGACCCCTGTGTGCTTGGAATGATGGCAATAATACTTAGCCTCCATCTAAGTGCCCAGCACATGACTCCAGCTTTGTTACTCCTGGCTCCTTCCAAGCTGTCTCACCTCATCTGCCCAGAGCTCTGGGCTGCAGACAACACTGCTCTCTGCTGGCTCATTCCCGCCTTGCCACTTGACTCCTGTATCCCCTCTGGACCCCTAGTATTTTCTCTTTTCTTCCTAGCCATCCTCCCAAGTTACATGTAGTCTAATTTCCAACTCTAAACAGTGTTCTAGCTATTGTTCTCTTCATAGATTTTTATTTCCATAACCTCTCCAGCTCCTTGCCTATATACTTATCCTTCAGCTTGCAACTCAGTTTCCACTGGCTATGGCTGCTTCTCATAGTTTTGTGTGTCTTGGGATTCTCTACTTGGAATTTCCCCACAGTGAAGTGGAATGAATGGAGTCACTAACATAGAGGGACTCAGAGGTATCCCAAAAGCAGAAAGAAACACTTGGTATATACTCACTTATATAGACCTATAGGATAGGATGGACATGCTGAAATCTATACATCTAGGGAAGATAAGCAAGGAGGAGGACCCAGGGTGGGATGATCAATCCTCGCTTAGATGGACAAATGGGATGGACATTGAATGTAGGAGAAAACAGGACAGGAGCCTACCACAGAGGGCCTCTGAAAGACTCTAACAATGAATCAAAGCTGATATTAAGACTCACAACCAAGCCATTGCCAGAGTGCAGAGAATCATATGAAAAAGGGGGAGTTAGTAAGATTTGGCAAGGACAAGAGCTCCACAAAGACCAAATAGATCAGGGCACAGGGGTCTTCTATGAGACTGTTTCTCCAAC
>CM053766.1:89711036-89888795 GCA_028658305.1 Pachyuromys duprasi
AGAGAGAGAGAGAGAGAGAGAGAGAGAGAGAGAGAGAGAGAGAGGTATCATAACATGTTTGAACATAAAGGGCTTCAAGGTAGTGCTTTTCAAATCAAAGGTTAAATGAAATACGTTACAAGGTGGCTTAATTCAAAATGAGCTTTGAAAAATGTTTTAAGATGTGAGTGACACAAAGAATAAGATATAAACCTGAAAATAATATAGTAAAGTTTAGATTAAGATGTGCACTGACCGTTCAAAGAGACAAAAGTTCACATGCAGAAGAAATGAACCATCTATGTGATACATCACATAGAAACCCATACAGGTTTCTACAATAAACATCACTGTATATTTTAGGAGATTTTAACGAATGAAACATTACTCAAGTGACAATGAAAAAAATGAGCTCTGGTCTTCCTTGATGGTCCTACTTCCTTTTTACCATCATCCTAAGCAGAAGACACTATCCTTCTATCAATAGCGCTGTTTGTTTGGTGGTAAAGCTAAGACTCAAGAGTATTCACACAGTCAGTCCAAGCAGTGGTTAAGAAGAGGTCTTGGCTGACACCTGGAGGGAGATGCATCTTTTCTGTGTCTTTTTCCATTGGGAAAGAACAATTATAAGTCAATATATCAGTGAATCAATAATGAATTTCTAGGTCATGATGAATCCTATGTAGAAGTAAAACAACTTGTGAGGATAAAGAGTAACTGGAAAGGGGGAGTGTCAGTTCAGAAGGAGCACCCTGAAGATGTAGAGAGAACTGGAGATGAGGAAATGGAAATGAGAAGGCATGGGATCTCTGGAGGGCAGAAATGGCAAGAACAAAGCCCGAGACAGGAAAAAGGTCTAAATGTTTGAGAATCAGATACAGAGCCTGCAAAGCTGGCATTGAAAGAACAAGTCAAAGCAAGTCAAGAATGGGTTGGAAAGCAAGGTGAGTGAAAGGGCATGAGAACTCTGTTTGCCCCTACAAAGCACATGCTGCTTATTCTAAGTGAATGAGAGACATGGAGTTGACTTGGCTTTGTATGTGGACACATGTGAGTGAGGGGGTGCATGTGCGCACTGGGGAGGCTAGGGGTCACTTGAATATTGCTCCTCAGACATTGTTTTATGAGACGGGGTCTCTCACTGACAGATGGAGATCACTGATTCTGCCCGACTGGCTGGTGAGCTTCAGGGATCTTCGCATCTCAGCCTCCCCAGCACCAGGATTACAAATATATATGCCCAAACCTGGCTTTTTATGTGGATGCTGGTGACCGGACTCTGGTCTTCATGCTTGCACACTGCATTTTACCACCGAAAGCATCTCCTCATCTCTTGTAGTTAGTTTTAAATGAAGAAGTGACTTAAGATATGGTAGCCATAGAGATGTGCTTTTTTCTTGCGTGGGACGTTCTAGCTCCTTAGTATTGCCTCCAGCAGATAATCATATTCCAGAGGAACACTTCCACACAGTGCCTCTGGGCTCTCCCTGTGATGTGAAGGCTTTGTGATTATTGCTAGTAGCCTAATAACCTGGACTTTGGGAGTGGTTATACAGATCAGTTCTGAAACACCAACACAAGTAACACCAACTATAGCAGGGAAATGCTCTTAGTTTACATTCCATAGCACTCTACTAACTCATCATGCAGCTGTTCTTTCTGGTGTTTAAATTGTTTGAAAAAAATTGTATAACTTATGTATTGTTTCTTGAAGCAAATTACTGGGTTAAGCACACACTATTGAATGTAAACAGTAGTCAAAAAATAAAAATCAGTAAGAAAGCTGAACTCAGCAGGAATCATGCAAAGTTAATTTGTTCATGTCCTATGGAAAATTACATATTCACTCATATAGATATATAATATAGGATGAACCTACTAAATCTGTACACCTAAAGCAACTAATCAAGAGGGAGGACTCTGGCTAAAATGCTCAATCCCCAACCAGAAAGGCAAAGCAGATGAACATCAGAAGAGGAAGAAAACAGGAAACAAGTTAGGTGCCTGTCACAGAGGGCCTCTGAAAGGCTCTGCCCTGCAGAATATCGAAGCAGATGCTGAGACTTATGGCCAACTGTTGGGCAGAGTGCAGGGAATCTTATGAAAGAGGTGGGAAATAGTAAGACCTGGAGAGGACAGGAGCGCCACAAGGAGAGCAACAGAACCAAAAAAATTTGAGCACAGGGGCCTTTCCTGAGACTGATACTCCAACCAAGTACCGTGTCATTCTCATTTAGGACTCTAGTAGTTCCTGAGATCAAAGATCTTAATTGGATTAGTGTGGATTTAACCCTACTGGTGGAAAGAAAAGAATGGTTCCTAGTAAGAGTGCATTCAATTGCCTTGGGACATTTCAGCTAAGATCGAATGCAATAAGTATGAATTTCTTCATTCTTAATCACCACAGTGCCATTTACCAGCTGAACATAAGAAGTAAGAATCTTTTTCATGCAGGAAAAGTCAATCCAATCCAGGCAATCATATACACTGAGTTACAGAGGGTTGTGAGTTGTCATGTGGGTGCTGAGATTCGAACCCAGGTCCTCCAGAAGACCAACCACCTCTCCATCCCCTCCTCTTCATCATATATAGAAGACAAACTTAATTCCAAGAAGAGAAAATCCACATGCTCAAGGTCAAATGGCTTTTGCATCAAAAAAAAAGTGAAAATGCAGTCTCCATGTGATGTGTGCTGATGTTCCTCATATGAACAGAGAAAGCCGCATGTACTTGGACCATGCTGTTTGGCCACATAGTATTCTTTCAGATTCGGGAAAGAGACACCAACATGTAATTTTATATAAAAATAAAACTGCTTTTTCAGATTTTCTTGGCACAGCAAATATGGTCACACTGAAGCCATCCCTCATCTAGCTAAAAGGGACCCCTCAAGAGGTACACTTTCTTTAGCGTCCCATAGCACCCATCTCTTCCTACCACTCAGACTTCCTGCCTCTTCATCTTTATTGATATCTGCCTCTTTATATGCCTCTGTATTTTAAATATTGCTCAATCGGGGATCCCTTCAATATAGCAAACTACACTGAAAAAGAAAACATCAATTACCCTGAAAACGGAAGTATGACTCTCTTGGAGTGTTCAGATAACATTTTCTGTTAGATCCTGCCATGGAGAGCTGACTTAAGAGCTGTGGATTCTGATGGGAGGTTCAGGGATGGTGGTGGAGACAAAGCCTACACAAGCCAAAGGGGGAGCTGATAAGGCACTCGTGAATACTTGCCTCCCACATGTGCTAAACTTCTCTAGCATTTAGGAAACATGGTTTGCCTCGCTGGCATTCTGCGAGTGTAAAGAACCAGCTTTTGATGGAGGCTGAGTAAGCAAAGGGAATGAAGAGAGAAGAGATGCACAGGAGTGGCTAGAACAATGGAGAAGCAGAATAAAGATCAGAGCAGGGATGTGCAGTGCAGAATCCTAAAAATCTCATTTTGCTTGTTAGATGCCAACAGACTGGGAAAAGTGCAAATGGAAAGAACAATAGATAATAATCATGATAAGCTCTGGGAATGTAATGTTTGCCTTCCAACCATTAGGCCAAGGTGTGAATCTAATTTGAAAATACAGAGAGCTGTTTATTCTTGACCTCTTCTAGAGCCTGTGTTACAAGAGGGCACATGCCTCAGAATATGTGGGCAGATGATCCAGAGTTGATGTCCTTTGGGTGAACACTAACTCACACCATTTTCTTTTGGTAAAGCAGAACGGGGCATAAGCTACCTAACATGATCTTCATTCCTCTGGCTTCACTATTCAGACTGTGGCCTTTTCATGTATACAGAGCTGGTATAGAATCAGGAAGCACAGTCAGGGTTAAGGAAAGAACAACAACAAAAGCAGAAAGCCTGCACAGAGTAATAAATAGGACAAACCTAGCCATAAGTTAGTGAGAGTTTAGTTCTTTGTTTCTAAATAGAAATTTTCCAATACACCCAGTGTTAGAAGTTGTCATTGCTTGCAAAAATTACGGGGGAATAAAAATCACTTGTTGTTTTTTTTTTCTTTTCTTTCTTTCTTTCTTTTTTTTTTTGCCTCCAAGAGGGGAAAAATGCCACATGTCACAAAAAGGTCTTAAACCAGAAATCTGCAATAAAACTGTTGTAATAACAAGTTAGATTGCTTTCCTGATAATTATTAAGTAGAGGTCTACCAAATTTGACAATGCCATTACACAAAGCCCTCTTTCTTTTATTGCCAGCATCATCTGTTAACTGTAGTATTTTCAGCCCAGATGTTCCTGAACAAAGGCTCTTAAGAATTAGAGTCCAGCTGTCTCAACTACCCAGAGAGAAATATATTGTCCCTGCCATTAAATCAGTCCCCTTGACTAGAAAGATTACTTGCTGGTGTGAATTAAGCATGGGAAGCTGTCATAGAGTTTGCACCTTCCAGTGGGCTTACAAAGTGGATACAAAGATGGGGCTGAGAGCAAAGGACTCTAGCATCAGGAAAGTGGCAGACAACAGAAACATCAGTTTCTAAACTGTCTAAACCCATCAAGCCTTCTAAGTCCAACTCTCCCTAAAAGTGCCGTAATCCCAGTGGAAGTGATACAAATACTGTGCACTGGCAAACAAGGGCTTTGGGAATGTGCGGCTAGGGTGAAAAATAACCATATTCAACTTGAATTGAAAAGGGTAGTTTCATGTGCCTGTTGCTGTTAACTTTTGACGAATAAAAACTAGTCTTTTCTCTTAAAAAAAAAAAAGAAAAGGTTAGTTTCAAGAGATGAGAATATCCACTTAAAACATATGTTCCAAACAGCAAGACTTGTAACAGTAAGCACCAGGAAAGCAGAGGTGGTTTGGCCTGTTGGTGGACATGATGTCATTCTCCATTTCTTTGTAGCTTCGATAAGGGTGGATGGGAAGGTTACACCGATTCTCTAATACAGATACATCCATACATGCCCACAAAATAGAAACACACCCACGCACAGTATCTTTCTTCCCTAGCAGACATTTAAATTCAAAATAATTTAATTCTTTGATTTGGGCAGTTAGCATTTTTCTAAAGTACTCACAAATGCCCTGTAGGGGAAGGTTTACTGACCTTCTTCCCCTGAAACAAACACCATAGGTTGTAGCTTCCTCTGCACACTCAGCTACCCGGTGAGATACTAACAGCTACGCCAGTTCCACCTAGATTCTTTGCCTGATGCCTTGCTTGGGAAGCCCATACCTGCTTCAGCTTCTACAACTGTGCAGGAGGATTTCAGCGGGCTTTATTGCTGGTGGTTTATCTGATAGTTCAGAAAGAACTACCTGCCTTGTTCTCAGTTTGTGTAGTAGACATAGTTAGTAATATTACACTTACTTCTGTGTTCTTGTATATTCAGCCCTACATATATATTAAGATGAGCCTTGAGTCTTTATGTAAGTTCTGTTGGCACATGCCTTTCTGAAGTCAGGTTACAGGAGTTTACCATGGGCCCATCTGCCCTTTTGAGACTGGGAGGTCTTTTTTAAATGGCCAATTGAATTTTGTAACCCAAGTGGGCACTGGGCAAGAGGTCCTTCTTTTTCTGAGCTGTACCAGCTTTAACTTTCCTTGTGTGTGGCTTCTTTTGAAAGATTCGTCCATGTGAGATGACACAGGCAAAGAGTCCAATTTTCTGAATTCTGGGCACACAGAAGGCAGGTGGATAAGTGAGGAAATAGAGAATTCCCTCCCCAGAGTCTTCTTCACTGCTGGAGCCAGTACAGTAGCATCCACACTTTGCAGCTGGGGTTGGGGGCTGAACTGCCCTTCAGCACAGCCCACTGAATTCCCCCAAGTTACCCACGCACTAAATGCTCAGCATCAAAGCTGAATCTTAACTGCTCCATCAGCTGCACAGAGACAGAGAGACACGTCGTATTTTAAATACACTTCTTGTCCTAATCCCCTCTGAGCTGTAAAATCTCAGACAATTAAGCTTTTATATTTTGCAAGTGATGAATGACTGACTAATAGGCTCACTGTGAGACCTGGGACCTGGAACTCTTTGTTCTTGCCAACCTGATTGCTGAACCTACTTTCTTCCAGGTCATCCTGCCCACCTTCTTCTCCTACCCCCACCTACCTGGGCATCCTCACCTTTGCTAGCTCCCACAATGAAACTGCCATCACTACTGCCCCACAAAACACCACATGTGAAACTGTAGCCGATGTGCCTCTTTTATCCATCTACAAGTTTCTGATTAGAAAACCTCAAAGGAGCATGTGTGTTGAGAAAACTCCCTATGGTACTGTGCGCTCCAGCTTCTCTATTCCCTTGGGGATGTTCCCCTTTCCCATCAACAGAACCCAAGTCTCTCACTGGATCAGTTTGTATCAAAAGGTGTCTCCTCCAGGAATCCATCCTTGGGCTACAGCAAGCCTCCCCAAGAGCCCTAACACTGACACTTTAGCTGCATGTACTCACCGTGCATGTAAGGGTGGCTGCAGCTTCCTGAGTGTGGGCATGAGCTCCCTCAGCCCACTTTCAAGCTCTAAAGTTATCACTGAAGGGGAAACAAATTCTTTACTTGGCATTCGAAAGAACTGTCATCAGCTTTCCATGCTTAACAGTTAATCAAATCTAGGGCAACAAAACTGACATAATGGTGAAACTATTCCAATTCATTAACCTTTTGCCCTATTGACTTGCAACTAATAACTGCCGGATTTACTAAACAATAAAAAGTAAAAGAAGCTGAAACTACCACAGTGTCTATTTCCCCCTTCCACCCTTCCTTCTTCCCTCCCTTCCTTTCTTCATGTTAATATGTGATAAGAATGGGGTAGAGGGAAAGCAGAGGCATGAGGTAGGAAAGATACTGAGTGATGAAGAACCTCATTGTGTGCGCCACATCTAAGGACAGATGTCTGGTGTTATCACAGAAGTACACAGGTACAGACTCTTAACCCAAAAGTGGTTGGCCTGGGGCCTGACCTCAGTCTGTTGTGACTTCATTCCATGAACTGGACAGTGTCATCTTTTGTGACTTGCTCAAGAATAAAGCCTTTTAAGGGCAAATGTGGTTTTAAAACTCTAACCTTCCTGAAGGCTTGCCATTGCCCATCTGATTTTTACAGGTACTTGCTTAGGAAGGAGAGGAGTAAGAAGGGAAGGAAGCAGGTGGTTGCTGGTATTCAGATCCCAAAATTGTGGCTCAGAAGGAAGTTGATGCAAAAGCTCTGATATATATTAAAATGCATGTATATGTGAGCATATATAAATATGGGTGTAGGTACCTACCAAGGAAGAAGAGGGTATTAGACTCCCTGAAGCTGGACATTTTTTAGGTGGTTGTGAGCTGCTTGAGTGGATGCTGAGAACTGAACTCAGGTCTTTGGAAAGAGTAGACAGCAGATGTCTGTCCTTACATCTTGGTACATACTATGAGGTTCCTCATTCCACAGCTTCACTGCTGAGTCACTTCTCCAGATCCCAAAGGCCCAGATCTTAACATAAGCTTGCAAGATGTGAGCCCACCTGCAAATCTATGATTTGCCTGAATGATGGGACTCAAAGCAGGATACAGAAGCTATTAGAGTGTAGGGTGGTGTGCTGGAAGGATAGGGCAATTTCACATGCTCAGATTTCAGATAAGGATCACCTCACTTGTTTATTTAAAAAATAATAATGCACATTTTAAAGCCTTACTCCAGATTTTAACATCTGGAGATGAAGCATGGGTAGCATTTTATAAGTTCCCAGAAAAGCATTAATGAGCCAGTCTTCAACTGTCACCTACTCCAAGCTGTTCTCTGTTGCACAAGACCAGAGGAGCATTAGAACCATGGTTCCGTCCTTTGTTTTCTAATTGGTTTTGGAAAGGTACCACCAGGCATCTGAGTCTGAAAATTTCAAGCTAAGGGGACTCTTTTGTACAGAATGCAATGTTTATACTATTCTAATACCCCTTGCCTTGTCAATATAAACATCACTCATTTTGGGGGGTATCTGGGAGACAATGCAGATGGAAGGTTGGGAATGACTGTAGATTTTGTCTTAATTAGCATCTGGTTTGGGAGCAATGCCCCACCTTTTGGTGACACATAGGGTGGAATCAAAGAGTTGCTCCATGCTGTTACTTGTGTTCTCCTACATCCAGTGTCCATCCCATTTGTCTTTCTAAGTGAGGGTTGATCATCTTACCCAGGGTCCTCTTTCTTGTTTATCTTCTTTAGGTGTACAGATTTCAGTATGTTTATCCTATCTTATACATCTAATATCCACTTATGAGTGAGTATATACCTACTGTGTGTGTCTTTCTCCTTCTGGGATACCTCACGCACAATGATCTTTTCTAGATCCCACCATTTGCCTGCAAATTTCATGATTTCCTTGTTTTTAATTGCAGAGCAGTGTTCCATTGTGTAAAAGTAGCACAATTTCTGCATCCATTCCTTCATTGATGGATATCTGGGTTGTTTCCAGGTTCTGGCTATTACGAATAAAGCTGCTACAAACATGGTTGAGCAAATGTCCTTGTTGTGTACTTGAGCATCTTTTGGATAGATGCCTAGGAGTGGTATAGCTGGCTCTTGAGGAAGCACTATTCCTAATTGTCTGAGAAAGCACCAGATTGGTTTCCAAAGTGGTTGTACAAATTTACATTCCCACCACAATGGAGGAGGGTTCCCCTTTCTCCACAACCTGTAACTAATACTTAAAAAATAAAAATTTAATTAAAAAAAATAAAATGCAACTATTTGAAAAGAGAGAGAGTGTGTTGCCCCATGGCTGGAATCTCATTTTGCACACAGGAGACTCCTCAGCCTGAAATATTGTAGAACTTATTCTGTCTCTTCTACAGCACCCAACCCTTTCTGTTTTCTTCAGAGATGACCTTTAGTTTCACCTGTGCACCTGTTACCTTCTCTTTTCACAGGTATACCCTGCCTAGTTTCTGAGAAAACTCCAGGTTCCCTCCAGCAATGATCTCACCTGCTGAGTGGCATACTAGCAGCCTACGAGAAGAGCAAATGTATTTATTTCCATGCTTTGCAACATCATCAGTTGCATATTGTTTTAGTGTCATGCATAATTACGAAAACCACTCTGAAAATCTGTACATTTTATCTGTGCTTTATTATACCCAGAACATTCTCCGATTATTTTCCATTTCCACAAACCAGCTTAAAATATATTTGGGTGTCCTTTATGTCATCTTGAAATTGAATAGCCAATTCTTACAGTAATGAAAACACTTAGGCGGCAGCCTGGTGATATACAACACTACACTCTAATTACGGCTGTGCTTTAATTAACCTGAATTGAAGAGTGTTATCATTAAACTGCTGGTAACTTTGAGTTATGGCTTTTCTTTAATTTAAAGTAGAAAACACAGATAATTAAGCCTCAAGATAATCAAATGCTTGAAGAGAGCTTCAATGTTTTGGGTTGTTCCTAAATCTCATTAAATGTCCTTTCTTTATTGATTAGTTCCACCTCTGCCGAATTGCTGCATTAAAGGAATAATAGCATCAGGCTAAACACATTCTCACTCACATCAGAAGTTGCATTTTTTCCATTCAGAAGCTTCACTGAACAAATACTAAATTCTCTGACAACAAGGGAGGGCTAAGAAATCTTTACCCTCATTAGAACAAGCTCTAAAGACGAAAATCAATCAAGGGAAATAATTCATATTTTACTAGTGTTGTGCTTGACAAGAGCACTTTCAAGGAAGCTGTCTAGGCATTCCTAGCTTTCTCACCCTCCTCTTCCTCTTTTAAAGACTATGGATGAGAACTGCTCCCCTAGAAGCTGCAACTGAGATACTTAGCTGCTGCACACCAGGCTCTTTCATGTGGTTGGAAGGGGGTTGGGCTGACCTGGGCTGTTATCACTCCGTCCTGGTTTAGGAGACAGCATATACAGCAACTTCATTAAACAAGTGGGAGCCAGTTAGTGTTTGGCAGAAATATGGATGCTGTGTGGTCAACTTTGATTTTAAAGAGAGTATAGAGATCCAGGTTTTGTTTTATTTATTTTGTTTTGTTGTTTTTGTGAAATACCATGGTTCAGAGATTCTGGGAACTAGTCTTGAACAAATTAAACAATGTCAAATCCCTGGGCCCAGTGCATCCTCTGAGTACCCCAGTTACAGTTCTCACTTTGGGTGCTGCCAACACAGCCTTGATGCTCAGATCACCCCTGTATTGACCACAGAGGACTTCCAAGGGCCTTCTTAAAGAGTCAGCTTCTTCTGTTTTCATTGACAGTTCTGAGTTCTCTAGACTTCCTACTGAAAGCAGGCTGAGCTACAAAAGAGAATCGTCTCCCAGCATCTTGAAATGGTTAACTTTGTCCAGCACAGAAAGAGAAATCACTCTCAGGAAAAGGTGCCCACAGGAGTTACAACAGGGCTTCCATTTCCAGAAAAGAATTCCTTCTGAATCAATTACCTATTCACTTTTCCAGTCCATTTAGCATTTAAACTATCGCTTAGAGACAGTGTGAGAAATTTCTGTAAACAACCAAACCATTTTGGAGTGCTTGGGGGTTTGGGCCCAGAGACTGGCAGAGAACACCTGCTGTGTTCCCTGACAGGAATCTCCATTCCTCCCTTCTGCATACAGAACAGAACAGGAGTCCCAAGGCCCCTGGTTTTCTTTTACTATGAAGTGTTCTCAGGTTTACTTTAGACTTCCCAGTCTAGAATACCAGTTGGTACGTTTGGCTGGCAAGCAGATAGCGCAAAGACGGGGGTCTTGTCCCTCAGTTCAGATCCACCTGCTTGTTAGCAGTTTGTAATCAGTGAGAACATAAATTTGCTTTTGCTAAGGAGTCAGGTATTAGTGGGTCAGGCTTAGAGGTCCGCCACTTTTAGAGTTTGTATTCTCATTGGGAATATGCCCCTTGTTTGATTTTACTTCAATTCATAGATGTTAAGTGGTGAATCTGGGGCTAACATCATGCCTCAAGGTACACGTCTAGAATTCCCAAGACCAGGACAACTGTTCTTCCAGGGGACTCAGGATGATGGCCTACTGCAAGTGCTCTGGGAACTAGTTCAGGTTCTTACTATTTGAGTATGGCAGCTGTTTCAGTGACCAAAAAGACCTTTTTAAATTTTTTTTAAATTTTATTTTTATTAATTACAGTTTATTCACTTTGTATCCCAGCTGTAGCCCCCTCCCTTATCCTCGCCCAATCCCACCCTCCTTCCCTCTTCTTCTCCTATGCCAATCCTCCAGTCCAATGAGAGAGGAGGTCCTCCTCCTCTTCCATCTGACCCCCAAAAGACCCTTTTAAGGCTTCATTCTGTGCACTTTGCAACATAGTTCCTCAGTAAGTAGGAAATGCACCTTGAATGTCTTGGTTAGGAGCAGATTAAGATTCTTTTTATAGTTGCACTGGTAAGATTTGATTTTTTTCTATAAAAAGCAGGTAGAGGCTGAAGGTGAGGCCCTTGGTTCAATCCCTAGCACGATAGATAGATAGATAGATAGATAGATAGATAGATAGATAGATAGATAGATAGATAGATAGATAGACAAACAGACATAGATAAATGAATAAATAATTGAAATGAAACAAAATAAAACCAGGGCCACATGAGTTCTTGTCACCTTTCAAAGGCTTCTGACTCACAGTAGTGTTACTTAAGATGTGCAGCTAAACTGTAAAAATTGTAAGTTTGTATAAATCAGAGATTCAATCTCAAGATTTTAGGACCTAGAGGATAAATTGGAGCCAGCATAAAACTTGAAGGCAGGAACTTTGTTAAGAAATGTTTGCTGTCCACAGCCATGCAGGAATGAGCCCACAGGAACCCCTCAATGAGTGTCAAGTGTCCCAACGAGTATGAGCAGAAGTGGGAGGCTGTCCTACAGATGCATCAAACATCCCTGAGATGCAAAGGTCATCCAGTGAAGAGTCACTTACTCACAAACAGTAGGGAAGGACAGACCCACGAAGGCACTGGAGAGATATTCTGTGTACATTTCATTGGAGACTCCTTCCAAGTAGTATTTCTGCCATGTGTCCTCCTCAATCTAAGAGAAAAAGGCACAGGAAGAGAGTTTAAAGTACAGCCACCAAGTGCAGAGAGGAGCTGGAGTTACAGCCTTTGTTAAACAAGTAAGTGCAATCATGACACAATGACCTTCCTGGTGGATGACCTTCTCAGCAGCCAGGAACAAGCCCATAGCACCCACCCAAAGCTTCCAATGACCCCAAAGGTACAGGGTTCAGGCAGATTTCCTTGAAAGCACTGCTTTGCTTTAAAAAATATTTAAGTGTGTGTGTGAAACGCTGTGTGACTCTGTGTGTATATGCATGTGTATGTGTGTCTTTCTCTCTATGTCTATGAAAGAGTATGGACATGTGTGTATGTGGGTGTGTATGCCAGAAAGGGTATTGGATACTGCAGCACTGGAGTTAGAGGCATTTGCAGATTACCTAGCTTGCTATGCGAGTCCTAGAACCAAACTCTGGTCCTCTTGAATTTGGAGCAGACACTCTGAATGACCCAGACAGGTCTCTAGCCCTTTGCTTTGCTTTGAGCCTGCATGATTTCTAAGGCCATGGGGACATGAGAACCCTCTACAATAATGTTGGACAAATTATGGACTGACCCGAATTTCTGGCAAGCAATTTTGCAGGCTTTTTCAAAATTCATGGAACCATATACTCTTTTGTACAGGTCTCCCATGTCAAATATCCACAGTAAAGAAACAAATACTTAAACAGGTAAAATAAAGCTGGAGTTGTGGGCTTGTGCCACCCTTGAAACATTTTTCTATGTCGTAAACACATATACATACCTTTTCTATTCATAAAATATTACAAATAACCATAGGTCACATGAGATTTTAAAAATCAATGAGGAAACACAATGAAATTTTTCTGTTCTTTTATTTATGCGTATGTGCATGTGTGAGTGAATGCCACATGGATGTTGGTACCAATGGGGGCCAGAAGAAGGCATCAGATCTGCTGGAGTAACAAGTAGTTGTGAGCCACCCAATGTGGGTCCTGGGAATGGAACTCAAGTCCTTTGGAAAGGCAGCAAGTGCTTTTAACCACGTAGTCCTCTGTCCCAGCCTGTGATTTTATTTTTAAAAGTTCTCTCTGGTTTGATATTTATAGGGCCATATAAGAAGTCTAGAGATATTTATAGCATAATAGTATCAATTATTTCTGAGTGGTAGAATACTATTTTTAAAAAGAGATTATGTATTGTCTGAAGACTTTTACACAAGCACACACACGCATTAAACTTTATGCACATATTTTTACTTTGGGGAAAAAAATAACAAGATTTTTCTCACCCTACTTAGAACATCACAATATCCAAAGTATAGTTTCAGAGGAGTCATACCCAAAACTTCATTAAAATGCATGCTTTGAGTTCTTCTAAATAGTAAGTTCTAGCTAGGTTTCCATCAATTATCAGCAGCTCCTTAGCTAGGGGTGGATCTCCATGCTGGGATTTTGTCTGGCTTGTGTTTGTGCAGTTCTTTAATAATATGTCAGATCTTTTATTTGATTTAAATATTATGAGTGATTTTCAAAAATACTGACAATATCTTAATGTTACTGGTACTCTTCAATTAATACGGATTTCATATTGATCACTTAATTATGGTCATTGTTTTCATGCCTTTACGTATAAATGAATTATTATTTTAGAAGAAACTGTATTTTAGGTTAATCAATAAATTTAAGTACGTAGAAACAGATTCTTTATTGAATAACAATATTGTTCATGCTTTTGTTAAACTTATCAAAAATATTTCATTGATTCATTCACTCAGTAAATACTAAATATGTTCTATATTGCAGGAATTAGTCTAGAGGCTGATTAACTCTGATTAACTAGTGTTTGTTTCCAACGCTTTTCCTTATTCTAGAGAAAGCACTGCATTACCTCACTAGGATAGAAGTGACCATCCTAACTAAATACATCTGGGGTCCATTGATTTTCCATATGTGGCTAATCTGCAGTATTTGTGAAGTGGAAGTCAAACAACTGGAAAACCATGTTCAAGATACTCTATAAAACAAAATCCCTCTTCCACACCCATCTGTATATTCTCAGATGGCATCTACAAGGCTGACCATGGTAGTATCAAATCAACTCTATGAGTGGTAAGGACTTTAAAATTCATCGTCCTGACTCTTTAAGACCTTCTCATCTTTGGAGCTATTTGCACATGCACAGCCTGCAATTTAATTTACAATTTCTAATTAAGGTATTATACACATACACACATACATGCACACATACATAATATCAAACTGCTAACTTAATTATACTAGCATCTTTTCAAAAGATGTATAGTTCGTAGGGATGTAAACTGGCGCAGCTGCTGTGGAAAACAATGGAGCAGTTCTTGAATTTTAAGTATAATTGCCATACAACCAGAGATTCTGCTCCTGA
Source organism: Pachyuromys duprasi (assembly GCA_028658305.1). Lineage (NCBI taxonomy): Eukaryota > Metazoa > Chordata > Mammalia > Rodentia > Muridae > Pachyuromys > Pachyuromys duprasi. Next base: position 89,725,397 of record CM053766.1, read on the forward strand.
ATACATAGCTAGATCACAACAGCAATACTTAATGATATCTTAGAGTTTGAAGGGACCCAAGTATCCATGTAAGGATGTGCAGATGTGCAAAGGCATAGTGGTTAGCTTTCCCAAGAAAAGAAACTCCGGCACATGCTACAGTATGCTACAACACTATGCTAAGTAAAAAAGGCCACAATCACAAAAGACAAATATGTTGGGGAAGGGGTCCAGTTACTTGAGGTCCATGCCTGAAATCCATAAAAGCAGACAGTACAAAGATCACTGTGGAGGTTCAGGATAGTCATTGTTTTCATGATACAACATACCGATTTTGCAAGATCAGAAGAATTCTGAAGATGGGTAGTGGTGACAGTTACATAGCCAAGCAAATGTACTTTATACCAACAAGCTACACTCCACCCCCCCAAAAAAAATAAAAAATAAAAAAGACTTCAGTGGTTAGTTTTTTATGTTGTGTGTGTTTTATCACAATTAAAAAAATTAAAGCCCTCATCAGGACAATTCATGATTATAATTGATTCTAATACTCTTTAATGCCTAAACAGAAGGATGTCAAAGAAAGAAAGGCTGTGAATAAGGGAATCCTAACAAAGGAGCCGAGGTTGGGAATCAGCCCTGTTAGGACAAGGATCATATCCCTGACTTTGCTTGACATCCTTAGGCCTTGCAGTCTCCGCTAAAAGAATTGAGAGGAGACACACGGGGCATGAAGAGAACAGGCAGGGCTTATCCCAGGGAACTCTCAAGAGCCAAGGCCTAGCCAAGGCCAAGGTGACCATTGTGTCCATCTGCATTTTAGGAAGGCAACATGCTGTTTCTAAAAAGCTTTCTTCTGCACCTGTGATTGGCAGGCCCATGTGGGTAAAGTCAGACAGAACACATAGTAAGTATGCAGCCTTGTGTTTTAACAAAATACCTCCTCTGGCTAGGCGGTAATATTATGAGCTTGATGGCAGTTCAGAACATCATGTCGCTAAGAGTCCCCCCAAATCCAACTCAGGTCCCCCATTTTTTTACCATTTATGACAGGTCATATAATGTCCCAGGGGCTACCTTGAGTTTGCTATGAAATGAAGAATGACCTTGAATTTGAACTTCTGATTTTCCTGCCTTTATCTCCCGAGTGCTAGGATTATAGGAGCCTGTTAATATACCCAATTTATTGGGTGCTGGAGGGGAACACTGCTATGCAAGCACTCTGCCAACTGTGCTACCTCCCAAACCTAGACTCTATTCTTTGAACCAGCAATCAAAATCCTGGTTTTCTAAGCTGCCGTCTAAGATGGAGGAGCCCAGTTGGTCTCTGTGACAGAGTTCTGCGTATCTGACCATGTAATACTATGACATTGTACCACATCCCAAACTAGGAAAACAGAACTTCACTCTCCCTGACCTGTATCAGGGCTTAAACCATGACATTCTATTATAGTTTAGCTTCCTAAGTCTCAAGCATGTGAACAAGCAAGGGGAAAATTTCACATCCTCATACCTTTGTCAATGGAACCATGATGTGAATATAAAATAAGTTGAATTTTAAAACTAGATGTTTGTTTAATGGTGAGAGAGACAGAGAGAGACAGAGAGATAGAAACAGAGCATAAAGCAATTTGGAGAGAGTTGAGGGAGCTGTTGTCGTTCTGAGACTCACTAACTTAAAGTCAGTCACAAAGCTCATTAGCGGCACAAACAGAATTTAGAGTTCATGCCCTGAATTACCCCACACAAATACTTCCTGCTAAGAGACAATGTGGCAGGTTGTACATGGACAGAAAGGGTTTGTTATGTACAAGTAAGTACCCAGTATGGGAACCGTAACCCAGCCCTTCATCAAGGACTCAGGAGCTCAAACACGAATGCATTCATGTGAGCAGCCAGCAAAGAGAACCACTGACGTTGAGCTCAGCTGGGAGGGGAGTTCAGAGCAGAAATCATCATTTCTGTTATAGAAAGTAGAAATGTCCCAGGCTATGTCTTCTTTCTGTAAATAGTACATGCTGCTCCCCACATTTGTATCCTCACCGTATTTTTAACTGTAATGTACAGACACATTTCCCAGCAGAAAAATGAAGGAATGGGACCAAAAGGACTTAAGGAAAAGGTACCAAAATTAATTTTCTAGCCACTCAGCAATCAGTCAACGGCAAAGCATTTCCTGAGGCAGCAATTTGTCCCCTGGCTGTCACATCAAATGCCAGCTGTCTCCGAAGAGCTCCTAGCAAGATGAGCAGGTGATGTGCTGTAGGTCCTTATTCATCAAATACACAGAGAACCCTCAGTGAGAAAAGAGAATAAGCCACTGGGCTAGCTTGTGGTTACAGCTCTTATGGTTTTATTTATCCACCCTTCATGATCTAATTTTTCAACCAGTCTAGTTGAACCTCCCAAGCAAATGGTTTTACACCAACCCATGGGCAGACAGCCTCACCATCAATGTACTTTCCAACCAGAACTATAAGCCTTGGCTCTCAGCAAATTCACTCCTTCCTGATCCCAATTCTGCATGTGTTACTAATGATAGGTTGGGAATGACACCTTTTATTTTTTGTGTTTCCCCTGATTAGAAAGAAACTGTGTTTCTCTAATACTAACAGCTCAGTGTTAAATGTGAAAAATTCAATTCTCCTGGCTGGGGTCTATAACAGCTATGGTGATTTCTGTTCCCAGTGAATTAATGTGCCAATCAGAGCCAAATAATTTTGCAAAAAATACACCCCTACCTTGGGAGCCATACAAATGACCCTGAAGGTTATCAAATGTCCATCCTTATTTAATTGAAAATAAGTATGCTGTCTTCCTTCAAATAGATGCTATTTTATATACCTCAGAAATAAAGAACTGCTTATTATGTTAATAGCTGCAATAAGATGAGCTAAGCCATAACACCTACACACTAATATCACCCCACACAAGGTAGAAGGTAGCAACTCTCTACTTCCTATTTGCCAAAATCCATCTGAATTCTCAGTGAATACTCCTTCTCTGGTAAGTTGTCATTTTAAATTGTAGAAATATATAATCAAAACTAGTTAGTAATATATGAATGAATACTTGCACATAGATATTATACAGTATGTTGTCCCTGTGATTTTACAGTGTGTTTTTCTACAACATTGTGGTGACATGAACTGACCAACGCTATCTTAGATCCCCTAAAAACATATTTATTCTGACAAAAAAAGAAACAGCACACACAGAACATGTCAAGTGTTTTACTACAATAATAAACATGAAAATCAGAATTTATGGGCTCTTGGCTGACTTGTGTGTGGTGTTGTTACTAAAATGGCTAGAGTCACTTATACTCATTCCTCAAGAGAGTGTTGTCACTAGGGAATAGTTGACGGAGTTTTACATGCTCTCAATTCTAGCTGAAAAGAACAATGTTGAGGTGGTAACAGGACCCCATCACTGGGTTTCTGATTCTCCTCTCACCTATTTCCCTCAATGTTCATTGCCCATGGACATATTCCAGTGTTGATTAAAAGGGCATATGGGCCAGGCATGGCAGTACATACCATTAATCCTAGCACTCAGGGAGGCAGAGGCAAGCAGATTCCTGTTAGTTTGAGGCCAGCCTGGTCTACAAAGTGAGTCCAGGACAGTCAAGGCTACACAGAGAAATCTTGTCTGGAAAAAAAAGGGGGGAGGGAAGGCATATGGGCATGTGGACATTTCATCTCCCTTCCTTCTAGCTCTAGTATAATTACAGATCCTTAAAACAACTTACTGAATTAAAAAGCCAAAGGAGAGAAGAGTGCTTAGGCCCGCAGGATATCGTCTCTGAAAATGGCTGCTTGTGTAGCTTTGCAGGGTGGATATGCTGGGGCTAACGCGAGAGCCAGAGGGGAAAAAAAAAACAGAGGCAAAGGATGATTTGCCTTTCCAAAATGTTCTTCCTCTCTAGCCAAATGCCCTATCAGTGCCGTACTCCTTGGATGGTGATGGGGTCAGCAGCCTTTCTGGGAGCTATGCTGGATTTCAAGGTCTTCATCACAATTTGGCATTCTGTTTTTATGGCCTATTTCAGGGCATGATTTCCAGAATGAGGAAACAGAATGAAAGACTCAGATTTTTCCAAAGGCTTCAGAGTGATGCAAATTAAAACACATTTTTTTTTTTGAGATTTGAAGGAATGGCAGGTAAGTGGTTGCTTTGACCTCGAATTAGTAAATAAACAACCCTAAAGATTAAATTAAGGTGCACTTGGGCAAGATTTTATTTATTTACAGATAGAGTAAATTTTATAATGTTGTTAGACATAGAGAAAAAAAAACGACAACCCATACAAGACATTCAGAGAAGAATTAATATTAATCACATGCAAAAGCATTTCAATACATATTATTTCCCCCTATTTTGTTACCCAAGCACAGATTATTTCTGGGGGAGCATGAAGTGCCAATGAGTTTGAAGGTAAAAGAAGATTTAATAGAAATACTGACATGGAACTTTTTCAAAAGAATAACTATGTAGAAATTATTTAAGATACTATTATCTCTATGACATGACACTGGTAATATTTCTAGTACGTAGGATTTTCTTTCTCTCTTGTTTTCCTCTCCAACATAGCAAAGGTGCTTTTGTTTAAGACGTCAAATTGTTTTAAAGATTGGCCTATTCACCATCTGCCAAATAGGAATTTGGTTTTGCAATCTTGCTAACAGTTCATAAATCTTCTGCTCCAAATAATAATGTTCTTAAAATAGCACTTGAAATCACTCTGATTGGAGTAGAGGAGCAGGAAGTGATCATTCCCATGAACTGTTGCCTCCAGCCACCAGCCTTAACCTGGCAGTTAAGCCTGGCACCTAGGACTTTTCAAGGAGCCAGTCTCAACACATATGATGGCAAAGAACCAGAACTTTGTTTTGATTTCTGATATGTGTTATTTTGGTAGATCTGAATGTTTTAAAAAAATGAGTAAAAGTTAATTACAAGAGGTAAAAAAAAAAATGAGAAGGTAAGACACACTTCAAGTAAGGGACCAAAATCTAAAATCACTGGATCCAACTAACATAATCAATCAAACTGTTTCAAGATTCTTACTTCATTTTCTGTGTCTTATCTCCTGTCAAATAAGCTACAAACATCTCACGGCATTTGCCCACGGACCATAGGCTGTATTTGAAATTCCACTGGCCTATAATATTGCACCTTCTTATCTTATAATCTTTAGTTTCCACAAACAACTTCCTTGAAGTTAAAAAGGTGTGGGGGTGGGGTGGGGTGATTACATTCAACTGAGATTACAAGGTGAACTGAACAAAATTTACAAGGTATTATTTGGAACCAAGGTGAATGATGAGGAAATGTTATGGTGTACCCAACTAGAATGTAGGCTCTTTTGAAGAAAACATTTTTGTCTTGAGTCTCTACTACCTGGAACTGTGCATGATACATAGAAATAGTTTGGTGATATTTTTGAATGAATAAAAAATTGTAGAGTACAGGATTTAACAAAACTAACTTTTAAATTAAATTTGAAACTCTTTATATTTTATTGTAACGTTTCTTAGAATATTTAACTACCAATATGAACTATAAATGTCAAAGGGAAAAATGTTATCTGTAGCCATAGAACCCTCTATTTCAGGAGTAGGCCATGGGCATGGAAAATGCTAACTATTTCTTTGCTCTGGTTCCCATGTGGGCACAGTGTTCCCTTTACTCTTCTATCACAGCAACATCTCCCTGTTGCCATTTTTCATTGTTAAGCTTCTACCTTTCCTGTTGAATTATATGCCATCTGATTTTTCTCATGTCTCCAGTTGGATGTTATTTCACCTGCTGTTATGGATAGTTACAGTACCTACCATGTGAAAGCAAGTCATGAATACTAAATAACCCATATCCAATCCCTGCATGGAACTGGCACATAGCAGGTGCTCGGGTCATGTTGGTTGGCCTCTCAGGTCATGTGATCCATCAGACATCTGACCAGAGCAGCAATGAAGTGTCATAGGAACACAAGGCTCTCCCTTGTTAGCTAGCTCCTTACAGGAGGGAAAGACCGTCTCACTAACTGTCTTCTGTTAGCAGGGCAAGCAGCATGGTAGTATGCAGCTTAGAAGTACTCTGTCAGTATTGCTAAGTTGATCTAAGTATGAGAAAACAAGAGAAAGAGACAGAAAGTAGCAGGCACAATTTTTCCAGATGTCTAAGCATAAGTAAGCATGGATAACTTTGTATCATTTAGTGTTGGAGCATGAAATGAACCAATTTTGTCCTCTTGATGCTGTAAAATTCTGCAGTCTTAGGCTTTAGCAAGGAGGTATATGTAATTGGGTCATTTTGAAACTTCCCAGGAAACTTCTTCCTATGAGCAATTATTTTTCAGGAAATGCTGTCTATTACACAACATCTTGGGCTACTTAGGGAGTAGCTTGTGGTCTCTAAATCCTAAGATCCAGTAATTTAGCAGCTTGGGTTTGAGAGAAGGAAGGCTCCAGAACCAGTGTTTTAACTGTCCTTCCTTCCTTCTATGTGTCTTACTTCATTTCTTTGGAGAGAAGTACCATCCTCTTTGCCTCAGCCTATGCCATCTTCCCCAGGGGACTAAGTCCTCTTTGCCTCTCACTGTTCATATTCCAATGTCAACTCAAGCAATAATTCAAGAGCAACAGACTTATTCCAAAAGAAACTGTATTTGGCAATCTCATCACTCCTAAATTCTGAAAAATGAGTCTGTTCCACACCCATGCATCTTTAAAAAAACTGAGATAAAAGGAAGTTGGACAGAATGAGGCACTTTAATTGGTGATAGAATTGTTATCTTACTTCTGTGTGTTTGTGTGTTGTCTATATGTGTTTGAGCACACGTGCAGATGTACATGAGTGTGCCATGCATGTAGAGCTCAAAGACTGTTGATAATTTGTATCTTCTAAGTCAGTCTCTACGTTGTTGTTTTTTTGAGGTTAGATCTCTCTGTGAACCTGGTGGTCATGAATATAGCTAGGCTGGCTGGCCAATGAGCTCCAAGGATGTTCTTATATCCACACCTCCATCACTGGGATTACAAGTGCTCATGATCATAAGAAGATAAATCATGGCTGTATTAATCTGTATGTGTATGTTTGTTTAAGTATTTAATTTGAGTCCTAGAAATTAAAACTTGGGTTCCCAGGCTTATGAGGAAAGCATAGTAATGAATGAGACATTTCCCCATCCCCTAAACTTGCTTTTGGTGACACAAACCTTTAGTGTGTTGTCTAGGTTGTTGAGAAATCTTTTAGTAATTTAGACACTTTGATGAAAATCCACTGCTATTAAGAACAATTTCTTAGCAGTGGGTGCATCTGTTGTTTTACCTCAAATATCCTCAGAGACAACCCCCCTCCAAGTCCAGTACTTCCCAAACTCTGATATGCATGTGTATTGCTCAAGAAATCTTGATAGAATGTTGTTACAAATGTCACAGTCCTGAGATAAGCTGCTAGGTAATGCTGATGCATAGAGATCATGTTAAGTGGCAAAGTATTATTCCCATAGGCAGAGAAAGAACAAGGGACCAGGAGTCTCCATAATGGACCAGAGATAAAAGAGACTCCATTGCAGCCTAAAGAGTTTGAGTTAAAGACAGGAAAAAAAATGATACCCATAAAATACGATTGGAGGCAGTTACAGAGAAAGCTTGTACATAATCAGGCACAAGATGGGCCTCCAAGTGTTTGTGTTGTTGTGATAATTAGTCTAAACACTATTTCCAGGGTCCAGATTCATTTAGTTAGTCTCTTGCTATTGATCCGATGACCTCACTAATAGCTCAGTTTCCATCTGTATATGCGCTTTACAGATTCAACAGCAGCTTAGATGTCTATATTTAATTCAATTAAAAATAAAGTTTCAGAAAATGGCCCTGATTTGCATCCCTAATTTCTATTCAACTTTTCCATTTTAGGACACAGTGTTGAACGTGAGGACGAAGATGCTTGCCAGCCCAGTCCCATTTTAGTGACAGCAGATTCTGGATACTTATGTCTCCTATCGCTGTACAATATGGCCTAATAAAGTCGAGCCAAAGAGACTAGATTTCATTTCAGAGCAAAGGGTTTGGTCGTAAAGTTTTGCTTTCTGGCTGAACAGAGCCATTGCAGCCTCAAGCATAAATTGCCCTGGTTTTAGGTATCAGGGTGATTGGGAAGCCAAATGGGTTATTTGTGAGCCAGGTATCAAAGGCAGAGTCATCCGGCTTATCACGGAGTACTTGTTATCTGGACAATCTCTTGCCAGTTAGAGAATGTTTTCAGAGGAAGACAGAAGTGACTACTATGCAGCCTCACCATGAAGGCATCTGATCCAGAGAGTGGAAATGGGCAGCATACAAATTACTGAAGTATTTAGCTGGGCTTAGCTATTTTCTTTTGGAAGAAAGGTAGCCACAATTCTAAATGTCCACTGATTGGAGTAATAGAATGGGGAGGTTCATAAGCCTGGGAAAACCCTGGCTTTGAGTCCCAGCCTCACTGTCCCTCGGCCAAGCTGCATAACCTTGCTTACCTGCAAAATGACAATAGAGCTATGCTTGCCTCTACGAAGGCTGTTCAAATGAGGTGATACATACAGTGCCACAGGGCCTGGCAAATGCATGTGGCATAGTGACAGTGTGTCATTTACTGTCCCTTTGTAGATGTTCTATAAATGTCAGCGGTCGTTGCGGATGATGAGTCACAGTGGGAACAGTGATGGTGGTGGCGATAGGATTATGAAGATCTTTCCATTGTTCAAATGAATGTAAGCTGAGCCTGTGATTCATGACTTTCCATTCCTTGGCTGTTGCTAGAAAGGGCTGGACTGTCACTGTTCACTGAATGGATCCTCTGGATTAAGGAGAAACACATTAGAACTCTGCAGAAGTGCTTCTTGCCCTCTGTAGAGTCTCCTAATGGCTCCGAGAACACACGATGAAGAGAGAGGAGTGATATGCTTGGAAAAGGTGACAGCCTCCCAAAACAGGAGACATGGCGTGGTGCGTGACCCCAGTAAAAGAATGCAAGAGGGTCTAACCTAGCCTTCGCTGGCATGGACAGTAACCAGGCTAGACCAGCCTAGACTTCCAAAGGGAGCCTAGGGCTAACAAGACCGTGATGGCCTGAATTAAACAGGAAGAACCTGGGCTAAGAGAGGATACTTGCCACCCCTCTCAACAGCGACTTCTGCTCCATTTTTATTCCTCACCTCCCTATCACATGGCCTTAGTCCTTACACCCAGTCTGTCCTCCTCGGTTCGTGTTAAACTGATACCTGGCAAATCTTCACCCCACATAACGGGCGTGCTAGTAAACCAGCAAATTTTCAAACACTATGGGTGTGTGTATGTATGTGTAGTATGTATGTGTGCGTGCATATGTGTGTCTAAATGTGTATGTGTACATGCATGTGGAGACAAGGAGATAACCTTGGGCATTGTTCCTCAGGTGTGAACTACATTTATTTTGAGACATGGTCTCTCAATGGCCTCGAACACACCAAGTGTCTAACTGGCTGGCTGTCAGGCCCAAGTGTCTCCACTTCCCCAGAGATGTGATTGTAAATTATGTGCTACCATGTGTCTGGCGCCCCTCGCCCCCCACCCCCCAGCTCCTTTTACCTGCAGGTGTATCTGAACACAGTGTGTACACAGTGCTCATGAAAGCCAGAAGAGGGCGTTGAACTCCCAGGACTGGAATTACAGACAGTTGTGAGCTTCCTTGTGGGTGTTGAGTATTAAACCCAGGTCTTCTGGAAGAACAACCAGTGCTCTTGAATGCTGAGCCATCTTCCCATCTACTTTTCTTTTTATAAAATCCCGGTTCTAGGGATTAGAACCAGGTGCTCATCACTTTACTTAACTCTCTCTGGTGTCTTCAAACACTATTATCATTTTAAATGCGTGTTTGGCTGCATTTTGAGAAAAGGATGAATACTAGGCAAAATTAAAAATAAATATCTAAATAAATATAAAACAGCTCTGGTTGACTGTTTTATATTTTATACTGCTCCAATAATTCAATCCTGGCCTCCTTTTGCATTCTCCTCTCTGCTAAAGTTTGCAGGCCAGCCAACCTGAGCCTCCTGGAAAGCAAGAGAGAAAATATCTACTGCTACATTACCCATGGAAAAACAATACTCAACATTCGCACACCAGTTACCTTCCTCAAGTATTTCATTTAACCAAAAATTTTATGCCTCCTAAGAAACTTCTGAGGAGTATATTTCTGTCCTCTTTGCTTCATTTCTAGAGCCGTGAGGAGGGGGACTCTAGCAAGGGGGTTAACTCTATCCCCAAAGCTCACTGGACCCATGAGCAAGTTCTAGTATGTAATAAATTTCAAGTGTATAATAAAGGTATGGGAGATCACACGTCTCACTCTGAGTCCTGGCCAGGTGGCAGATTCCAATATACAGCTACTTTCTCTGCCATGGCTGCACCTGCTGGGTGGGTTCTCATTAACATAAAGGAAAGAACACTCAGCAACTCTCCCTTGGTTCAGAGGCTTGGAGAAAGGCCAACAGATGCACCTTGTTTTCACCTATTAGTACACAGATAAAATCATGAACTCTTGAGGAGGTAGGAAACTGACAGAAAGGTTAAGGGGGTTGGGGCACTGGTCGCACTGCTGGCCGAGAAAATATACTCAGTCAGAAAATCCTGCCAACTTTACGTCTTCCCACAAATTGTTTCAGGGACCTCACCAGTATCAGTACAAGCATTATAGGTAGAGATGCTTTATGCCACCTTGGAACACAGTTAGCTCTCAGGCTTTGTCCTTTATCTTCTCGCATCAGAGACTCAATGCTAACCTACTCTCTTGTCTCATTGCAAGGAGGAAGACTTGCCATCTTTCCTAAGAAGGAGAGGATTTATGGAGCAGGGGTTAGGGCTTTTGTGCCTAGCTAATTTCCCGACAACCTTAAGCTTTTTCTTTTATTTTGCCAGACGGGTAAAGATCAGAAGCAGAATAATGTACCTAAAATTCCACAGAAAAAAATGCATCTTTGTGCTGATCTTTTGTACCTAGTCTTGCACACCATCCAAGTGACCCACACTTCACAGCAGGAAGGGTGTGGGCTGTGGTGATAAACTTGGATACCACCCTGATTGCAGCTACATATTCGTGGAGAAACAGGTGGAGATGCACTGAGGCCTGTGGGTGATCCTTTTTTTTCTTTTTTTTACCAGAGTTTGGTGGCTACCTAACTCCATTCTGAAAAAGGTACCAAGTTTCCTCCTTTGCTGGATCTTTCCTTACTAATCTAATAAGGGAAAATGGAAAATACCTATCTGTAATGGAACTGGCCTTCTCATTGGCAAATAAATGTTAGCTGAAACAAGAAAGCAAAGCAAACCCCTTAGGAAATAAAAACAAAAGAGAATGAAAAGGAGTGGACCCACTATCCTAAAGACAAATGCTATAAATGTAGAAGCTAGGAATAAACACAGACATATGTAGGAGGACTGTATGAATATGAAATAGCACCCCAGTCTCATGTTGACAAACATGTAGTTCCCAGCTGTTGAGGAGGTTTGGGAAGGTTAAAATTGTTAAAAAATTGAGCTGTGAGGTCTGTCTGAAGAGGTATGTCACTAGGGGAGGGCCCTTGACAGAGTATCATCCATACCTGGTTCTTGTCAGCCATGCAGTGAACACTTCTCCATAGCATCTTTTTCCACAGTCAGGTCCTGCCTACACACACAGAACTAAGCAAATAAGGACTGAACTCTCAGAAACCATAAGCCAAAAATCTTAATTTGTTTCTGTCGGATATTTAGTTACAGTGATGGGAAAGAAACCAGCATGCAGAGTGAACACTAAGACGAGTGAACACTAAGACTTCTTACATAGCAGATTTAATGGGCACAGACGCATGCTATTTCTCACAGGGTCAGAAATGGCCTGTTTATAAACACGATACGGCAAAAATAAGAAGTAGTATTTCTAACTCACACAATTAATTCCATCTACTTTCCATGCCCTAGTGAGCACAGACTGCAGTCCTCAAGACAGGACAGCAGTATCTCTGTGAACTTGAAACGCCAACCAAGGGGACTTGTTGAGGTGAAATACATGTGACGGTTAATAGTAAGAACTACAAAAAATATCCCCAGTTGAAAAGTTTTATAGAGTGCCATTTTTTATCATGGCAGATGGAGGCTTAAATTGATCTCAGCACCTTTTTACTGATGTCTCAACACTTCTCTAAATCATCCAAAGGGTTTTGCAGTTGAAATAGCCATCTCACATAGTTCTACCAGGAGATATCTTGCTGCCACCTATCCAGAAGCTTGTCAAGTTTTGATAGACACGGTTTGACCAAAGGTGGTTTAGTTCAAGGGTTCCCCAAAGAGAATGATTATTGACACACTGCAGTGGGTGGTGTTGACAACAATGCAAAAGAGGCAACGTTCTTTTTGTTTTAAAGATGGGGCAGCAAGAACAGTTGCTAAAGAGACAGGTGAGTTCCTAGGTTTGGGTGAATTGTTGTAGACACAGTCTACCTGAACTAAATGCCATGAGTCTGGGAGAGAATACTTTTACAACTACTTCAAGTGTCTGAAAAATCCATAGTAACAAAAAGGCCGAGGAACAAGACTACAGCTGGAAATATCACCAAAGCAACAATGCATTTGTCGTTGCTTTCCCTGGCATCCTCTGGACTGACCTCAAAGCAATTCAAACCTGAAAGTGGTCACCATACCGTGAACAGAGAAAGCTCCAGAAGTCTCCATTCTGACTCTGGGAACAGAAAAGGAAATGACTCAAAATCGGAGGGAATGAGGGAAATCGGTGTTGTTTTTCCATTCTTTCCAGCTACTTATATATAAAAATTATAATTTATTTACTTTATATCCTGATTGTAGACTCCCCCTCATCTCCTCCTGGTCCCACCCTCCCTTACTCTTTCCCCACATTCCCCTCCCTTAGTCCTCAGAAATGGGTAGTCCTCCTCCCCTACCATCTGACCCCAGCCTTTAAAGTTTCATTAGGAAAGCCTGCATCCTCTTCCTCTGTGGCCTGGCAAGGTACCACCACCACCATCAGAGGGAAGTTATCAAAGAACAGGCAACAGAATCCATGTCAGTGATAGCCCACATGGAGACTAAACTGCCTATTGGCTATATCTGAACAGGAAGTCTAGGTCCTCTTCATGCATGGTCCTTGGTTGGTGTATCAGTCTCTGCAGGCCTTCATGGACCCAGATTTTTTGGCTATGTTGGTGTTCTTGTGGAGCTACTGTCCCCTCTGGTTCCTTTTATTCCCCAGCTCTTTCCTATGACTCCCTGCACTCTACCCAAAGTTTATCTATGAGTCTTAGAATCTGCTTCAATACCCTGATGGGTGGAGTTTTTCAAAGGACATTTATGGTAGGCTCCCATCCTGTTCCCCCTCTCCAACCACTTCCAGTGTCTATTCTATTTGCCCTTTTGAATGAGAATTAAGCATCCTCCTTAAGGTCCTTATTTAGCTTCCTTAGGTCTGTGGATTGTAGTATGGTTATCCTGTATTATATGCCTAATATCCTCTTCCAAGTGAATATTTCCATATGTGTCTTTCTGGTTCTGGGTTACCTCACTCAGAATGATCTTTTCTAGTTCCATCCTACAAATTTCATGATTTCCTTGTTTTTAATATCTGAGTTGTAGTCCATCGTGTAAACGTACCACAATTTTCGTAGCCATTCTTGGATTGAGGAGCATCTAGGTTGTTTCCGGATTCTGGATATTATGACTAAAGCTGCTATAAACATGGTGGAACATTTTTCAGGTATATGCCCAGAAGTGTTATAGCTGGGTCTTAAGGTAGCACAATTTACAATTGTCTGAAAAAGCTCCAGATTGATTTCAGAAGTGGTTGCACAAGTTTGCATTCCCACCAGCAATGGAGGAGTGTTCCCCTTTCTCTCCACCCTCACCAGCATGTGTTGTCACTTGAGTTTTTTGTCTTAGCCATTCTGATAGGTGTAAGATGGAATCTCAGAGTCATTTTGATTTTCCAGCTACTTATTTTTGTGCCCTGAATGCAGGCTACTCAAAGGGGAAAGTAACTTGAAAATACAAGTCAGAAGAAGGTTAAAGGAGATAGGAGGATCGTTCATGAGACCTTGGTCTCAGTAGAGTGAAAATGAAGCCCTGTTGCTTCTTGTCTCTCTCTCTGTTTCTATTAGTGAACGTCAAATGTAGAAAGTCTACAACACAATGAAATATCCAAAATCTCACCTGTTTTCTGGCTAGAGCACAAAAGAAGGAAGGACCCATAGAATCTGAAAATGCTGCAGAAATTAAAGAGAGAGAGATCTTAGAAAAGCAGCCCCATAGAAGTATTTATGAGCTCGCAGATTCACTCAATATTACACCCAGAAAGCAGATACTGACTTTTAGAAAGAAAGCATCACCCAGCATGAGTCTGACAGGCAAATCCAAACAGTACATCTAAGCCTTTAAGATTTAAACAACAACAACAACAAAAACAGGAATTCACAAGACACAGAATTCTGAGAAGCACTTGGAGCCTAAATCAAAGTCAATAAGATGCTGATCAAGACTTAACAAAATTCAGAGATTGATGATAAAATAATAAAAATATCTAGGATACAATAAAGAGTAAGAATAACCAAGAAAACTTGTAACCAAGCTAGCATGGGAAGACAATTGATAATTGTCAGTATTTCCATGACAACAACAAAAAAAACTGGAATGAGTTGACAACTCAGCACTCACAGAAATGTTCTAAAGGAGATTATATTTGTAAAGTGATGATGATGAAAAGGCAAAAAAAAAATCTTAGGAAAGAAAGAAAATAAGTGCAGGATGAAGAAATGGGGCACAAGTTAAGAGTGCTTGCTATATAATCATAAAGACTAGAGTTCAGATTCCAGCACCATGAAACAAGCTGTATGCTACATATGATATATTAGAAAGGGACAGAGACAAGAGGATCACTGGGGCTTGCTTGATTCCAGCAAGCCAAAAATGTAAGTTCCAGGTTAAGGGAGAGACTATGTCTCAAAGAAAATAGGTAGAGAGTGACAGAGAAGAACACTCAGTGCCATGCCTGGTCTTTGCTTATATTTACAGGCTTGTGCATGTATGCACACACACACACACACACACACACACACATACACACATATACACAAATGAATGAATGAATAAATAAATAAATGAGAAAATAATATATGCTAAAACACCATCACTAAAAT
Source organism: Pachyuromys duprasi (assembly GCA_028658305.1). Taxonomy (NCBI): domain Eukaryota; kingdom Metazoa; phylum Chordata; class Mammalia; order Rodentia; family Muridae; genus Pachyuromys; species Pachyuromys duprasi. The sequence goes on from CM053766.1 coordinate 89,740,578, forward strand.
ATTTTTTCACCACTAAAATATTAACTGGATGGATTTGACAACATGAAGATGGTAGAAGGAGGCAATTAATTTCAATATGAATGTTGTAGTTTGAGCAACAGAAAAAAGTATTTTAAAAAATTCAAACAGAAAGTTTAAGTCTTGTAGAACAACAACAAAAAAATGATAAGCTCCATCGTTCTTGACCCGGGTATGCTAATAGAGCAGGAGAGGGATGTTCTTCCACAGGGAAGAACAACTAACGCTAAGTTTCACCAAAAGAGAATCTCAATAAACTCCAAGGGGAAGGACCCCCAGAAGAACATGCCCAGACACATTAGAAAGACAATAGAAACTTGGAGAAAAGAGGGATCCTGAATGGATTTAGAGAAAGTTACCCCATGGGCTAAGAAGTAGTCAGAGGACTAGGGACTTCTCACCACAAACAAAGGAAGCAAGAAGAACATTTCTTAAAAGCCTGGAAGATAAAAACTAGAGAATTCTACCTTCATTAAAAATATTCTCTGGGAATGCAGCTGACCTAAAGGGCCTCTCAGGAAAAGGAGGACAGAGCCCGCTGCCGGAGAGGCTCTCACAGAACTCACTGTCAATGCTGATGGAATGGGAATGACAGCAGAAGAGTTGGGCCACCAGCAAAATACAGCAGCATGGAGATCATAAGCTTTGGGACAAATCCAAAGGCTACAATCCAAAAGACTTGATAAATGATATAACATCACTCGAGCAGGTAATACACAATGCGTAATGCACAATGCTAATGGGGTTGGACTGATAAAGTTTTTATATTACATGTGAACAGGTAAATGTAAGTAGCCTAGGTATGTGAGAGAAAACAATGACAAAATACAGCATTAAAATTCTGGACTAAAAACAGTCACTAATAATTGCAGGGCTGATCTATATAATGGCTACATAAGATGTGTCATGTTTATGTGTGCCATTATTAAAAATGGGTACACAGTCTCACATTTATTAACTGTATTAATAAATAGTTAAATAAAATAACTTTTAAGACAGTGCCCAAATAACCTCAAGTAGAAGAAGAGCACTAAAACACAGGAACTAATCAGAAGGCAGAAAAACTCCAAACATACTACTTTAGAGTTGTAAATAAGTAGATTAACACCATCCATGGATGAACAAAGATTTAGAGAGTGGACTTTTTAAAAAATGATCTACCTGTGGAGTGTATAAGATAAAATAACTTAGAATTTATTGATGTAGTTGGGTTCAAATGAAACCAAAAGGGAAAAGATATGCATTTGGGCATGAGAGAATGAAGTTCAGAGGTGGAACATTTGCCTGGCATGTTTTAGAACATCAATCCAAAAAGAGAGTGGAGATAGACATTTTTCAATCAAACACTAGAGAATAAAAGGTTTTGTGTCTACAGGAACTAATATCTGAAGTATCCTTCAAAACAAAATTAACAAGAATAAATAGAGACAAAGTTTTATGAGGAAACAGAAAGTTCATCAAACCAACCCAACAGTGCAAATGTTCCCAGGTGAAACGTCCCTAAACTGAAAATTCCTAAGTGCTCCAAAATCTGAAAGATATGAAATTATGGGAAGAAAAATAAAATCTACCCCATGAAATTTTTTCATGTTGAGGATCAACTGACAACTGAATTAAATTGCCTTTGTGTCATATGTGTAAAATACGTGTCAAACTAAGTGAATTCTGTGGTTTCACTTGAATCTTGCCACCAAGATATCTCCCTGTGTATGTACTATTACTCTAAAATCTGGGGGAAACGTGGCACTGTTTTGACACAACACTGGGAATTAAGCAATGCACTTCTAAATGTCCCATGAACCAAACTCTACTAGGGTGAGTATGTACCTGTATTAGTTGTTTTCTCATGGTTGTGACAGAAATCCTGGCCAAAGCAACCTGAAGAAGGACAGGTTGATTTGAGCTTAAGGCTTGAGGAGATATAAATGGTATAGACATTTTGAATAACGGTTGGCAATTTCCTTTAAAGTCAAACAGAAATTTGCCCTTATAACCAGCAATCCCATTCCTATGCATTTACTCATACAAAGTTCTATACAAATATTTATGTCAACTCTTGTTATGACCCTCTCCCCTACCAGAAAAACAAACAAACAAACAAACTAGGAATAGCTAGTTGATGTCCCTGTTCCATGAATAAGTTGATTTAAAAAACCGGGGTACTTCCATAAAAATGCCATATCATTCAGTAATCAAAATGGAATGAAGTATTGATACCTGTAACAACTTGGATGGAACTAACTAAAAACAACTCTGAAAGAAAAGAACTCCATTGCATATCACTCTCCTAAAACTCCCTGGAAAACAGGCAACTGCTGTGAAAGATAGCGGATCCCTGGTCCTTGGGACCAAGGGCTTGTGAGGTCTTAATTTGTGACCCAAAGGGAGAGTGAACATAAGGAAGCGTGGGGCTTTGAAATTATTCTATATTCCGTAGTGAGGTGATATGTGGCCCTACACATACGTGTTAAAATATGTGGCACAGGACTTAGATGAGAGCAGTCATCCCAGAGTCTTGGTGGGACCACATACTTAAGGGTCCTTTAATGGAAAACAGCCAAAGAAATGCTGGATCTAGCAAGCAGATTTCTCCACTAACACTGGGGATTTCTTACTTCACAGACTCACCCCCTACACCCCAAATTGTTTGAGTCACTCACATTTTTTTATTATGATTAAAAGAGGTTGGAGAGGATTAGGGCTGAACATAGTATTTCTTCTAGAAAATTTCAGTTTTGCTTTTTGTTACACTAGTTAACCCTTCAGGCTCTGGCTTCCCCTTTCTTGATGTCTTCTGTGTGCTGGATGCCTTCTGCACTGCACTCTGGCACACTCACCCATCCTTTAGATGGTCAGGACTAAGCATTTGATCTTCCCTTCACATCCCTCACCTCTAACAAATATATCAGAAAACCCCTTTCCTGCTCAGTTAAAGTGAAACTGTAGGTAAAGATATTTCTGAGCTGCCTCGTATGAGTGCCAGAAATTGAACCCAGGTCCCCTGAAAGATCAGCATGTGCTCTTAAATACTATGCCATCTCTCTATCTCAGGAAAACATTTTAGTTTTCATGTTGCATGGTTTGACAGAGTTCATAGAAGATCTAACATACTACTTTTACAAATATTTCAAAGTAGGTTCTATTCTCAGAAACTATTGATTTGAGTATATAAATGAGCAGGGTTTGCAGCTCAGACACTTTTCTCGGGGAAGAGGTGTATACTACTGAGTAGGAAAATGAGCTAGCAGCATTTGGTGAATTGCTAGCCCTGGCCTTACCATTCCCCAACCACCTGGAAAAAACAAAGAGAATCTTTAGTAACTCCTTGTTCTCAAAGACTGGCCGACCCTGAGTCACTTTCTTTTGGTAGGGAGCTTCGTTACTTCGTACTTGTCAGATTTTCCAGGTGTTGTTTTAAAAAAAAAAAAAGCTTAATTTTCTGGTCAAATAAAAATTAATTTGAGTAAAAAAAAATGTTTGCAGTGTCACTGGAGGGATGGATGGCTCAGAGTTGAAAAGCACGAGCTGCTCTTGCAGAGGACCTACGCTTAGTTTTCAGTACCCATATTGGGAAAAGAAACAGAACCACCTGTAACTCCAACTCCCAGAGATCTGATGCCCTCCTCTGTGTGTGTATCCCCTGTTTGCACTGTATGCATATGGTACAAAAACAGTCAGGCACACACACACACATTTAAAAACAAAAAAGATAAAAAGTGGATAATAAAAAAATGTAAAACTTATAACCCTAAAAGGGCTAAGCGAACTGAGGGAGCTCAGATAAATTTAAAGTTTATGACAAAATACCTCATGTATTATTATTTTTTTCCTTTCCGATACAAGGTTTCTATGTGTAGCCTTGGCTGTCCTAAACTCACTTTGTAGACCAGGCTGGCCTCAAACTCACAGAGATCTGCCTGCCTCTGCCTCCCTGAATGCTGGAATCAAAGGCGTACAGCACCATGCCTAGCCCTGACATACTAATTCAATGGTTACTCCTGGGTTTGTGCTCCCAGATGCATAGAGCAGTTAACTGAAAGCTCTAGATTCTACTTCATTGTTCTACATAGACCCACACTTAAGTGAGTCTGAGGTTATACTCCGTATGGCTTATATAGCATTTGGAGGTTTCTTGCTTGAATTATTGCTAACAGTGAGGGTGAGGGAAGAAGGAGAAAGAAGAGGAAGAGGAAGAGAATAGCAAGAGCCGATTGGAAGAACAGGAAGGCCAGGTGGACGAAGCCTGTGATGCCTAGGCGTACATAGGAACACATGCAATAAATTAATCGTTTTGGAAAGGGTTCGGTTTAATGTCAACAGGCTTGATCAAGGAAATGGTCCTCATTGCACATCAATGACAACATCCTGGCAGATGCTGGGGACCAGAGAGAGCCACAGCTTCTCCTGAGTTGTCACATTAAGCCTGACTATTGTGGCTTTCATGGCTCCACACTCCCTGAGTACGAACGCTGTGTGTGTTATGTAATTTTTCTGCCCTGCCTTCCCCTTTGTTCAGTCCACGCCAAAAGCTGAATAAAAGATTCCATATGCGATTACAGCTATAAAACCAAAGGGAAAATATTAGATGAAAATATAACATTTTGGGGTTTCTGAGTTTGTTTTACCTTTAATGCTAGGCAGACAGTTTACACAAATCATTTTGCTGCAAAGTAAAGAATAATGAGTTAAATGTGTTCCCTGTCACCGTCAATCATGTAGGTTTGCTTTTGACTGACCGAGCACATAAGACACATGAAATGACTTTCTAATCATGTTAGACAGAGGGAGTGGGGGAAGATGGAGAGAGAGCTGAAGCTTCTTTATTTTATTCAGAAGTTCCATTGACATTTTCTGGCAATCTTCTTACATGCTGCGCGGCCTTCTCTTTGCTAATAATGTTTGCCTTGAGAATTTGTAAAGGTCTGAGAACTCTTTAATTCAATGTTCTAGAAATTACTGGGGCCGTGGGGGAACAGAATCCCTGTTAATAGCTCATGGATTACTATTTGAAATAGTTTGCATGGAAGTTACTCAGCTTCAAGTTGGGCGTGAGAGATTGTGGGCAGTGGATGGTGATGCCAGCGAGGCCAACATCTGTGGCAAGGCCTCTGATCTAATGAGACTAAAGTAGGAAGGGGAAAAATGCATGATCGTGCTGGTCCAAATGGGATATTGAGATTTAGCAAATGTATTTCAATTTGGGGGTGTTTATTTTGATCTGTGAATTTAAACAACACACTGACTATATTTTCTGGCAGTCAAGATGGTTTATAACCAAACCTAACCAGCTTCTCTGCAAGCCTTGCCAAGGATTATAAAGCTTTGCATTTCAAGCATCTATGCTGAGCTGAAGCTCTTTCATTGGGCCACTGAACCACACACAGTAGCAGAGGAAAATGTTTCAGAACCCAAATCATACCAAATTCTAAGTCTTTGTTAGTTTGGTCTCTACACCAAGCTATTGGTAGCACAGGCTGGATAGGCTAAGCTGAAGACCATTCATTCTCATTCATTCATTCATCCATTCAAGATATATTTATTGAGAACCTGCTACCAGTTGCTAGCTAGCCACAGAGGCTCCTGGCTTTCCAGTGCCTCCTCCACTAAACAAAGGAAAAGTGAAATAAACAAAAACAATGCCATGAGAAAGGAGTAGACAAATACATAAAGCCAGCAGAACACCTGTCTGTCTGGAGTGTGCAGGCTAGGGTCATAGGAATTTCTAAAATGCAATTCTGCTGCTTTACCACATAGAAAATTCATCACCCCAGAAAGAGAAGAACGTCTATATCCTTCCTAGAGAACAGGAGCACATGTGACATTTGCCCTCTAAGAAGCCCTCACGGGCCCAAAAAATGTTCTAAACTTAATTTCTTCTTGATATTTCTTCAATTTTCCAGAGATGCAATTGAAACATTAAGTGCCCCTTCATAGATGGTGTACCATTGGGGATGAGGCTGATGCTTGTAATCTTAGCACTTGGGAAGTATAGGCAGAAGAGCACACATTGGAGACTAACCCAAATTACACAGTAAAACTCTGTCTCCAAAAAGAGGACACACACACACAACAAAGACATGGCAGAATGCCTACTGAGCATGTGCAAGGTCTTAGGTAGAGTCAGAGTACACACAGACATACACATAAAAGAGGTGACATACAATCTTCATAGATTGAGGACTTCAATATTATAGAATATAAATTTTCCAAAGGTGATTCAGAGAGAAACAAAGCCAATTATCTGACTTAGAAAATAAATTAGAATTCTTCGGGTACCAATAATGTTGTTTCTTACTCTGTGCCCTGAATACATGGGAGCATTGAGCTGATGAATATTTAACAAATTAAACATTTATTAAAAATATCCTTTTCTGTTTTCATACTATAATTAAAAGGTTTTTTTAATCCCTTCACAAAAAAAGAATACTCTGATGTTCTTAAAGTTAGCCTCAACTGAGAAATTTTATTTTGAGCAAAGACAGAAGGGATTGACAGAAGTCAAGCCTCTGCTTAGGGAAAGAACATTCTAGATAGAGGGAATGCAGCAAGTATAAATCCTAAATCAGTAAATGGAATGTGAGGGACACAAGGTACAGGACAGCACTCGGGACACTGGGGTCAGTGAGATCACTGGAACCTGACAGACAATGCTACCATTTTTTGTTTGTTTGTTTGTTTTGAGGAGTTTGAATAACATGGGTAGACATATGCCAAAGGCTGAAATGGTCTCATTCATGTTTGAGAAGATTATTGAGAAAACATGGTGACCTAGACCTGAGTATCTAGAAGGCTGATGTCTACAGAAGATGATTGTTGGATCCAGCAGTATAACCTAGAACCCCTGTCCATGGCAGCTCAGTATCCAAGTGGGTTCCCCAGGAATAGGAACAGGGACTGTCTATGACATGAACTCACTGGCTGGACCTTTGATTGCTCCCCCCACCATGAGGGGGGAGCTGCCTTGTCAGGCTACAGAGGAAGACAACACAGCCAGTCCTGAGGAGACCTAATAAGCTAGAGTAGGATGCAAGGGGAAGAGGACCTCCCCTATCAGTGGACTTGAAGAGGAGCATGGGAGGAGATGTGAGAAGGAGGGTGGGGGGGGTGTGAGGGAATGAGAGAGGGGGTTATAGCTGGGATACAAAGTGAAAAACTGTAATTAATTTTAAATAAATAAATAAATAGGAAAAAAAGAATGAAATTGGTGGGACGTACTCAGATTCTGGGCCTATTTTTAAAATCCAACCAGGGTGTCAGGCTGAATTGAATCTGGTGCTTGAGGAGAGCTGGGGTGGAGAATCCAGGATGACTCTCAAGGTGAGTGTTGGGAAGGATGGCATTGCCATTTGTAGATGGTGACATGTAACTGGCAGGCTCATGGACAAGAACAAGGATTCAATTCTGGAAATACCAAATCTGAGAGGAGATGCTGCAATCAAAAGGGAATGCTGAGTGACAGTTGTATCAATACTGCTGAGTTGTGGCTACAGGCAAAAATCTGAGAGTCATCTATATATCTAAACAACATTAAAATATTTTATATTCCCAAAGAAGCAATAGTAGCTGTATTGGGAACTGTTTTCTCAGGTACGAGTCTGCAAAAACACCCCATTCTCAGGATACCATTTGTGCTTTGAGTGGCATCAGCCACAGGTTGTGGAGTCAAGAACATTTGCAGATTACAATCTTCTCTGTGGGTTTACATTCTGAGATGTACGATTTCTTAGCATTTTCTCCATGATCCCAGCCTTATCTGTTACAACTCTGACCAGAGATCCTGAAAATCCCCACATTCCCAGAAGAAGATGAGCTATGCTTTTGGCATGCTGACCTAGAAATAGACTGTAGAGTTTATGTCCATCAAGGAGATAAGAGTGGGTAGTTGTGATAGCTAATTTTATGTGTTAACTTGACCGGGTCATGAACTTCCCAGGTATTTAGTTACTGTTCTAGATATAGTTGTGAAGCCATTTCTGGTTGCAATTGATATCTGTGAAGTGGTGGCATAAAACAGATTATCTTTCCACTGTGGGTGGGAATATCCAGACCTGCAGAAGCTGTAATGGAACACAAACTAGGAGTCATTAAAAATCGTTTCGCTCTACTTTACAGCAATGGACTAGGGCATGGGTCTCTTCCTGACTTAATACCTGAAGTGAAACATATACTAGGTCTTATTCTCAGGTCTTCAGCCGTACTGACACTATCTCTATAGCTCTCCAGCAGTTCCAGTGCAGCCATTGTGACTTGGCTCTCATGCCAAGTATATCAACTTGTTGTAATCAATATCTCCCTGTCTTGATTACAAACAAGTAGATGACAGAGGTATGCATTGATTAATGATGGGGACACACCTGAAATAAGGCTCGAGTGGATAATTTCATCGTGTAAACATCAAACTATATTCATATACAAACCAAGATAAGAATGAACATTACAGAAGCTTTTCAGTTTCATGAGGTCCCATTTATTGATTGTTGATCTTAGAGCCTGTGCTGTTGGTGTTCTGTTCAGGAAGTTGTCTCCTGTACCAATGAGTTCAAGGCTTTTACCAACTTTTTTTTGTAACAGGTTTAGTGTGTCTGGTTTTGTATTGATGTCTTTGATCCACTTGAACTTTAGTTTTGTGCTGGGTGATGAGTATGGATCTATTTGCATTTTTCTACATGTAGACATCCATTTAGACCAGCACCATTTGTTGAAGATGCTATCTTTTTTCCATTGAATGGTTTTGGCATTTTTGTCAAAAATCAGATGTCCATAAAGTGTGTGGATTTATTTCAGGGTCTTCTATTCAATTCCATTGATCCACCAGTGGATTTTTATGCCAGTACCATGCAGTTTTTAGTATTGTTCCTCTGTAATACAGCTTGAGATCAAGGATGGAGATACCTCCAGAAAGCAAAGGTCACTCCAGAACAAAACAACTGCCTACAGATTGGGAAAGGATCTTTACCAACCCTGTATCTGACAGAGGGCTAATATTCAGAATAGATAAAGAACTCAAGAATTTAAACAGCAACAAATTAATTAATCCAATTAAAAATGGGGAACAGAGCTAAACAGACAGTTCTCAATAGAGGAATATCGAATGGCAGAGAAACACTTAAAGAAATGCTCAACGTCCTTAGTCATCAGACAAATGCAAATCAAAATGACCCTGAGATTTCACCTTACACCCATCAGAATGGCTAAGATCAAAAACTCAAGTGACAGCACATGCTGGAGAGGATGTGGAGAAAGGAAAACCCTCCTCCACTGCTGGTGGGAATGTAAACTTGTACAACCACTTTGGAAAACAATCTGGCACTTTCTCAGACAATTAGGAATAGCGCTTCCTCAAGAGCCAGCTATACCACTCCTAGGCATATATCCAAAAGATGCTCAAATATACAACAGGACATTTGCTCAACCATGATTGTAGAAGCTTTATTTGTAATAGCCAGAAGCTGGAAACAACCCAGATGCCCCTCAACTGAGGAATGGATACAGAAATTGTGGTGCATTTACACAATGGAATATTACGCAGCAATAAAAAAACAAGGAAATCATGAAATTTGTAGGTTAATGGTGGGAACTGGAAAAGATCATCCTGAGTGAGATATCCCAGAAGCAGAAAGACATACAGGGTATATACTCACTCATAAGTGGATACTAGATATATAATATAAGATAAACATACTAAAACCTGCACACCTAATGAAACTAATCAAGAAGAAAGACTCTGGCTAAGATTCTCAATCCCCATTCATAAAGGCAAAGAGGATGGACATTAGAAGAGGGAGAAAGCAGGAAATAGGACCGGGGCCTACCATAGAGGGCCTCTGAAAAGCTCTACCCTGCAGGATATCAAGATAGATGTGGAGACTTATAGTTAAACTTTGGGCATAGTCCAGGGAATCTTATGAAAGAAGGGGGAGATAGTAAGACCTGGAGAGGACAGGAGCTCTACAAGGAGAGCAACAGAACCAAAAAATCTGAGCACAGGGGTCTTTTCTGAGATGGATACTCCAACCAAGGACCATTCAGGGAAATAACCTAGAAATCCTGCACAGATGTAGCCCATGGCAGTTCAGTATCCAAGTGGGTTTCCTAGTAATGGGAACAGGGACTGTCTCTGACATGAAATGATTGGCCTGCTCTTTGGTCACCTCCCCCTGAGGAGGGAGAAGCCTTACCAGGCCACAGAGGAACACAATACAGCCACTCCTGATGAGACCTGATAGACTAGGATCAGAAGGAAGGGGAGGAAGACCTCCCCTATCAGTGGACTTGGGGAGGGGCATAGGTGGAGAAGGGAGAGGGAGGGCGGGATTGGAAGAGGAGAAGGGAAGGAGCTACAGGGGGGATACAAAGTGAATAAACTGTAATAAATAAAAATAAAATACAAAATAAAAAAAGAATGAACAGCACTACACAATATGGGACTCCTATTATATATACAGTCTGCTACTGAACTAAATGCCATTATATGACACATGTTATACATACATACATATACATTCAGACATCACATACACAAATGGTTTGGTTTTGCCAGAGTGCTATGATTCACTTGCCTTATCTTAGGGGAACCTCCGTATACTGGTCTTCTTGAAAGCCTGATCCATTCTTGATCTTGTGACAGGCTAACCTAAGTGAATGCCTCATCTGTCTTGATGCAGTAACTCTGGCCCTAACAGAGCTGGCCAGAGAGAAAAACAAACAAGACCCTTTGACAGGGCTATGTGAACATTTGCCCAGCCATTCCCCATCAGAACAGAAGCTTCCTGAATCTTACCAGTGCCATAAGCATATGGCTGCACTGTGCATGCTGCCTGAAATACAGTCAGGATATATGTGCCTCTGGAATCTCTAATGAATCAATGGTCTCCATAACATGAAGCCCGGAAAGTAAGCCTCATACTAAGGTGGTTATACTTGCTAGGAAATCATCTCATCCTTTATTTCCTTTTGGTATCCTCAGGAACACACCTAGAACTTATTCCTTGGGTTTGTCAATTCTAAGCTATCTGCCCTTGTTCGGGTGTCTGCAGTTCTTTAACTGCCCAGTGTTTCAGTGTTTGCCCCCATAAAGTGAGGCTAAAGATGGTGCCACGTGTATGTCGGGCATTAGGAGAGTAAAATAAAATAAAATAAAAATAAAATTTGGTTCAAGACTTTAAAAGTAGTTAGAAGTCAGTATATTTGGGCAATTATTCAAAGGTCTTTCTATTTCCAGATCGTAAACCAGTTTATTTTTATACATGGACTTCTACAAACACCCACCAATATAATCCAAGCCAAAGATACTAAAATGTTTTTCTTTATTTGGGTATAGCTATGATAGATTGTCATAACCAAGACAAGTTATAAAAGGGAGCATTTATTTGGTTTATAGTAGCAGAGGGAAAATCCATCATGGTGGAGGGCCATGGCAACAAGAGGTAGGCACGGCAGCTGGCACTGGAAGCCGAGAGATCGTATCTTTAACCACAAGCATGAAACAGAGATGGCAAATCAGAGTAAGTAAAGCTATGAACTCTCAGAACCCATCCCGTGACATACCTCCTCCAGCATTGCTGCAAGACCTTTAACCTTCCCAAACAGTGCTGCCAACTGAAGACCAAGTGTTCAAATATCAGAGCACCTGGAGTACATGTTCTCCATTAGACTGCCATGCTATTATTATATACTGCCTGTATTGTCATAACTGGCTTCCTTTATAAAGAAACTGCAGATTGTTTGCCATGCTGCAGTGTATTCTCTCTCATCTGTGTATGTGTGTGCATGCATGTGTGTATACAAAATGGAAAATGAGCAGTGTTAAAATAACTGGCAATTTTGAGACCTATTTTAAATGTGCTTAACTGGAAATTTCAATGTTTAATGAGAAGCAATTTTAAGAGTCATTCAGTTTCATAGAGAAGCAAGCACATACACAAATACACAATTTGCCATGTCCAAGAATGGTTTCTTCTAGTAAGAGTAATAGCTCAATTCATAAAAATGGAAGGTCAACACCCAGCTTGAAACTCTACAGGCCAACCAGGAAGTTAAAACTACATAGATTAAAAAACAAAAACAAACCCCCCAAAATCAACGGTATGAAAGTATGGCCCACTTATTGAGGGCTGAGGCGATGGCAGACAGGCTAAACAAGTCCATTGTCTTGGTCTTTCCAGAGGACATTAAGGAGACTCTCCCTGTAATCTGAGAGGCCAGTGGAAGGACATCAGAGAGTGTGAAGTAAACAGGATGTCCTAGGCCACGAGATAAGTTACAGTCACCAGAACATCTGCTGGCTCTGATGATGAGACATCCAGGGAGAAAATGAATCCTTGCTGGGGAAAAAATGCTTAGCTTGCCCTGCAAACAGCCACAGAGCTATAGGACCCTGGGTACCAACTTGGTCCTCTTCCAGAAGGTATCAGATGCAAGGTTAGTATGGATTTATAAATACCAGCCCATCTTAACAGTAGGAGAAATACATTGAAGCATAAATGGATTAAATTAGGGATGAATAACCATGGGGAAAAATCAAAAAGCAAAAATTTTTGCAGTTATCACCAAAGTTAAAGAATTCATTACACCTAAAAAGGTAGGTTAAAATATCAATCAATTCCAAAATATTTAGGTTCACTCAGGGGTAACATATCCAAATGAGGACTAGGTTTTAGAAGGTATTGGGTTTTTGTGGGGAAGCCTAGGTTGGAGAGTGACCAGTAGAGGGAAAAGTAATTATCCCCATATATTTCTGCTCATCTCTAGTCTGGGCCATTTTTGCAAATTCTTTATTCTAGTGTCAGCTCTTCTGTTAAACCTTACTGTCTTCAGTTTTGGTCTTGGATGTTTAGTCTCATGTGTAGTAAGAGGCCCTGATGATATACTGTTAAGAATCTTGCCTATCACATCCCTTTGAGCAGAAGCAGCCTGTACTATGTTCTGCAAAACAAGGGAACAGACACAACCTTTCCAGGTCCAGGGAGAATTTAACTCACATCTTCCTTTGGCTTCTAGAGACACTAAGCATTCCCAAAGGATAAAGTGCTGCCAAAGCTTCCTCCTGGTGGAAATGCTGATGAATTCTCTACCATAGGATATAGGCGCATTGGGGAAGGAAGTGATTTCTGTAAACAAGAATCCATTTACAGATTCCCTTCTCCACCTGCACTCATCCCAAACAAAAACATGCAAATGCTTTGCAATAATATAGAAAACACACCAAGAATAGGATAACCGTATGATTTCTGTGAAGGCCTAAGAAGGACAAAGGCTCTAGGATTGAGGGGTAAGCATACATAGATGACAATATAGAAAGGGGAATGCATTAAATAAGACCACCCTTACTCTAAATTTTAAAATGTAGGAAAGGAAATCATGTTATTTGTAGGCTATGCCCTTAGCAAATCTTAACACAAAGACCACCTCGGTGTCAAAAGGTCATATCCAGAGAGTTGCCTCCAAGCATGGGAGAGCTGGCCCGGGACAGAAATAATGCAGTAATATAACCCTGGGAGGGAAATGTGTTTTCAGTTATACCAGGGCCCAGTCCAGCCTTTCCCACAGGCTCTTCCTAAATAGGAACTTGGCAATGGGATTAGTGAAGCTGGAAGAAACATCGTTGGCTTTAGAGGTGAGGCCCGTCAGGGTCCCGAGGAAAGTCGGGCAGAAGTTTTCTCTGCTGGTAATAACACTGAAGAATCAGTGTCACATCCATTTTATTAATTTTCTTGACAGGCAGATCTAGTTACCATGCAGGCACCACAAAATCAAAACATACGCATGTCAAGTGGCCCCATCTGTGGTGGGGCTCTGCCAAGGCCCATGTCACATCAGCACAGGGAAGCAGAACTCAGTTCCTCAGACCATGTGCTGGGTCCTGTGAGCAAGCCTCTGCTGGGCAGAAACCACCGGATTGCCACTGACAGAGCCAGGGTGGTTCTCTTGGTGACAGTTCCTTACCCTAGGCCTGGACTCATCGGACTGAACAGACAAGTCTTGGGAGACACAGGACTATATCTGGCTTTGGTGCCCTGTCCCTAGCCACAACCACAGAGATCTGCCTGCTACTTTCATTTTTTCTGCATTCAGTTTCATCTAGGCAGGACAAAAGCAGCTTGGATTAAAGAAGACATTTAGAGGCACACAGTGACTTTTTTTGTAAGTGGGTTTGACCAAGTTCTGTTGGTTCTGCTGAGGCCTTATGGGTACAGAATAAATACAAGAGAACCTATTTTAAGTCAAGATGTCATTTGCTATGAGCATGCCACAAACAATGGAAGCACGGTCCAACACAAGTTAATCCTTAAGTCCAATTGTGAGGACTACCTATTGGTTAAATAATGCCAATGATGTAGTTACAAAAGGTTAAGACCTGACACATTCCAGCTCTGCGTAGCACAATTCATAGATATGGTGTACCACCTCAACCACCTTAGTCCACACTTGAGAAGCTTGCTTCTTCAGGCGCCTAGCCTCAAGAGGCACTCAAGGCCCTGGGCCCTGGAAAGCAGAGTGGGTCCATTCTCGTCCAGCAGCCATCTGGAGACTGGGAGAGGCTGCCCAGTGAGCTCTGACAGGGAGATGAACACATCCAGACTGCATGTCTCTTGGGGTAAAGACTCAGTTCATCTTTTCTTTCTCCATTCAAATAGCCATGGCATGTCAGCCTTGCTGGCCTCCTTGATTGTGCAGAAGTAAATAAATGAATTATGTTGTTGGGGTTTGGGCTTCAGCACAAACACATGGTCTGCATTTATCCACACAGTGAGAGGTCCACCAGCCACTTGATATAAAAGAGGAAAATGATAATTCTTTTCTTTAGGCACTCTGGTGCCATATGGAATGTATATAAATCATATTTTTGTTTTAACAGCGGAGGCTTTGTTGATAGATAAACATGTGGTTTATCTAAAAAAAAAAGAGAGGACTGTGCTTTGAACAATCATTTAATGGCCACGGATGTGCCAAATAAAAATAAAAACATAATTTTGAAAGGAGCTGGCCTCGTTCCCAAATCTGTAACAAGGAATTTCTCCTCAACCAGAGAAGTTAAAGCCCGTCGATCTGTTTTGAGTTTAAGCTGTGCTCT
This sequence comes from Pachyuromys duprasi, assembly GCA_028658305.1. NCBI lineage: Eukaryota > Metazoa > Chordata > Mammalia > Rodentia > Muridae > Pachyuromys > Pachyuromys duprasi. Next base: position 89,755,669 of record CM053766.1, read on the forward strand.
ACTCAACCCCACGACAAACGGAATCCTAGGCTAATGTGCTCTAATAAGACAAGACGTTACCTTTATGAATGACCTCATAGAGAAGAGGTTGGCAAGCATTGTGGAGAGGCCTTGAGCCAGACAGCTCTGGGCTATGAAACCCAACTTGAGCTCTGCGAGGCATATTGCGTCATCACCTTCTTTCCAATTCCAGCTGGGGATGTTGAGCAGATGGGCCTGCGGGAATAACAAGAGGTATGAGACCCTGTTCTGCTCCATGTCTGAGTGTCTGAAATCTCTTCTGGGAACTGTTGTATTTTCCAAGGACAGTGGGTCATCCAAACTCATCTTTTCTTCCCTCTGCCTGGGTCTGAGGCCTGTTGCAGGGCTCTACACGTCTGTTGAGAGACGGGGGCCTCTTGGCAACATTACTCTACAGTCACCAGGCCCACATCCTCCTCTCAAGTTTGCCAGATTCAACCCAGAGAGGACTTTTTTCTCTTGTGAGACACACCAGTCCCCAGTATTAACAAGTCTAGCTAGCTTGTTTTTAAAGTGGCTCTCAAGTAGTATCAGATTGCCAGATGTCTGTGTGTCTGTGTGCTCTTGAGTTTTTTTCTGCATTCTCAATACACTAGATCAGCGACACCCCAAACTTGAGTGGGTACCTGCATACCCTACAATGTGAACGAAACCACAAGTTGTTGGCCCTACTGTGCTAAGTTTCTGGCTGAGTGGATCTGAGGTGGAGCTGGAGAACCTGTAACGTGACATGTGGGAAATAATGCTGCTTTTCTGGAGGCCACTGTGCTGCACAGACATAGACATCCTGCAATTTCAGGCACAACATGCTATGCCACAGTCAGGTCAGACCCCAACTCACAGAGCCAGAGGCGTGCTCACACAATTATTTGTCAGTGGCAGAGAGCTGAACATGACAACGCAAGGGAAAAGGCTGAGATTCAGGAAGTCCTCTAGTATTTGGGGATATATAAATACTAACAAAAGAGAGGGACAGGACCTGAATGTCAGGATCAACAGTCATGTGCAGAAACATCAATTATATAAATTTGAAACAAGAAGACGGATATAAGAGAGTGTGAGAGAGAGAGAGAGAGAAAGAAAGAGAGGGCAGGGTATAGCATTTACATGTGTAGTCACTGAAACCTCAATTAGAAGTCATGGGATCTGTGAAATGGAAAGCCAAAATGCTTATTACGAACTATCTTCAGAGCAAAGGAAAGAAACTCTTTATTCTTATATGAACAGACCACATTCATTCCATAGGGTACGATCCAGTTTTAACAGTCAAATTTAAACAGGGAAATGATCAACTGAATAATGGCCAGAGAAAAATAATGACGACAAGAAGAGGTGAGTGTTCTGCAAGATGTCTTTGAAGAAACAGTAAGAAGGGACCAAAATGCCCAGGATGCAGAGAGACACCACCTCAGGAAGACTGGATGGTCATCATATCTGACTTCCTCAGGTACTGCTGTGTCAATATCAGCTTTGCCCTGCTCTGTTATTGGAGCCAGGATTAGGCCTGGCCTGGGATATATTAAAAGAAAGAAAAGGCTTTGGGCTTGTTTAACAAAGGAACTTTATAAAGATGAAATTTGTCTAATAAAAAGAGAAGGCTACTTAAAAAAAAAAGTGCTAAGTCTTTATCCCTAAGACTTAGCATTTTTCCAAACTGCTAGAGTAAATCATGCTTTGTAGAGGAAGTTGGGCCAGAGTCCTTCTAAGTCCCTGTCCATGCCAAGATTCTTATAGTTCTGACATTATCTTTGCACACACACCAGCAAAGGGGGAACAGCAGCAGAAGTTTGCCTTTGCTCTCAGAACAATAAAGGCCAATTGCAATAGACAGATGGAAGACTCTGTTGCAGAAACAAAGAGCAGAGCCTAGCCTCTTTGCTCTGCTTGGAGAAACCCTACTCTTGTGAAATGCCTGCTTGCAAAACCCACTTCTGTGATAGTCTCCAGTCCCAAGCCAGCAGTGCTTACTGATGGAAGAATGACTGCTTGCTTTCTACCCAGAGTATGGGTAAAACATGCCTGTGTGTGGGCCACAGAGGAGTGTGATATGTGTGGAGCTGAATAACAGAGGGTCTCTGCACATCATGCACTCAACACTCAACGCCAACAGATAGCTCCGCCTTCTTGCCCATGTCTCTCCCCATTCTTACTTGGCTTAAGAAGTCAGCTTTTTCATTTTACATCCCTGGCATGGTATAAAAGACATCCATCCATGTGGAGAAATACTTATATGAGAAGAATGATAAATTACATCCAAGAAATGAATATGTGTGTGACAAGATATTTGGGTGGTCTATTGCCTATAGAGACACCATATAACTTCCATGCCATCTTCAAAGAAACAATCAAAATCTTGCGGAAAGTCTGTCCTCTCTCTATGCCATCCAATATATGCAGTTTTGGCATGTAAACCAAATGTCCCATGTAGAAAGCCATGTTCATTTCAAAGTTACTATGTCTCCTTTTAGTCATTGTATTTTTTTTCCAGTCATGGAGTAGGAAGTGAGGCTGAAGTGGCAATGCCCAAGAGGGAAGGCTATGAGCAAGAAGCCAAAACAGGATATTGACACAGGGATTCAAATTCTTTGCTTTTGGAAACTTCAGCTTCTTTCATTTGAGGGAAGTCGGGTCTGGTAAAAAATGCCAGCATTTACACACAGGAATCTGGAGGCAAATTCTTTCTAACTTGGCAAAGAGAAAAGGCGAGGTTCAACATTAACCACACCCTCTCTCCATTTATGCAACTGGACCATCCTTCATTTCACAGAAGAGGACTATGAAAATACACTGTTCAGGCCATCACATGAATGTTGAGCACATTGCCTTCTCTGATTACATATTCAGCCTTGGAGAAATACTGTGAAAAACTATAAAGTCAAACAACAATAGTACTCTGTGGTCTGCATCTTCAGTCAGTGTCCACAAAAGATCCATAAACCAAGAGCTTCATCCCCAGTGTGATGCTCTATTAGGAGGAAATGGAGCCAATGGGTTTAATAGGGTCTTTGGGTCATTGAGAGAATTGCCTTCTGAGAGGCTAGCACACCAGTCAGCCTACCTTTTTGGTATGTAGATATGAATTGATCCATTGTCTCCCATCAGTCTCTCCCAAAATGATGTGTTGCCTCATCACATGCCTAACAAAACAAAATCAACTCACCATGGCCCTCAGCCTCCAAGTTTTACTTTGTGTATTTGTTAGAGTGACAGAAAGTTGCCCAGGATGATTTGTGCTGTCAACTTGTCAGAATCTAGAATCATCTGGGAGACAGGCCTCTGGGCATGCATGTGAAGGATTATCTTCATCCTGTTAACAGAAGTTGGATGACCCACCCACTGAGGGAGGCACCATTCCCTGGCTGGAATTTTGGACTGTATAAGTGAATAAGCAGAGCTGAGCAACTATCATGCATTCATTTCTCTGCTTCCCAATTGTGGATGTGACATAACGGGTTACTTTAAATTCCTGAGCCTTGAGCTGTGAGGTGAAACAAAGCCCTCCTTCATTTAGGTGCTTTTGTCAGAGTATGTTATCACAGATACAGGAAAGTTATGAAGGCACTGATTAACACAACTATGTCCAACATGTCAGCATAGACAATGAGGATGTTCAAAGAACTGGCATCTGTACTGGGGACTTGGTTTCCAAATCAGAGACAAGAGCCTCTTTTATTGGATTCCTTTATGGAAATAAGAAATCCGTTAACATGTGAGTTATTAGGACTAACACTCTTCCCAGTGTGTCATACATTATCCTGTGTTTGAAGAGCTTTAAACCATGTACCTGCATGTCAGCTGACACAGTCTCTTCCCTTCGCATTCACAGATGGCCAGATTTTAAAAGTTTTCTCTGTGTAACTTAGCTATTATAAAGAGATCCGTTTTGGAGAATACTATCCTCCTTCTAGGAACCTCTGTTTGGTTCTATGGGGTACTGTTCCATTTAAATAGAAAGGTGGCAGTTGGCCATTCTGCCTAATTTGCTGGCTGTTGAGTGACCCTGATACAATTGTGCTCACCAGAGTTGATTGGCCTAGAATAGAGCTTTGCTTCCTGCTAGTCTGAAGTAACACTGGGATGCTAAAATGCACAGATGGCCCAATGAGGACTAAATGAGATAATGGATGTCAAAGCTCTTTTAAAACCATAAAACAGGACACAAATGTCTGTAATTATTATGATGACAAACTCAAGGCCAGCAGTTTTCCTGCATCCCTCTAGGCTTTAGAATATCACCCTTGCTACACCATAGTGGTTTGACATTGTTTTTATTTCAAGCCCTATGTCCAATCGTGGGAGCAGTTACGCCCTCCAGAATATGTTCTTAGTGGCATAGTTTTCACACATACATCAAGTCTTTCCTAAATGCATGCAAAAGTGGGTGGCATTCTATATACATCTTGCATCCCGGATGGGTACAGAGAAAAAGGCCACAAGCAGAAAATGTTGGAAGAGAAGAAGAGTGTGTGAAAAGGGTAGGTGGTAGCATCTCAAGAAACTGCAAAATTGTGAAGTGGTGAGGGGAACTGTCTACTCCAAAACATACTAAGAATAGTCTAAAAAATAAAGACAAGAGGACTTTCACTCTAAAGGGGAGATGTGAAAGGAAAGGAAATGCCATTTGTCAAAGTTACTCTATCCCTGTATCCTTACTCATCTAACGGTGTTCTGAAATGATTTTGCCTAACCCAGAAACCCAAGTAGCCTGGGGTGTTCCTAAACAAGATGTGTCTTAAGAAAATAATCATGGGATTGTTGATGTCTTCATCACAGTGTCTGAATGCTTATCCAAGACATTTAGTTGACTGTGCTGATGTGAATACTGACCAGGTACCAGCTGGCTCTGAGGCCAATCAAATTGCTTTGAGTTTGACAAGAACTACACAGCTGAAATGCTCTTTAATTTCTTGAAGATGCTACATCAGCACCCATTGGAAAGAGAAGAAAAGGAACTGACATCTCTTTCTAAACATACAACATTAATTTTCCTATTCAGTCTAAATTCAGCCAAAAATCTAAACAATCGCTTAAAGCACTCCCACACTAAATGAAATTTCAAATCACAAATGAAAGAAGGAGTGTTCCTTGCAGCAGGAGCTGTCACCAGTCACAGCCTCACTAATAAAATCCACCTCCACCTACAGAGGCTGCCGTCAAGAGCTTCTCCAGGTTGATGGCTGTGAGTTACTGATAGCCTCCTTATCTCATTCTTGAGTTTTCAGGGACAAACAGAGGAGTTGCCTTCAGTGTCCACCACCAAAATCCACTGGCTGGAGAGTAGCAGAATTTCCAATAGAGCCACCTGCCGAGGGCCGGGCAATGGTCGGCACTGGGCAGCAGTTCCATGCAGTGGGCCAGTTGCTGACAGCAGGACCTACTCAGCAATGGCCTCTGATGGGCCTCCACACAGCGGAATGGGCCAGCACTTGCCAGCAATTAAGAAGTAATGGCATAGTGCTGGTGGAATTTGGCAGAGTGGGGTTTTCTCTGGGTTACCTGATGGCTTGTTTTGTAGAGAATATGGCCTAAAAGATGGGGCATGCTGTCACACATAACCCTGCAGGGAGTTATTTCTGTTCAGACAGGATGCCTGGCCTCAGGTGCTGAGATGCCCCCAGTTTTTAAGCTCCATTAAGAAGACAACTGGTCCCAGATCAAGTAGAACAAGATGCCACCTTCCCTCCTCCAAAGCTGTCCATAATGCTCGACCACAAGCCGAGTGAAGGAGTGCTGTGTGTAGCTAAGAGACCTTCAACTCTGATTCAGTGGAGAGGCAGTCTGAGGGTAGGCACACTAACCCTCATGTTTGTGTTCTTTCTGACCAGCCCCCACTGTAAGTTGTAACACTGGGAAAGTTTTTTAAATTATAATCTTTGGATAAACTACTACTTCCCCAAGCGTAACTGGGCAGAGTCACATTCTAAATTTGAGGATGATGCCATGTTCTGCTTTCTCTACCCAACTTGTCTTATGTTCCTTCAAGTGCCCCTGGTCACACATAGAGAAATCCTATAGCTTATCTGGTACACTGTCTACACCTTGCTTGATTAGTCTCTAAGGACACAAAATCAGATTTTATCTTCACAGTTACCTACCTTCTGAGTAGCAGCAGGAAGAATGTTAATTACAGAGTAGGCATTCAATATATATTGACTGAATGACTATGGGACATAGAAATGCAAGTTGTTGTAACTTAGGTATGGACAGGATCTAAGGACATATCAATATTTCTGAACCAAAGGGTTCAATGGCTTCTTTCTGAATGAATGAATGAATTAGTACAAGAAGGCAACAGAAGAACTTCTTCCCAATGACCCCACCACAAATAATAAGTTGATTGATTTGAAGAAATGTCCTAGGGAGATGGGACATCCTAACTATCATATTTTGTATTTCTTTGCCAGGCCTCAGGGCATGTGTGCATGTGTGTTTCCATAAGTATATGTGTATGTGAGGCTGTATGGGGAGGCAGAAGGTTTTGGGACCCAAGCTCTGAGGCTGCCTTCAGGCCTAGAAGAGTCTCACCACCTACCTTGTTATGATACTGCAGCATCTGAGTGATGATTCTGATTTTCGGGTGGTAGTTCTTTATGGAGATCACTCTGAAAGAGAGAACCAGAACTGAATCAGGCTCTGTATAACCCAGAGTATGAAGGAAGGTTCATTTGATTAGGCGACCCAGGTTAAGTCAGCAACCAGGGCCATCCATGGGGCTTTGGGTACTAGCCCAGAGAGAAATGTCTTCTCACCATACCCAGTAGTAATATGAAAAAGAAATGGCAAGGTAGTCATTGGTGTATGTTCTAGGAATTACAAATGGACATTGTAACCATGTGATGGATGGAGGCTGGTAATCAGGACTCTAAGGCCAGACTTGACTATAGAACAAGTTCAGAGCTTGCCTGGGCTACAAAACAAACATGAGGGACTCCTGTGATGCCTAGGAAGTGGAGTAGGAACCTGAATAGGCTGCAGATGGGTAGTTTTGATGCTTATAGACAAGGAATGCAAGCCTAGACCTCAAGTTCTGGGGGTCTGCAGTCTCCCATTCCCCAGCCTAAAACCTCTGCTCTGTGTCCAGTTAACAACTTGAGACAATGATGACAACTCAAACAGACCGCCTGAAAAATGACTCTGATTATCACAAATCCTTTGGACGGTTTCATAAATGTGATTTTCAAGCAGATCTCTTGAGATATGATCAAGGAGCCCACCTTTCTTGGCACAATGATGACTTGAAACAGCAGCACCCTACAGAGACAGTGATCTGGTGGGCAATCCCCTCTGATTGTCCTCAGTTCTTTACTGAATCTGGATGACCCCACCAGCCAACCTTCCCCGGCATCCCTTCTCCTGTCAATCACACTACCGCAGGGAAGAAGTGAGGAGCCCATGAATGGAAACACCTGGCTTCCAGCACAGCTATTGTGCTAATGAACCTGGTGACCCTCCGGAAATCCCTGGGCTCTGTGTTCCTGTCTTCTCTTCTGGACACTGGAGGCAAGGGTACCTGTGTTGTTCACTTCACAGGCCGGGTATGAGGAGCAAATAGGAGACCAGATGTTAAAGTGCTTTGAAATCATTAACAACCCTCTCCATGTGTAAGTTATGGTTTTTGTCATTACCAACCCTGTCAGAGGTGACATTGTACATTTCCTTCTGTGACAAGGAATGGGATTCCAGAGAAAGGCCCACCTCCTAAGCCTCATCAGGAATGCAAGCGCAATTATCATACCGCCCCCACAAACTTCCCACCAACTCAACTCTTCACTTTGCCACCTTTTCTGCAAAACTGGAAAAAAGGCAATCAAACAGTTCCAGCATCTGAAAAAACTGCAGCCACTGAAGTTGGGAGATGTTCCTGTGAAAGCCTCTCTGCACACATCCACCCTGGGCTTTGCACTACAAGGACTTCCTCTCTTATTTTTGAGAGCATGTCATGTTGGCCTCTGCTTATAACTCAAGGCTTTTGAGCCTCTGTCAGCCTCTCCTAGCAGTCCACAGCGCCAACCAGCTCTCTGCATTAGCTCATTTCAAATGGCTCTTTGACATTTTAATTTCAAAAGCAGCAGATTGGTCTCATTAAGCTAAGGAGGAATATACAAATAAAAGAAAAGCTGAACTCAAGTTTAACCCTGAGCTTCCCACTCCTTTTTATGTCTTCCTCCTGATTCCCCTTAGTGAATGGCTTAGTTATTTTCCTGACCCAGTGAGTTCTATACCTTGACATCCCGCCATTCTCCCTGGATCATATGTGTTCTCACATTAACCCTTCATACTCAGTTTGAATAAAGTACTCCAGTTATGAGAAATGCCCATTTCAAAATTATTATTTATTTCTATTAGTCACCACTGAGATGAAATAAAGTATCCATGCTAAGAGCTTGGCGAGGTCAAATCCATGAGCTATATTCTCCTGATTTCTGTTTATTTGCAATAAAGGAAAAAGATGGAACCTTGTGCCTTAAAGAACTACATTTTTATGACTTTAAATGACAGAAGAAATGTGTCAAAGGGCGGAAATGCTAGTTAGTTTAGAAAATGAGGAGGGGCACTTTCTAGACTGAAGTTGACCTGTCCCCATTTTATCCTCTTTGCAGCCTGGCAAACCAAGTCTTTCTGGACTTTATGCACAGATTCCCTTTGGCAATGGGAACAGAGCCCTTTGCCAAAGGGAAGTGAATGGAAGAGAGAAGATGATGTCATATGGCCCCTTCTAGACCTAAGATGCTGAAGGGAGGACTTGAGTAACCTAAATGCACCAGAGGAATTCCTTGGCCTCAATGATGGGAAATGCATGCAACTACTGAACACTAATTATAGCTAAGATGAAGTACTCACAAGTACTGTGAAGACCCAGAGGCAAATTCCCAACCCTCACCTTGCGGTAAATCCAGAGTAGCAAGCTGGAAGCAGCATTTAGACCAAGTCTGGTCCCAAGGATTGATGTTCCCTATTGAGTAAGAGTTGTCGGAAGTGCAGTGGGAATGAAGTGTATCCTTTAGTCCATGCTCTCTCCAGAAGTCTCATTGTTATCCTCACCTACCTCGAGTGACTATTCTGCAATTTACACCCAGAAAAGACAAACTCTAAAAGGATTTTAGCTACTCATTAGCTAAATGTTTGGAGGTTTTTGTTTTTGTTTTTTGTTGTTGTTGTTTTTTTTTTGGCATTTTATAGATAGATACAGAACAGGATGACAAATCTGTGTGGGAGGAACAATAACTAAAGAAAACTTTTTTTCTGAAACAAGAGTAGATTTAGGCATTAGAGTTGGGGTTAAAATTAACCTGAAAGGACTGGCTCACTCGTGTGCAAAAAAGGCACAACCTAGAGTTGTTCTGGGTTATTTTCTTGCCAGACCACCATGATCTGTTTGAGGGAAGAGGAGGAAGAAGAAGAAAAGGAGGAAGTCAAGGTAGGGGAGGAAGAGAAAATGAGGAGGATCTTCAGTCCAAATAGGATTAAGAAATTATATAATTCAGTATCTCGGAGATTCTTACTAATGTTAAAACCACTGAAGAACACTCATCTGGGAAAACTGAAACAAGCTAATTGACCACTGGCTTTCAGGGTAATAATAACCTGATATAGAGATCCTAGGGAGGCACTATCAAGGGGTTTCTCAGCCTCAGCTATTGAAATTTTCAGTCAGATAATCTTCTAGATAGGGACTGAGCTATGCATTCTGGGAAGCTTGGCAGTATCCTTGGCCCCTGTCCACAAGATTCCAGCAATACCATCTGCTAGTTGTATCAAATGCAAAGTTCTCCACATGTTGCAAAATACCTTCTGGAGGTAAGACCCTTCTCTAGTAAAGACATCTTGGGTCCAATTCCTTCCAGATAACATAATTTTTAAGATCTATATGAAAAACGAAGGTTTCATGGGTATGCATCTGCATGTGTGGTGTAAGTCCACAGGGAGGCAGAAGCCAGTGGTGTGTTCCTTACATGTGGACTGCCTTGGCATTTTGAGACAGGTCTCTCAGTGACCTGGAATTCATCTAATTAGGCTAAGCAAGTTGGCCTATGAGGCCCAGGAATTTGCTTATCTCTGCTTGTGATTCATTAAAAATAAATAAATAAATAAATAAATAAATAAATAAATAAATAAATAAATAAGAACTGAGCCATCCCCCAACCCTGTGAGCATAGCACTTTGATTTAGACCTGTACCCATATTTCCTTTTCTAGTTCTTTCTCTAGGAATCTGAAAACCAAGAGCAACTATGAGCACTGGACATGCTATCTGTGAAGTCTGAACTTCCTGTTGGTGCTACCCTGTGTGTCAACACTCTCTTCAGCTCTATCAGCTCCATACAGGAGCCACTGTTGGGTAGTTCATGAAGAAAACATGATCCACAGAGTGCACTCCCCCAAAAGGTGGCTGCATGTAGGCAATTGGGAGACTTGTCCAGGGCCTTCCCCAGCACTTGACACCCTTAGTTACCTCATGATGTTGGAGGCATCTTCTGCATCCGGGTCAGCGCAGTACTTATTGGCAAGGATCAGGCATGCATCTGCTGACTCTATCTGAGAGACCAAAAGGAAAAGTCATAACAAACACAAACATATAAATAGCTACACACAATTGCAGTCTCTCTTTGTGAATATCATTTGGAGAACCTGGTATTTTGAAAGAAAAGGAAAAAATACTGAAAAAAATATATAGTTTTGTCAGAAGTGTAGGTTGCAGGTCAGGTTCTCGTTAAAAGATAGATTCCAGCATGAACCAGAGTAATTATGCTCTTCATTTGGCCTCGCTGCTTCCAGACATGTTTGCCAAATTGCCTCACATTTACTTAATTAAGCCTTTCAATCTCATCCCCACTTCCTCTCCTAACTCTCCTGTGCTATTGTCCTAATTTTTCCAACCAGGAAATGGAGGTTGGTGGGTTAAACTCTTTCCCTCGGGTTAGCATATGCACAAAATAGTTGCAGATTCAGCAATGTACACAGAATCATCAAGGGGCTAGAGAGGGGGCTCAGTTATTAAGAACACTTGTGGCTCTTGCAGAGGATGTAAGTTCAGTTCCCAGCACCTACATGGTAGCTGGAAACCATTGATAACTACATTTCCAGGTTATCTGACTCCCTCTTCTGATCTGCAGGCTTCAGACAGTAGGCAATATACATACATACATGGAGGCAAAACAGTTATACACACAAAGTTAAAATGAGAAAATCTTTTTTTTTTAAATAAGAAATTCTTCATCAAATCTTGTGCACATTTTCATTATATATGTCCTGATAAGAAATCAGAGCCTTAAATAGAAAACAGCTCTATGCTGTTTTTTGTTCATTACTACTCAGGTATTCAAAAGACAAATAATTTACATAAATGAAATGATAAGTTGCAGATGGATCCAAAAAGGCAACCTACTGACTTATCTTAATGTGAGCCAAAGTGGGGGTTGTTCTGCAGAGGGACCATGAGTTTGATGTGCTAATAATTGCTTGCATTTAAACGAGGCCTGTGAACAAAAGCCATTTTCCCTGCACTTATGACTTGGGTCATGTCTGGATAATATTAAGATGAACCAGTCTACATAAGCATGAAGATTCTCATGCTAACCTGGGTCTGCAGCCTCTCCTGCTCATAATGTTATTCTGACTAAATTGTTCCAGCATTTGTTAGGAGAGTCATGGTTCCCTCCATGGCATGTCACACATTGTCTCTTGATTTCTTTAATAATGTAAAGATTTACACAAATCCTTTCAGGTTTTCTATTTTGCTGCTACCACAATTACAGAGCTCTTTGGTGAGCACAGTCAGCATTTAGACTTCTATGGGTTCACATAATACTAATGAACTACCAATGGCCTGCAAATGTTGAACACACAACAACTGCATTAAGCAGATAGAGTAGCAGAGGTCACCTCACTGTTTCCCTTCCTCTTCTAAAGCCTTGCATGTGCTTTGTGAGAAGATACCAGTCCTGAGGGATCCAGGAAGAGTACGATTAACTTAGTACCAAGACATGCTGTGTCTGCTTTACAGAAAAAGAATGCTCAAGTGTTTCATAGCTTTGTGTAATCTTCTTTTCTAACATTTCTTTTAGATATAGTAATGGATTTGGGAGTTATACTGAGTTCAACCGGGTGAAAGCTAATCATTTATCACGTTCTGTTATATTTGGCTTTTTAATCTATACACCTTTAAATTTTTCTACATATATTTCTTATTAGAGAAAGTGGAGTATAGAAATCAACCACTATTGTAGAGTTGGAGTTATTCTATATTTTTTATCTGTATTTATGTACCAGAGTTTGGTCCACCTATGTTTAATGTTATAATATTTTCTTGTTAAATTGTTCCTTTGACTAACATGAAGTGTCCTTCTTTGTTTCTGTGGGTTAATTTTAGTTTAAAGTCTATATTATAAGATATTAGGATATTGGCATCTGCTTGCCTCCTGCTCCCACATGCTTAGGATGGTTTTGCTATCCTCTCACATTAAGAGAGAGGCCATCTTTGTGGCGGCCATCTTTGAAGATTAGATGAGTTTTGTGTAGATGACAGAAAGATGGCCTGTTTCTTAATTTATTCATCTAATTTGTATTCTCGGACTGGGGATTTGAGGGCATTCATATTTCAAGCTCTTTTTAAAAAGTGTGTGTTCTTGTCATTTTGTTATTCTTTTCATTGTGTTCTTAGTACTATTTTGTGTTTCAGTAATTGTAGCTTTATTTTTCATTTCTATTGTTTCTTGGAAATATTTATTCCTCTCTTGTGTGTGTGTGTGTGTGTGTGTGTACATTAAGGCAAGAGGACAGTTTGTAGGGGTTGGTTCTCTCCTCCCATAGAATAGATCCTGGAGATTTCACTCAGGCTGTGAGGCTTTGCAGGGTAACCTTACCCACTGGACCACTGGGATGAGATGATCCAGACTGAAATTTTGAGTCTTACTTTGGGAGTAGCTGATCTTGAAGAAAACAGAATAGTAAGTTCTATGTGAAGATTAACCTGAGTGAGAAGTCCAGTGTGAGCCAGCAGCAGAGCAAGGTCCAGAGGCCAATGAAAGAATGTACCAGGGTTTGTAACATCTGAGTAATTTCATTAACAGTTAAGAGATGGCTCTAACCCTAGCTTCCTGGGAATCATAGCCCCATCCCGGAAGAAGTAAAAAAAAAAAAACATTTATTTCTCCTTACCTTGACTCTGGCAAGATCATGTGGATTGAGGACCGAACCCTGATAAAATTCCACCTGAGTAAAATGCCGTTTGAACAGAGCCTCAAGCTCCAGGTTAGGGGAGATGCTGCACAGAGAGAAAAAAAAAAAACAGCGGTGGAAACAACAGAGTGGGGATCTCGGACTCCACAGCTTCCTTTGTTTTAATTTCCATGTAAAGACCTGAACAAAGGCCCTGCCCTTCAGAGATGCCTTCTTCACTGCCCTAAAAGAAAGTCTCATACTTAAAAGAAGTAAACCACTCACTCCACTAAAAATCAAACCCAGAGGTGTCTGGCCTTACAAATGTCGGGGCTGATGTGATAAAGCACCTTCCTCTTTGTTAACCCTGGGAAAACCAGAGATGTGGCATCAGTATGATTGGCCATTATATGTGTCAACTTGACTGGCCCACCTTGGAAGGCCTAGATTAAAGTGATTTCCAGCCATGTCTGTGAGGGCTCTTTCCCATGAGAATCAACTTTGGGTCAGTGAACTTGGGTAAGTAGAGCTCCTTCCTCCACATGAGTGGGTATCAGCCAATTAAGCAAGGATCTAAGAACTAAAGGGCAGAGGAAGGCCACAATTGTCTTTTACTTCCTGGCTGCCTATACACACCATGGCTTCTCATCCTTTGCATTCTTCTCTGTGGACTAGGACTTCACATCACTGGTTCTCTTTGCTTAAGGTCTTCAAGCTCTAGACTGAGTCATAATATGAGTGGGGTTTTCAGGTTGTAGATGGCAGACTGTGGAATTCTCAACCCTCAGAACTGAGTGAGCTTATGTCTTACCAAGGGTCTTTCTCATAAATGGTGGGAACTACTCATGGGTAAATATATCTATATGGAGGGTTGTAACCTTAAGTAAACTGTATAGCTCAATCAGGCTTTCTTTCACAATAATACATGACTTTTATCGAGCATTCCTTGGAAGGCTAACTGGGCTCTGCACACTTCACATGGATTGATTATTTTAATTCTTACTGCAATCATCCAAGGAGGTAGAATTATCTTCTCTCTTCACAGATGTGGGATCTGAGCCACAGGGAAGCAAACTAATTTGCCCAACCATTCATTGGTTAAGTCAGGATTCAGACTAAAGATGTGCCAGGCACTGTGTCTCAGGATTACATGAAAATCCATCTACACAGAACCAGCCTTGGGTACCACATAGAGACTCAGAGGAACAACAGTGTTAATACACCTAACATGCTGTGTGATAGTATTGTCAACTGGACAGGATCCAGAATCATCTAGGAGACAAACTTCTGAGCATTTATGTGAATGGCTGTCTAGATTGGGTTAGGTGAGGTGGAAAGATCCATCATGAACATGGCAGTGCTATCCTATAAGCTGGGCTCACAGACTAGATACAAAAGGAGAAAGCAAACCGAGCACCAGAACCTCTCTCTCTGCTTCCTGGATGCAGACGCAGTGGGAACAGCTGCCTCACAATCTCACCACCATGGTTTCTGGGGACTTTCAGACTGCAAGCTAAAACAAATCTTTCTTTCTTTCAGTTACTGTGGTCAGGTGTGTTAGCACAGCAGAAAGTAACCGTGTCACCCTGCTTCTTCTCCTGTCCTGCGTGGTCCCTCTTCAACAGTGATTAACTATCCATACAATTTTATTAATTATCCCACAGAGCTCTGCAGACACATCTGATTGCACAGCTCCACACTGATGAAGGCACAGGAGAGGTGACTTGAACCACTAGCGAATTCCACTGTTAACTCTTCCAGAAAGAAACTCAGATATGGTCCCAGACCATGTTACTGGAGTCTGTTTTCAACCCTGGACTGGGGTGTTGCTTCACCATCCAAGGGTTTTAAACCGATATCCCCATTCTTGTGGAAAACTACCCCCTACCTAAGGAGCGAGTGGTGATCATGGCTTAATCAATCCTGGCCCATTTTCCAGCCACCTCCATCTCCACCACACCCACAGGCACTCAGAGAGAAGCATCTGGTTAGACAAAGGGGTCTAGTGAGAGCAATTCGTTCTTACTTGTGAAGAAAGACAATCTCCACGTTGACATCATCCCGGTCCTTGTGCAGAAAGTCCTTCAGGAAGTTAGAAACACTCTCCAGAGTAATGTGTCCACAGACCACAATGTGCCTGCACAGGAGAGGCCTGTTAGTGCTGGCCAGACCCAGTGACATGACCCTACATCCTGATCCCTGACAAGGCAGGGGAAGTGAGGCAGCTGCAAGGGCAACATCCATTGCTGTCCTCAGCCCCAGCAAACCCAGTGCCCATCCCCAGAGGGTCATGAGGCAAAGCAATGGCGCTAACAGTTATTCAGAGGCTCTGGGACAGGAAAAAAAAAACCCACAAAAAAAAAAGCCAAAACCATATGGCTGCTCACCTGATGCTTCACAAAATCCTATTAAAAGCCTAGCCACTTGGCCAAGTGATTTTATGCATTTAACAATAAGTGGCATTATGCTTGTGCTTAAATGCTACATTATCAAGTCCCTTGCAGATTCCTATCTCTCCCTTTCTGCCCACAAAGCGTCCTCCTGGGAGATTTACTGCAGCAGTCTTGGTTTATGACATACAGCTTATCAGGTAATGAGATAACAAATCTTGCTGAAACGATGATTTTGTGTGTAAGAAAGCGGACTTTTATCAGGGTGGCTAATGTGCAGCTTGACACGTTATAGGCTCGGCTGGCCATAAGCAGTAAAAAGGAAATTTTGCATTTTTCCACCATAACTTCTCCAACAATGGGGGCATGTAACACTTTACAGTAAGTGAGCATTACTCAGGGCTAAATGGAGATGGGACGCCCATGGAATAGAAGATGAAGCTCTGTGCTGTGTCCCCCAGGGGGCTGCTGCTTCGGGGTGCTTGGGACCGTCACAAGAGCCAAACTAATTCAGCTGAAGACCCTTCCACTACGCAGAGGCCAGGGAGACATGAATGTGAAGATGCTGGCTTTGTCCTGGAGTAGTATGAACTTCTGTCTCTAGAAATATGGGCTTATCCTGAGGAAGTGAGATCCTTTCCCAGAGCCTTTAAGACCTGTAACCTCTCTGATAACTTTTCTTCCTGAACCAATGTGACCTTGACATCAGTCTGTCCTTGGCTCACTTAGATTTGCTTCATGATGCTCAGTCACAAGACTATGATCCAAGAATTGGCCCTAAGACCAAAAAGCTGTGGCTCAGTTGTGAAGCTACAAGCAGTGGCTTCTATCAAAGAAACTGTGCTGAGTGGTTCAACCCAGACCCCTCTCCCCTTCATGCTGACAGTAGTGGAGGGTCAACCTCTAGTGTCCGTTAAGACTTGGCCAGGTAGTGAACACTCAGGAAGGCAATATCCCAGGAAAACTTTAGAATAGCTAGGTCCTTTGCCTTTTATAATTGCTCTGTTCACATTGTAATACAGCACAAATCTCATTGGCTGCAGGCAGCTAATAATAGGGGGCAGTGATGATAGTTTATGAGATGTCCCATTAGACATCATTACCAGAGCCTGCCCTGTGTGGTAATTCGGTGCTTGACTAAGTATGTGAGAATGATGCAGTAAACTCACTGGGGAAAGGATAATGGTGCAGAACAAAGAGCAAATCAATAATATGCATGATGCAGTTAATAATATTACCATTATGGACTGTTATTGTTACGGTAGTGCACTTAACTATCAGGCAAGCCTTGGCCATGAAGGGGAACAAAGAATGACATTGGGGTGCTTCAGAAGAGATATCCTAGCATGATCGTATTGCCTTGTCAACAGCATCTGCTAAGTTAAGGGCATCACTTAGCCACTCACCCAAATTTCATGCCCAAAACCCCATATCACTGACCCCTTCTGACTATAAGGTTGTAAAATACACTATATATCTGAACTTATAAGATAAACAAACAATTAGGAATTTTACAATTTTTATTATATCTTAAAATATTTCTTATGGCATAGACATATATATGGGCAAAGAGTAAGTAAGTACTCACATTTCAAATAAGATTTATGATTCTGAGTTGAATCTGAAAAGTGTGTCCAGACAGTGACCAAGAAGAGATTTCCCTCCTGATGTGAACTCTACCCAAATGACAGCAAGGTTACCTGGTACCTTCTAATATCCTGCACAAGGACACTGGGATGGAGAGATCTAACTTGAAGATGTCTCTGTGGTTGAGGCTGTGATTTGGATGACAGGATGAGCCAGGTAGGCAAGAACTCCAGTTCCCTGTTTTGATGGCTTGGGGAGGATATCCCAGATGAGCTACTTATTCCAGTCTTTACAAGGAGAAACTAAAAGGTCAATCCCACCTAGCCAGCCTCGGTATCAGATATTGCAAACTTCAGAGCGCTACATAGGCATAGCCGTGGTTAATATTTCAAGTCAGACTCAAATGAATGGTGGCTTGAGACAGCTGAACATTTGCCCTTCCTGTCCTATACACAAAAAATGGAGTGAACACCTAACAGCACCCCCCCACACACACACACATGCACTCTCGATGCTCTGAAATCATTCATCCTAAGAGAGATACGTGTGAAGTGAAAGGGGAGGAGATGAGCCCCACCCCAATGCATCATCTTTGAATCAAAGGTTCAGGCGGCTGATTTATTCAGCCCTAGAAAAAGTCAGGGTTCTATTATTTGAAAGTGTGCCGAGTACATATAAAATATATTCCAATGCAATCAATATTATCCCTTAAGCCTTTAATTAGCTTTCACTTCTCTTAAGAAGTAGGTAGACAGATGCTGGCAGGAGAGAGGAAGGGGAGAGAAAGATTGACTTTTTTTTTTCATTTGGTGCTAGCTGTCCAATACCATGCTAGACAACTGAAAAAATATATCTTTTAGCGACAGCATGATTTCTGGGGTGGAAAGCAGTCCTTATCAAAAAAGGAAGAAAAAAAAATCTTCCTTCAACATAATTGGTATTTTTGCTCAAAAAAGGGGGTCCAGGGGGAGGGGATTGATTGAAAGCAGATTGCCTTTTTGCCCAGGGAGAGTTATTAGGTACATTATCATGGCAACCTTGAAGAAGCCATATTGTTCCAATCTGTTGTATATCTGATTTGAAGATTTATGGCCTTCTCCCTTTTGTGCCAATAATCATTTTTCCCCATTTTGTTTTCCATACAATGGAAGTTATCAGGGAGCCCACATATTGAAAATGTTTGAATGTCATCAGAATTGATAGATGCTGAGATGTTGCCTCTCTAGCCCTGTGTCAGCCTCAGAAGATCAGAACTGGCGGCCCATGTCTGAGAAGTGCCAGACACCCTTTGGGAGCATGGGGAAAGGGTGGCAAATAGAGAAAACACTTGAAAATCCCATCCCACACGCAGTGTTTTGGGGAGGGCTAGTGTTTCAAAAAGAAACACAGTATTTATTATCCCATCCATTCAAAATATGATTGAAAATATTTTATAATTGAGAGCAGAGTATGGGCTCCTTGGAGGCAGCGAATATTTATAGGATATTTGAGGAAGGCCAAAAATTCTTGTCCAAAATTATCTCTGCTGACTTCCACAACACCTACACACCTGCTAGGTGAGATTCATATCCTGTTGTCAGACACTAATTAATTAAATAGTCTTAGAGAGGCCTCACCAATCTTTCATCTTAGGAGCAACAATTCAGAGCTTTAGAGGCACTGTAAAGATTGCTTGGTTCATGGGGTTGTCTCTAAGATTTACTTAGAAAGATAATACATGGATGTTCCAGCAAAGGAGCCTGTTGTCAGCATTCTAAAATGGTAGGGTCGGTGTGACATCTTTACACTAATACATAGCATGTGGCCCATATAATTCCCTCTAATCCTCAAACAACTGCATGTTCTTTCCATCTGCAAATCTTTGGATATCTCCTCCGAAGCTGTTTCTTTGAGATGCATCTTTGATGTTCACAGGAAGTAAAAGTAACTGACATAGGATGCAGTCCAGGTTTAAGACTCCAGTGCTCCAGGAGATGAAGTTGATAGGCATGGAATTGTACCTTTCAGCTTCTGCTCCTCCGGACAGGCAGGGATGTCCAATGCATGCAAGAGGAGGTATTGCAGGAGTTCTTAGAGGCTCAGAGAGGTTTGTGGTGAAAACGAGGTAGACAGAGATGAAATTCCCTTCAGATACCACAATTTCTCAGTATCTCTAAATTAGGCTACACCTGATCAATTGGCCCAGAAGGCTAACAGAAACAGTAAGCAAGGAACACAGAAATCATCAAGAAACTCTTCATAGACTCTGAACCAAACTTTAACTTTAGTCATACACTCTGACAGTTCAAGGAGCTGCAAAAGTAATGTAAATATCTGGCTCAGACTTTGCTCTCCTGTGGAGCAGAGGACTCTCTCACCAGCCTAGGAATCCAAAGGCTAACACAGAGAAGACCCACTTATAGCGGGAGTTATTTAGGTGGGTCATACTGAGAGTTACTAAAGCAATTCTCTTCTGCGGCTCTGATCGCAGCCTCTTTGAGCCCAATGTTACTCTTCATATCTGGATTCCAGGTGGCCTGATCTCTTGGACTTGTGAAGACAGACAACAAATCTAAATCAATGACCATTTCTATTCTAATCTGATGAGATTTGTGGGTGCAACAAATCGAGTTTGGTGAACAGATATTTCTGAGGCAAAGCTAACATAAATGTAAGCTAATACTAAGGGCTTAGACAGAAGATCCATTTAGATGTATAAGGAGGTGTCTTAAATATTAACACAATGGTAGCAAATGGAAGTTGGTGGAAGGAAGTTGTTCATCCAGCACTGGTGCAGACAGTGGGTTAATTAGGGATAGGAGGCATCTGTAGAATGCAGAACACCAAAAGCATCTTATGGTTGAGTGTGACTGCATAGTAAAAGACCAATGAGTGACTACAATGAGCTCTCTCAGGGGTAACTGGGAAAGTGCCACTCACTTATGCTATAGGCTCATCATCACCATATATTTATGACTGTCCTCCTCTCCCTCCTCTTAGCCACCTCCACCCCTAGAATGTGGTCACATACATTCTTCTTAGTTGCCCTACTTTTGTTGTTTGGGTGGGCCATAAAAGCCAACATTCCTGAGTTAATTGGCAACCTGTTTCTGAAGTCAACTCCATGCATGTGTTTTAGGGTGGACTTATGACAGAAGGTGTAAGAAGAAGACAGGGCTTTTCAAAGCTTCAGGGGTGGGGCACCAGGGAATCCTTGGAGTCAGTTTAGCTTGGTGAGAATGAAAATCCACATGCTTTCCACACACAGCTGCATATTTCTGAGCACAAACCACTTTTACAACATTCCACATTTCACCGTGACAGGTATTGGCAATAGGTCCCCACTCACATTTCCAGGTGTATCTTAACTTCAGAGTATCTGTGGCTCATATTTACTCAACATTCACGCCTACACTCACTTGACAAGAAAACAGGTTCAGCCATTTGATATAGGTGAGTACACACCAAGGGCAGAACAACCCCCTCCATTTGATGCCTTCTAAAAAAAAGCATCGAATGTTGTGGAAAGGACCCTGGCTAGAGATCAAGAGACTGGGGAGCAGGCCAGCAGGACCTGGAGCCATTCACCATAAATGAAGAGGCTGGCAGGACCTCATCCACCAGACCCTCGCGAATCCCTATAGAATGCCAGCTCCCAGCCTTTGCTCTGGTCCTTGTCATCATGTTATCTTGTCTAGACGTCTGTGATTGCTTCCTGATTGATTTCCCTGTTTACTCTCCCCACCTTTCCCAGACTCCCAAAAGCCGAAGAGCAAAGACTAAGGCAAATCTGACCACAATCAGGTCTTCCAAGGTCAGGGAGGTCTTAGGTCTCTCCTTAGCCAGGCCTCACACAAGGAAGATAGTGTAAAATGCACGGCTCTGGGCTGTTTATTTTTAAAGATACTATATCCATTTTTACTGGAACACGTATAAAGAACTTAAAAAACCCATAGCTATCCTGTCACAATAAATCATACAGAGTAAATTGAAAATCCTATACAGCTTTTTCTGAATACATTGCACTCACTTTGTCAAAGAGGTAGATGAAATGTGGCATGTATTGATCTAGATGTCTCTGTGAAACTATAATATTTATATCAAATACATATGCTGGACTCTCATCTGTCTTTCTGCTGAGCCTTCTAATCATGCCTCTCTCATCCCAACTTTCACCAGCACCTCTCACCGTTAGTAGCCCCTGATGTGAGGTGATTGGATTTTAAGAAGTACTTGGCAAGGAGAATGGGCAGCATTTTATCATACAGAAGTAGGGCAGTTAGAGGCCCAGCAGGTAGCCACATGGTGGCCAGTACCCACAGCTCATGCTTGCCCTCCTATATTGAACTTGAACTTTTCTCATGCAAGCTGGACTTCACCTCCTAACTCACCCAGCCATGTCTTTCTGGCTCTTTGTCTTATGGCAACTGGCCCTGATTTGAATTGTGCCTTCAGAACAGCTTCCCTCTAGCTCTCTCCTTTGGACTCCTGATCCCATTGCCGAATAAAAAGTAAATCATCTTCAACCTCCTTTCCATTTTCTTTACTGAAAATCTATTCCCAAGTTTTTCTTCACTGTGGAGAAAGATTGTCACCAACAATCAAAGCAAACTTATTCCAGCCTATTGTTCGCATCTTCCTATCTTATTCCAGGATCTGGCCCTAGCCCGGCATGCACAAAGGTACACAGACACACAGCATTTGCTTTCAAGACCTATTTGCTGGAAAAAAAAATATGCTTGGCTTGGACACGAAGCCAGAGGAAACACAGTCAACATTTAACAGTAAACTACAAGAATGGCTGCCCAATTCAGCCTCCTGGAATCTTCTCCCAAGTCCATAAAGGAACAAAAATGAAAACAGAACAATAGACAGTATTTATGCTGACAATCCCAAACCTGGCTATAACTATTTCCTGTTAAAAGAAAGAAAGGAAAAAGAAAGAGAGAGAGAGAGAGAGAGAGAGAGAGAGAAAGAAAGAAAAGGGCAGGAAAAGAGGGAGGGGTTAACAAGAAGGCTTAAGGTTAAGATAATCTACTCTTGGCCACATCTACTACTTTGCTAATGAGAAAGGAAGGGAATGTGATCTGCCCCCTGGTGAGGAAGAAAAGGGAACAATCATCTTATGCAGATGTCAATAGGAGTATTCTGGAAGAGGCAGTCTGTTTTAGTGCTTCACTAAATGGAGCAAACAAACCCAAAGAGCTCAGCAAAGGCACTTTCATGAACCAGAGCCCCAAGGTCAGGCAGCAGAGCATTGGATGACCCAGCAGAGGAGGCTGGGGAACCCTTTCCCAGAATTTGCTACACTAAGCTGATGCATTTTGTCATTTGTAGCTAAGCACTAAACCAGCCTAGAGAATCCACCATTCCAAACCATAATAATCTCTCCATAATCAGACAGTACACAGGATCAGAGTCAGGCTATGGGTGAAGAATGACCACATCTCATTGTAGCTGGTAGCCTCCATGGAGTATGAGTCCAAGACTTGATAAATTTGGAGAACCTCACATAGGATGGTTCCACCTGTTGGGCACACCATTCCTTCTGTCAACAATATCTCATCTTCAATTACAGAGGGCTTTGTTATCTCCAACCAAGTTTCCATATCCAAGCAAGCCTAATTGCTGCTCAAGTTAACCGTAGGAGTTGAAGCATGCTGGCTGCAAAATCCTGTAATGAGTGACCAGAAATTTCTGCTTCCTGAATCACAAGAGTGTCATTTCTGGCTGTTTTCTATCCTTTCTGAGAGTTTGTCCTTCAGATTTCCTCTGGATTTTTTTAAGGCACTCCAACATTAAAAAAAGGAAGGAAAGAAAGAACGAAAGATAGAAGGAAAACTTAGAAAAGAAAAACATTTCTGTTGCTTACAACCATAGAACCATAAGGGATAGATTTGTTGTTCTTTGCTTCAGTTTTTCATTTAATTCCTTTATTTCCTTCAGAGAGAGGAGTTTGTACATGTATATGTTCATGTGGGTGCATGTGCATGTGGAAGCCAGAGGTTGGCATCGGGCATCTTCCTCAATCACTCTCCACCTTATTTTCTGAGTCAAGGTCCCTCATGAACCTGGAGCTCACAGGTTTGGTCAGGCTGGATAACTAGTGAATCCAGGGTTCTGCCTCTTCCTGACTCCCCAGCTCTGGGATTAGAAATATGTGCCCCTGTGTCTGGATTTTAAAATACAGATTCTAGAGATCCAGCTCAGGGCCTTCTGCTTACACAGCCAGCCCTCCCCCGACTGGGTCGTCATCTCACAATTGTGAAGCTGTCACAGTTACACTGATCTTCCTGGGTCTCCTTAACACACTCAGCCCTTTGCTTTCATTCATCTCATTACTTGGGACTCAGCGACCCTTAGTCATTTTAAATAAAGCCAGCTAGCTTTGACCTGACCTTTCCCATCTTAGACAGTTTCCTTTTCTGATAAGCATGTTTCTCCCTTTAGATCAAAGATGCTCTGCCTGTCTCTACCTGCTGCTGCTGCACCTGGACAAATAGAGAAGATTGATCCAGACAGGCCAACCTTATCCTTCAGGAAAGAAGGTTGACTAGAAAAAAGAATGACTCCAAACATGTAAATAGTATACTTTTCTTTTTTTTTTTTTTACATTTGGGAAGGGTTTTGATTTGCAAGGTGAGCCCTACATCTGTGCATCCTGTTCCTACCTCTCATGCCACTGGGACTGGATTCCTTATGGTGATAACCTGATACACCTTCCCCTTATCTCCCACTATCCCCAAAGGGTACTGCCTCAGCTAGCAAAAGCTGCTGGCCATCGTCTCTGAGGATACTCAGCCTACATACAGATGGTTCCCCCCACCCCCAAAAAAGGCAGGGTCCACTTAGAAGTTTTCTACTTGACTGAGTAGCTACTTGTAAAACCATTCTGTTCAATTTCAATAGACAATAAACAAATTACATGGATTACCTAATTTTTTAAATAAAGTTTCTACATTAGATGATCTTGCCCAACTAAGGCTAATGAAAGTGCCTTAAGGCAGGCAGGTCTAAACTAGTATGCTCACTATGTTAAGTATTTCAAGTAAATTTTATATATGGGTTATTTTTCAATTATAATGGGCTTCTCAGGAATAACACCATCTGAATTTGAAGAGCATCTCTATGGGCATTAGCCTCTATAGAATAACAGTATCTGCAATTCCTTGGGTACTTGGAAGGAGCCAAAGACTCAAAATCCTGCTGAGGCATGACATATCACAGCAGGATGCTTGTACAGCCTTGGAAGAAGCAGAGTTCCCAATATCATCCCCAGGTCCTTGGTCCTTGGGAGTCTCTCCATACATCCCCACAACTTCTTCCTGGGTTCCTTATTAGATCTGTAAGATGTTAGGCACACTGGCTTTCTCTTGTCACCTTTGCCCTAAACAGACCCAGTGAGCACATTCTACAATCTGAGTTGTCACATGCTATTAGGAATATTTTCTTTAATGTGCTTCCTGCCTTCATGATTATTTCACACCTTCATGATTTTATTGTACCAAATTCCTGCCAAAAGAACATTTCACTGGGATGATGTCCCTGCATAATCAAGCTCCCATTTAGCTGCCACTGGCTCCTTAGATAGTTCTGATTGGACAAAGGCTCACATACTCTCCAGGAGAGCAACAATCATGAATTCTCCCACTCATTCTTTTAGCCACAAAGCCCAGCAGAGAGCCCTGGCTCACCGTAGGCTCTGAATAATCGTTAAGCCAATGTGTTGGAATGGGTGTTTTCCTGAATGTTTTATATGTGAGCTGGCATGACCCTTTGGCATCAGGAAAAAGCATCATAAAATTTCTCAGAATGGCATACATGTATCTCTGATGTGCCTTCTCATCTCCTTATTGGAATGGCACAGAGTAGGAAAAGGAGATGACTTCTATCGACAACTGGCACTGACATTCAGAACAAGTCTCCATGGTGGCCGGTGAGGGCGCAGGTCATTGCCACGCAATACCAGTGCTGTGTGGAGGCTCAAGTCTGACAGCAACAGAATCAGATTTCCACAACTTTCACGCTGCATTGGCTTCTATAATATTTTAATACAAAGAGACGCTGGTCTTGGCCAGTTAGAAAGTTTGCTGTTTTATTTTCAGAGCATGGTGACAGCAGCGGTAGAATGAACCCCAAGTCTATGAGGAACCGCTTGTCACAGCTCTGGAAAGACTTCTATCAGAATGAATGGCATGGCAGGAAGACAAAAAAAATAGGGTGCCACTTAGTCTCGGATGCTTGCATTTGTTCCTGGGATTCTAAATCTACCCAGCAAGGACTCACTCCATCAAATGTGAGACTGAGCAGAAAGAATCTTTGGGGATTATAATTAGAAAAGTCATAATCAGAATTCCTTTGTAAATGGAAGCAAGAATATTTGAAAGCAAAAGTCTAGGCTTGAATTTTGTTCAAGGTTCCCAGTTCATCTCCCACCTACATTTCTATTCTTGTTTGGAGAACAATAGGTGGAACATTTTGATAAGTGTGTGGAAGGAAGAAAGACAGCAGGGAAGGGGGCAGAGGGCAAGCCTTCACCCCATGAGCACGATCAGGAGACTGATTGATTATGCAGCCAAATCTCCTTTCAGGAGATGTCCAAGTTTGAAAAGGACTAAGGATGTGGCTTACAAGGACCCAAAGCACATGCCAAGGTGGAAGTATCCACATCTGTACCCACCAAGACGCCTGACATTGGGAAGGACTATCTGGGATACTATATTATGTGAGACATCTCATGACAAATGCTTTCGAATTTGCCCCTCTCGGTACTCAATTTCAGAAGTCATCAGGGGTCATTTTCCCAAAGTATGAGGGCAATCTCATTTTTTTTCATTTTTTCCCTTTTCCTAAAAGTCTAATGCTAATCAAAGCAGAATCCTTAATCAGTTCAAGATGGTCTGTCAACTTGAATTATCTATTTGTCTTCCTATTTACTGTATCTGTCTGTCTACAATTCTTTGTATCTTTGTGAGAATCAGTTATTAGGGCCCATGTTTCCTTCTGACTAGAATCGCTACCAGATGAACCTTCTTGGTGATATGTTGATGATTTGCTAATTTATGGTTTTTAAAATTTAGGAATCCTGAGATATTGCTGGAGAGTCACGTGGGCTATAAGAGGAGAGTGCTGAATGGCTTTCTTGACAAGAGATCAAAGATTGTATAAAATACAAGACTTCAGTCCCATTTCAACCTGAGCTATGTCTGAGACAGAAATCGTAAACGACATCTTATAGGAAACATCCCTCCCAAGAGCAGTCCAGCCCTCGCAACCCAGGGAGAAGTGAGAGCGAGTGTCACCCGAGATCCACATAAACAGGAAAGCAGGCCTGTGGTATCAAGCCAAGATGACACCACATGAATCAACCCAAATCCCACTCCTGCACACTGGAGGCCAGGCCCTGAGAGCAGCAATAGCATTGCAGGAAGATTCGTTGGGCTCCGAGGCAGGTTTAAATAAACTTTCAAGCTGAACTTCCCAACCACTTAGGTGGCCAAATAGCACAGAGCTCAAGCAAGAGCAGTGGTACCTATGGAAGGTTTAATAGGGATCCTGGAATGTATCTGTGCCTGATGCCTGGCATGGAACATGCACTCAATAAACACATGTGGAATGGATAAACATGAAGGTGTGACACATGGAGATGTTCTTTAGAGGAAGGGTAGACCACCGAGAGGGTAAATTGAAAGAATCTTTGTAAAGAAATAATGATATTCTGGCCTTTCCAATGCTCAGTTCTTTAAAAAAAATGGCCTGGAACCACTATGGGTAAAAACTGGAGGTAGGGAGAAGATGGAGGGGGAGCTTCATACTGATCCAAGGTAGTAAGTTGGCAGAAAGAAACACACAGCAGAACATGAGAAAGGGAGAGAACACATAAGTGAAAGGAGTAGTCTGGTTTTGAGTAAGAGGAAGGATTGAAATTGATTTAGATTTGAATAGATTTAGAATCCCAGAAACAAATGCAAGCTAAACTAGGACCCAGTCTTAAGAAACCAGACAGAGAGGCATGCAGCCCTGTGCCTAGAGGGCAGAGAGCAATGCCCAGGCAAGGTGGAGATTTTGAAGACGATTTAGTTCTTCTCTGCAGCCTTGGAGCATTGGGTCCAGATTAGAGTAGAAAATATGGTCCCAGGTATGCATGGACCTCTTTAAATAAATTCACTGTTATCTCTTGGAAGTTGTGAATGGCCACAACCGCTCAATTTCAACCTATAAATGGCAAAATTTGCCCAGGTAAAACATTATGGGTTTTCTACATACGTGACCAACACCGAAGCTCCAGTGTTATACTAGGTTTGACGGTAATTACCACTCCCCATTCTAGAATGGGGATGTCACCATGGCAATTTTTCTTCCATGCTAATTACACTCAAGTTTCCAGCTCTCCTTTGTATACCCTTGTCTTTTATTATTCATATCTCTCCACAGGTTCTCTCCGCATTTGGCTATCAAACATCTATGGACCCCTCTAAACCCATCCTGTTCTTGGTGTTCCAAACACCCGGGCCAGGGCTACCTCAGTTTGGGGCCCACTGAAGCTCCAACACAAGGCTTGGGAAACACAAGGTCTGGATGGCTCCTTAGCTGTACTATCTCTATCCAGGGGGCTACAGCTGATGGATTCCTCTCTGTAGCCAATTATTTTCCATGGCCCTTGGCCATATGACCTTGGACCATGATCTTGTCAGTTCTCATAAACTAACCAGGAGTAGAATGGATTGCACTGGGAGAAGAAACCTCTGGGGGAACTGTAAGCGGCTGTGGGAGGAAAGGACAGTAGACCAAGGATCCCAAGGCCATGGGAGTCTCAGTGTCCTCTATGCCTCCGCCACGTCTGAGCGGCTTTCATTGCACATGAAGGGAAGGAGGCAGAGTCAAGCTTGGGAGGCACCCTGAGCTATAGGAGGGCTACTATACTGAATAAAATTTAGAGTCTCAGCCCTAGAGGCTAATTGTCCCAATACTTCCAACTTGGATAATTTTCTGATTGAACCATTTGTTAACATTCAAGTCTCTATTCTTAGGAGTCCTGATAAATGAAGGGACATTGCAGCTGGTACCTGCACTGACTGCTGGGATGGATGACCTGTGAGGTGTGATGACTAATGAAAAGGTTGAAGTAAGCCTCATCAGGACCCACCTCACCTTGATTCTGTCTAGGCAGGGATGAAGTTTTGGGGAAGCAGCAGCAAATAGTTACATTGTGTCAAACGCGTTGATTAAAACTCACAAGGAAACCTCTATGGTCTCCAGTATTCAGATGTGGCTGCTGTATCATTTAGGCCCTACATTTCTCTATCATACCTATTTTTAATTCTGAATAATTTTTAGATTTCAAATTTTTAGTGTCTCTGCAGTTTATAGGTCATAAGTTACTTTCAGTTGTCTGACAAGTTAATGTATTACTGTAAGTGGTTACCTCTGAATAAAATATGGATATACAAAAAGATCCTCTTAATTATGTATACATTTATGTTGTTTTCTAGGCATTTGCTGAATTCAATTCTGGGGGGCAGCATGTATACATGTGTGGATGGGAAGAGCACATTCATTTTTACATGCACAAAAACTCAGAAGTGCTGCCTGCTATTTTAAGAGTCTAAACTCCAGCTCTCAACAAAGTTAAGCCCCTTTCCTTTTGCAAATGCATTTAATTTTATCTGGAAACTTTTTGACGTTCGAAATAGAACAACTGTAGTTTCTCATTATGTTTGCTGCCAGAATCCATGCTTCGTTGCTCAAGTAAAGACCTTATATTGCTAATTACTACCACATGCCCATATCCCAAGCGAAAGGAAACTTATTGATTCTGACAGCCCATTCTCTCAACACTGAATTCCAAATGAAAACTCAAATTTTGGCCAAACATAACATTTCATCAATCTTGTTCTACTGACTGGAAAAACAACATCAAACAAAGGGTGCTAATGGCCCTTTATTACCGTTCCTTTCCCAAGCTTATATTTTCTGATGAAAGATCTAAGTGACCAAGGGCTTCTTTAAACTACTTGGTAATTAGCTTTTGAACCAGGAAACAATGCATAAAGTAAAGGGAACAGCCCTGGTGTTGATGACAGGACATACACTATATTCCACAGGGTCCAGGGACATTGGAGACCCAAAAGGGAACATTAAAAGCAAAATGCATTTTCATAAAAGGACAAGAAAAAAAGAGAGAGATGGAGAGAGAAACCAGGCTGAAAGTGGTGATAAAAGATTACAGAGCCAGAATGAAACTTGAGGAGACTGTGACCTAAAGTCCTCAGCAGGTGGGGCTTTAGGTGGACAGGACAGACTTTAAACCTGACCAGATCAGACCAGGGTGGGCCAGTGAGGGCTAGTCTCAGAGCCTCATTTTGGGCCACCCATTAACAAAATCTGTCAGTCAACAGCCCACCCATATTGGGCCACAAAACTATTGAAGAAAAAAAAATCCCACCTGGGAATGAAAGCCAAGAAATACTCTCAACTTAGATTTCAAAGCAATTGATTTTATTGACATCATTGGGGACAGTGATAAGGATATGCTCAGACCAATGGGCTGGGGCAGCTATAATGAGGGCCTGGGGCTCTCAGGATGCCTTCTGCTTTACAGAGACCTGCCCATATCTTAAAGGAACACTGAATTAGGAAGCTGTTTTCCTCTTGGCTTGAGATAAATGACGGAGGGAAATCTTCGGGCTCATTTGGCCTTTTGGAACCAACCAATGGCCCAGACATCAGAACAGCTTGGTTCTAACCTCATCCAGGGTTGTTAAGATAATAGGACGGGGAGAGACCTATGGGAGGGGATGGAAAGACATGCTGCCTTACTGAGAAGACGCCAATTGGCCTCTTTTCCCATTGTCCTTTGTGTCTATGAAAGGAAACTGCTGTCCTGTGGGTAGTTCAAGGAAATGAGCCCTTTCTCCACCTCCTCATTTTCTAAACAGAGGGCTAGACACCTGAGCTCAGGATGTGGTGGCTCCCTGGGCTTTGTCCAGCAGGGCCAACTGTCAAGATAGGAGGCACAGCCATCAGGGGGGAGAGACATTTCCTTCAGGCCGAGTTCTTGTTTTCTTAAACTAAGGTAATAATTTGGCAATCAGTAAGAATAAGTAAAAAGATCAAAGAGTTTCATGATGAGGATCAGGGGATGGGCATAAATGGGACAGTTTTCTACATTTTAATAGAGATATGGGTGTCTGTGCTTGGTATGTACATCAGTGCATATCCTTCTAGGCGTGCACAGAGGCGTGGCCATTTTATTCTACACACATCGTACACTGAAATAAGAACAAAGCTGAATGCCCCCTGAATGCTTTCAAAGCAAGTGTTTATTGACTTTTGAAGATGGCTACATCCTCCCACCAATGCTCTGTTAAGGTAGCCCTCTCTCTGGCAGAGGACCATGAGAATAAGGTCCAGGCATCAGCATCAAAATAAAACTTCTGGTCCCTGTTGGACTCATGCCCTGATATTGATGCTGATAAAGTGACCTGAGCACAAATTGAAATAGTTCCCAAGAAGAAAACCTTCATGTTTGAGAAATCAAACAAAAAACACATCGCCAATTGCCTATGGCACCCTGACGGCATAGCTGTAATACTTCCTGCCCAGGAGGCATTTCCACTGTGTAATGAGACTCCTTAATGACAAGGTGGGGAACTTATTGGTTCAGAGAAGAATGGTCTCCTTGCGGCCACAGACATTTCTGGTAGGGAGGATGGGCCAGGCCTTGCCTTATGCTGCAGTTCTAACCCACATTAGTGCATATGCCAAATCTACCAGGGGGTAACGAATTAAGGAACCAGAATTTGATCACATCACCGGCTCATGAAATGAGCCTGGTTTGTCTGTCAAGGATGAGGGTAGAAAATATGGTTGCAGATGCACACACACTGTTATCTCTTGGAAATCGTAAATGGCCACAAGACCTCTCAAGATGGTCCAACCATCTCCCATTCTCTGAAACCATGCCCCTGCAGAATATGCCCCCTCCCTCATGAAAGAAGTGGGCAGGGTGGAGGGAGGGGCATGAGTCAATGTCACTGCTGCAGGGACTCCTCAAGTAACTCAAGCACATGTCCTCAGGTGCGACTGACTTACTTTCTGCCTCCATGTTTGTTAAAAGTCCCGCCGAATTTATTCCGATTCAGGATGAGAGCAGCAATTTCGGGCACGTAGCGGGCAAACATTGCCTACATGCATGAGACAAAGAAACAAGAGCCAAACAGAAATGGCATGCAGAGAGGCTCCTATGTCGCAGAGGCCGCGAAAGCTCTTGGCATACTTACTTTCTTCCACTAACCGCGCTATAGGAGCCCCCGTATTTCTTGCGGTTTCCTATTAACTCTATGATTTCAGGGACGTAGCTGGCAAACATGGCCTAAGGAGAAGAGGGGAGACAGAAGAGAGACTAAAAAAGACAGGCCAAAGAAAGGGTGACCATTTCAGAAGGGGGATACTAAGATCTGAAAACACAAAGGGATTAGACCTGTGAAGGTGTGCGCTCATTTGTTGGATTACACAACAATAACAGGACAAAGGGGAAGCTCCTGAAAACACACAGAATGGAACAAACAGGAGCTGACCTAGATGACTAGAAAACGACAAATAGGACAGAGACAAGAGTAAGTGAGCTGACATCTTCTTCCTGAAGAAAAGTAGGTAAGAGGCTTGCAGAGTGGTGAAAGCACACACACACACATGCGCGCTCACACGCACCCGCGCACACATACATACATTTTTGTCAAAAGTTCCTTCCAAATAACACTCAAAGGAGAATATTTTTACGTATGGCTAAAGACACTAAACACTAAAAGAGTCTTAAAAATAAACATTTCCATTTACAATGACTAAAAAGCATAGGAAGTCAATTTTGGAAATCATACAAGAGGAAAGGATAGCAAGGGGACACGAAACTGCCATGTTTTGCCCAACAAAGACTGTCCTGTGGCTGGATAATGGGGTCTCCTTAATTATGGGGCCCTGCAGGAATGCTGGTAATGTCCACCCCCACACACATTTATATACATTTTCAAAATGTATGTGTCCTATGCATACAAAGCAGACAGAAATGTATGCATCACTTCATATAAATGTGTGTGAGGCGCACATATGTGACAGCTGTTTGTGGACTAGAATTTTAATCACTTACCTCATGACCCACCTCCTACCCCCCCCCCCAAATCATACTTCATTATGAGCTACACTGAAAGACAAAATGCATCAGTTGCCAATGTGTTGCCTGGAAGTTCCCTGAACTTACATCACATGCAGTGGTCTCTTACTACATGGGGACCAGTGAAACCAGTCGCAAGCAGAGACATGGAGTAGGCTTTGGACACAGTCATGTTATATCTATAGTGACGTTCCCGAAATGAGCAGAGCCTGATCTCTAGGGCAGGGGCCAGCCACAGTGTTTGTTGGAAGTTTGAGGAGGGACATAAAGGAAGGGGGGACTGTCTCCCGGGTCTAGACAGCGTCTACCAGTCAGCAGCAGCAACTGTATGGAATGCTGAACCCCACTACCAAAGGGCACGCTCAGGTATTAACGGCCTGCCTCTCTTACGATGAGTAGGTTTGTTCTTAGCTCTGTGGCTGTCCTCAACGAGGACAATAGGCCTGGGTCTATGGAACAAGCATTAACATTACATAAATACACAACAACATCACCATGGTGTTTGGAGTTAGTTTGCCTAGTTGCATTAAGGCAGTTACTTGCTTCCAGTGCAGAACACACAAAAACACACAGTTGAAGGAAGTGGGGAGCAGCAAATGTTAATAACCATTAAAAGGGAAACAATAAATAAGAGGGTTTTTTACCAGTCCCCCGAGGATGAAGAAGACCATGAAGAGGCGTCCAAGTGTTGTTTTTGCATACACATCCCCATAGCCCACTGTAGACATTGTGACCATGAGTAAGTAGACACATTCCCAGTAAGTAAGTGCCTGGTTATTTTGGAAATTTTCCCATGGGTCCCCTGAATTCTCTACCTACAGCAAAGGGAAAAGGGGAGAGGGAGAGAAAAGAAACCTGTCAGATGTCCATATGTATGGTGTATGTGAACCAGGAACCCTAGAGCTCCAGAGGGTATTTTTACATAAGCTTCTTATTCGCAGCACAGAATAGGTGGTTCTCAGAGCTAGTCACTGAGGCAAGATGCCCCAGAAACCCTCAGTAGGTATCAGAGAAGAGGAAGTAGATATAGCAACAGGGACTGCCCTCTGCTTGACCTGACAGGGTGGGGGCGGAGAGAGCAGTGATGGGGAGAAACACCCCTGGCATGCTTTCCTGCACAATGGTGAGGTTCCTATGCTTGCTGCCCCTCCACACCATTCCCTTTAAGGCAGGCGTGCGATGTTTCTTTCTGCCTTCCTCTTGGAAATTCCTGCTTATAACTTAGACCTTCGGCAAAGGGTTCCACACCTCTCATCATTTTAACTAAAGACACCACACCCAACTCCACATCTTCCGCCTGAACCCCAAACATCATATCCGCTACTGGGACTGCTTGACTTTCTTGAATGAAGTCCACTGGCAAGTCTCTTCCAGCTTGAGAAACTTCTCTAGAACAGGAAGAGAGACCTCTTGGGAGCGGCATCCACACAAGCTCTTGACTATACGGCCTGCAGGCTTAAAGGGCCATTGAGTCAATGGTTTCTGTCCGGGCTGCAGAGTTCCTGAGGTCTGCACTACTGCTCAGCCCTGTGAGTTGTGCTCTCTGAAAGCAGGCAAGAGAAATCTGCCTTGGAGGGGTAAAAAAGATTTGGCTTAGTAATAGCATTCAAACAGTCATTAATAAAAAAAAAAACAAAACATTTGGGAGGTTTGACAGAACGTGACAAGTCATCACACAAGGCGTTCAAAGGCGACTTTTGTGGGAGAGAAGTAGGGACACATGCAGGGATCTGTACTTGTTTACAAAGAGCCTTGTGGTTCAGACCTCAAGCATAAGGCCAGACTTTTTCTGGGCGTTTGCTGTGGAAGCACTGCCATCTTGTGGTCATATGAGCTTATTGCATACAGAGTAAAAAAAAAATTAAAGTCTCCCTGAAGCAATACAGGTAAAGCTGGAAAATGCTGGTTGATCCTGGGAATATTACTCACCATTTGGAACTAGTTTAGGGGTGGGAGCAGTAAAGGGTAGGGAATATTGAAATTTTTGTGGTTTGTCCCTCTTTCCTATATCAACAACTAAACTTGTCTCTCTCCAAATAAAGGGGGAGGGAAGGTGGGATTGGGAGGGGAGGATGGAAGGGTTTATGGGGGGATACAAAGTGAATAAAGCGTAATTAATAATAAATAGATAGATAGAAGATAAATAGATAGATAGATAGATAGATAGATAGATAGATAGATAGATAGATAGATAGATAGATAAAAATGTTAAGTAATAAAATAATTTAGCAAGGGCTTGCTCCAGGCCAGTCAGGACAGCTTCACAGCTACTTACCAAGTGGATGAATCCTGCTGCAGTCAGCCACGTGCTGATAAATATGGAGAGCAGATTCACCAGCTTGATGGAATTACTGTGCAAAGGAGACAAGGAGAAGAGTCCCAAAGTTACAGAGAGAAGACACATTTGGAACTGCCTGATGGTGTCATGCGGTCCCCTCTGCAGAGAAGCAGGCTGCTATCATCATAACAGAGAGTCTGGCTCAAGGAAGGTGAGATACAGTGGTCAGGAATGAGGGTCTCAACAGGCCCTATAGGACAATCATAGCCAGGCCTCACATTAACCCCTCAAACTGTGCTAAAACCTAACTTGTCTGAAGCAAAATTCTTCCAATGCAAGTGTAGGTGCATGCACACACACACACACACAACCAGAAAGAAGAGTACATGAAATTTTTATATTCTCCACCTGCATATCTAAATATTCCGACTCATTTTCTTCAATGTGTTTCTTCTTTCTGATTGCATTTATGTTTTGTTTGTGCCACCGTGTGTGGACACCACAGCACAACCTTTAATCACTGGACCATTCAGCTCCTAAGCGGGACACTACATAGTAGAATCATTTTGCTGTTGTATCTAAGAACACGAATTGAATTAAGCAATGGGACCTAACACACAATCTTTATTTAAATGCCTCTATTTGTTCTGAAATTATGTTTAGCATTTTTCACCAGGTAGAAAACAATCTCTCACCTCTTCTTCTCCCATTACTGGCCCAACACAGCTCCTGGGGATAGTAGCACTTCGCTGCCCTCTTTCTGGCCATTTCTTTCTCTTGGGTAGCATATTATCTACATTCCAATAGCTTGGGAGCTTAACATGGTGACATCTGAGACTTCCACAGTATGTACACAGCACTAACTCACGCTGCGTGTTTGATGTATACTGACTCAAAAAACCTCAGAGGGCCCTTCAAGATCATCTGGCAGTTAGGACACTCACAAGTTTTGCTCATCAGGCCACACAGTTGGAAAGGGAACTGGGGCCATTTCAGCCACTATCAGATCTATTCTACCAAAGCCATCATGGAGTGTCAATGAGAATATCTTCATCAATGGCTGACAGTGTTTGGATCTTGAGTGTACCACTTAAAGACCAGGATGGAGACTATGGTCTATTGGTCAGTCCAGGATTTTGCAAGGAATGCCTCCCAACAAAGCCTGTAATCACTTGTCCTGGGTGAAGTTTACGCTTACATAACTGAAGAGAGGAAGCCACGGTCTCTGTTTGCCCAGAGTTGATTCCGATAGCACAAGACAAGAATGAGTAACTACTTCCAAAGCTGTGGGTGAGACTGGCCTTTTGAGATGTGTGGGATGACATCCTTCTTGTTCTAAACCATATGCCAGAAAAGCAACAGACTGTCCATTCTTGGTCCTCTCCGGAATTACCATTTTGTGGTCCCTGCTGGCTGCTGAAGCTTTGATGGACCAAGCACTTTACTGAGCCCTTTTCTCTTTTCAGATTCTCATCCTTCACTCTAATGCAGGTGGTAGGCTCTGACGCTGCCGTCACCGCCTGGGAAACTGAGGCTGAGGGATCCTATGGCCTGGCTGGGAATCATAGTCGCTAAGTGGTAGGCCTCATGTAAGTAACTTGAGAAAACGGAATAAGAAGCCACAGGAACTTTTTTTTTCATCCTGTGGTTGTCCATCATCTCTCCCTAAGGAGCTATCTCCCCACAGCTCCTGAGATGGATACTGGGGTGTCAATCAAGAGCTCCTCCCTTTACTAAGCAGTCCCAAAGAATGTGGCCAGTGAAAGCCCTTACCAAGAGATAGGCCTATTAGACATTCCTTTCAGGAACTACATGGAAGAGCACTCTAGTCCTTTTCAAAACAGATGGAGGGGGATAGAATCCCAAAGACGGAGGCGGAACGCCTGAGTGCAGATATGCTGTAAGTTAGACAATTCCCCTGGGGCCCAGTCATTCCTGCACACAATGGAAATGGCTCACATCCACAATGTTCACTAAGAACACAGTAACTGGCCAGGTATGCCTACATTGTGGCCTGATGTTGTAGTTAGCCCCATGGCTCTAGGTGCTGTGGTTGAAAGTTGGCACTCCTGAGGGCAAGCATGGTTGTGTTAAATCCCAACCTTCAAACCTTTTCCAGATACTTCAGGGGTCACTCTACCCTTTGCCCTCTCTCAAACTAAGCTCTGTAGCTGAGAAAGGAATAACCAACAAACAAAATAATGTGTTTAGTGGTTTCCATCTGCGCCTCTCTCTGCAGCTGGGCAAACTGAGACGCTTGCCTCTTTGTTTCGTGGACCAGTCTGGAGTTCTCTTTCTTGGCTTCCGGAGCCCTCTTTATTGGAAGGATAGTTCCGTGAGTCAGAGATGAGCAGAGTGGAGATGAGACAAGCAGTGCCTATTGAACGTCATCTGAAGTAACCCTGGCAAGCCAGAATCTCTCCCCATCTCATCAGCTGGGTTATCACTACCTGTTGCTCCCAGAAAATTTCTCAATGGAAAACCAGAGCAGTTAACCCAATTTCCCTGTCTCTATCTTTCAAGTCCCCCTAAGATGCAACCTGATATTGAAGAGGAAGAAGTAGGAGAACAGGTAGCCTGTGGCAAAGGGAGAGGGGTTGTGTGCTGCTCTCATTTTCCCAGGGGAGAATTCAACACCTAATTGAGTGACTTACACACTCCCAAATCCTTGGGGCCTGAAAGAGCACCGAGCCATCAACAACCATGTGGAGAACTTTCAAGATATTAAATCTATTGAGGTCTCTTGGTGCTTTGGGAAAATGGCCTAAATATGGTGATTATTAATCTCTAAATGATTGTCACTGGGATATTAATGGTACTTAAAGGAGCTCTTTCTGTGTGCAGAACATTTAATCACTGTTGCTGAAACAGACCAGGCTCATTGCTGAAATCTGATTATTTGTATGACATCAGCATCATCACAGATCGCTCATTTGAGGAAGTGGACTTTCAAACTGAACACTGCATCCAAGTTAATATGTGAAAGCTATGTGCGAAACCTGTACATCATTAGCCCTGATGAATGTTCTCTACCCTAAATGGTGTGGACTTTGTCATCTTGAAGACAAAGAGGGAGGAATTGCCAGGAGAAGAATGTTGTGTGTTTGCAGCAAAAGAGTAATTGGATGTGGCTATGTGTGGCCTGCATGGCTAAGCCCAAAGGCCTGGAGAGAACATGAAATCATCAGGAGATACAATGGTTTAGACCCTGCAAAGTATAGTTCCTTGCCTTGACGAAGAGATTGTGATCCTATCATGAAAATCTGGGGACCTCTTTTTTTTTACTTTTAAAGTCATTTCTGTGTTTCCATGGAAACTTCTGAGTTCCCATGCAAGGGTGTTCTGATTTGGTCTATATCTTAGCTTCTTTTCTATTGCTATGATAAGACACCAGGACTAAGTCAACTTGTAGAAAAAAACTGTTTGGGGGGGGGGGAATCTGTAACCATCACTGCAGAAAAATAGGCATGGCACAAGAGCAAAAGTGGGGAGCATCCATCCTTATCAGCAAGTAGGAGGCAGAGAGAGCTAACAGGGAATGATACGGACTTTTGAAACTTTGAAGCCTACCTCCAGTGACATATGTACTCCAACAAGGCTACACCCCGTAATCCTTCCCAAACAGTTCAACCAAACTGGGAGCAAGTATTCAAATACATGAGACTCTAGGAGTCATTCTCACTCATGCCACACAGTAGGAAATGTCTCCCAAGGGCGTGTATGTTCAAAGGACTTGGTCCCTAAATGGTGGCACTATTTTGGGAGGCTCTGAAAACTTCAGAAAATGGGGTGTAGGTGGAATAAGTATGTTAAAAGATGTGCATTTCTGGTGGCTACATCTTGTCTCTGATGCCCTCTTCCACTCTCTACTTCCTTATCCTCTCTCCCTCCAGGTGACCAACTTTGCATCCTCAGGATGCTCCACCTCACCACAAAGCCAGCTGACCATAGACCCAAACCTCTCAAACTCTGAATTCAAATAACTCTTTCCTCCCTAAGTTTGGAACTTTGGCACAATAATGAAAATCTGACTAACACTGGACTCTAATCATTGACACGAGGAGACACAGCGAATTGTCTGTGGGCAGGCAGGAGTGTGCTGGGAGAGAGAGCCTGACTCCGAAGATTACAGCAGGTAAAGCCAAATCTGCCAAGGGTCCATCTGGGCACTTACAGAACATAAAACACATTCTGGTAAACTGAAAATGTCAACCACTTTGAAAAAGGAAGCATCAATTTACTCCTGTCCCTGTCTTCCACCTTGTTTCTTGTTGAGGGAACAGCCAAGTGCCAACATAGTTTTTGTTGTTGTTTTGTTTTCCCTTTTTCTTTTCATTATAATATTTGCTAAGTAGCTACAACATGTCCTAAACTGGAGAGTTGACTAGACTAGGCCACACTGAGATTACTAAACTTTGAGATTAAAAAAATGAAGCAAAATCATGTGCCATGCCTGTTCCTTAATGATCTCCTTGTCAATCTTGCCTTGTCCTGTCTGTCCTGGTCTGAGGCTAGGCATGCAGGTCTTCCCTGGACTATGTTCCTTTCTGGTTTTAAGAGCTATAGAATCTTAGATATTTCAAACCAACTCAATACAACTAGTGGAATCATAGACTTTCAGAATGCTGAAAATCTCTCCTAACTAGACCCCTTCAACATCTCCATCTTGCTGTTCAAATAACCCATCAACCTAAGCAACCCCATGGCATGTCTTCTACCTCGCATGACCCTGTAATCTCCATAGCAAATGTCCTGCTCCATAAACTGCCTTGGAGAGATTTCTGAAGTTATCTACGTGCTAAAGGTAATTTCGAAAGTGCTTCCTGCATGGTTAGGTGACTAGTAGTGGGCATGCATATAGGCTTTGTAGGAGATGACATTGGCATGGTAGAGAGCCATGGCTGCCTGAGCACACCAGAGACTG
Organism: Pachyuromys duprasi; assembly: GCA_028658305.1. NCBI lineage: Eukaryota > Metazoa > Chordata > Mammalia > Rodentia > Muridae > Pachyuromys > Pachyuromys duprasi. The sequence continues at coordinate 89,795,174 of CM053766.1, forward strand.
AGTGTTGTACTTCCTCTTTTACACTCTTCCATATGGCACAAATGCTCACGGGGAGCACGTGTCACTTAAACAGTTAGAGGAAACAATAAGGCAGTTTTCATTGTGGGGAAAAAATGTACTAGGTAATTCATGTTTTAATAAACATTATTGATCCTGTTTAACGAGATGTGGGATTAAAGCCCTTAAGCAGATTGCACTTGGCTCTCACGGGGGAGCAAATGACCCAACAGCACTGAATGTTGACTCACCAGCTTGTAGGATGATTGAGAAACTTCTGAAAGCTTGTGTGAATGACCCGGAAACTCTAGTCTGCCTTTACTAGGTTATCTGGGAAACAGAGTATCTTAGGTCCTCTGTGACTTCCAGTTGGAGGACCTGCCCTGATGCCGGCTCTGCAGTCCCATGCCTGTCCTCTTGCTCACCCTGCTTCCTTCTGCTGTTCCCCTAACACATCACCCCTGTCCACTTCACACTTTCTGCTGTGTCCAGTTTCTTTCACTTCTCAGCTGAATGGAGCAATGGAAGAATAGAAAATATAACCACAATTTTCAAAGCATTATTTTTATCACATCTGTTGTCTCTCTCCTTACCTAATACCACAGACTGGCAAAAGATTGACACAAGAGAAAGTTAGACAAAAGTCCCTAAGAGTTGACACAGCTTCCCTACACCACCTCCTGCATAAAGTTGCCATGAGTATACAGGACTCACAAGAGAATCATCCCAAGGCCAAAGCTCTAGAAACCTGGGGCTTCATTTCTTGTGTGAAGCTTTGAGAAACAGGCTTGGAGAGACTGAAGGAAGAGGCAAGGCGTAGCTGGTCACCCCAAGGGTGAAGTGTCCCAACATGTCTAGAGTTCCTACAGCTGAAGGAGGTGTTTCCCTGAACCTGGACGCTTGGCTTTTGCCTACTTACCCTAAACTCACACACTCACCCTCCTTTTGTCAACCACAGAACGCTCAGGACCATGGCATAGCTCAAAAGTCCCACAGCTGTCCTGCTCTTCCACTGTGTCCTTTCTATAAATATCTTGATTGAACTCAGCCTGTCTTCCCTACCCTTCCTGTGACCATCTTCTGTTCCCCCACCCCTCCACCAAAATGATAGATGCCTGATTTTTCTCCTTGGAAAGACCTTTCTTACTGCACAACATCTGCCTGGCCTAGCACAGTGACTCTTTGTGCCTCACAGACCTGGGCTTCTAATACCTACCATTCTGACAGGAGATCTGGTTTTGAGTTCTCCCTCCCGTGAGACCTTTAGCTGCAAGATTTGTTGGAAGACTCACCATACACATTAACTTTTGCATACATAAATGCTCATTTTAGACTCAGGGCCCATACAGCCACCTGATTGTAACTGTGAACAATATGAACCCAGGACATCCACAGTGTAGGGTTTTGACGAAAGACTTTGAGAGTAGAAATTTCTCTCAGTGGGAAAGGGCTAGGACTGCAGATACCCAATTACTGCTACCCTGCTGGAGAGCTGCTGGCCCCCACCCCCAGGGGTACAGCCCCCTCTCCCTTCAGCCAGCTGCTTCCACTTTCTCCAGCCCTCACTTAGAAAATGAGCATCAACTCCACAGCTACGAAGAGGCTCTCCGGGGCAGCCAGATGCAACTTCCAAATCTGAAAGAAAGGCCATCTTTGCTGAGGGGGCGGGGGGGAGAAGGGTGAGTGCCCTAGCACAAGGCTGGTAAAGGACTTTGATGGCACAGAACAGTGATGCAGAAGGATCTACATGTGTATGAGGAGGGCGGGAACACCATTCTCTCTGCATTACTGCTCAGAGGGCGAGAATCTTCCTAGGATCGCAGTATCATAGAATACAAGGCTCATTCATTTATGAGGTAAATGACAAATAGAAGACAGAGCCTGAGAACCCGTGAGGGCATGTGAGAGCATGCACATGGTTTTGTTATAATCCCCTACTCCCACCCCTGCTAAGGCCCCAAGTTTGGTATGGGACACTCACCAACTCTCCCTGGGGTGAGGGTGGGAGTCTTCATTGTGACACAAATTTGATATATTTTAATACTAGATATGCTAGCTTTTGCTTTGTTTTATTTTGCCTGGCTTTGTTTTGTTCTGAGACAAGGTCTCATATGTGGCCCTGGCTGGCCTGGAGCTCATTGTATAGATCCAGCTGGCCTCAAATTTGCAGAGATCCACTTGCTTCTGCCTTCCTAGTGCTGGGATTCAAGGACCTAGTTCTAGCTTTGTTAATCATTTCTAGTTTAAAAGCAATATAAGAGTATTTATATAAGAGCATAAAAGATTTATAAAAAAGGTAAAACTTAAATCTACTGTCATTCATAGGAAATTTTAAAAATTACTATCTATGAATGATATCATAAAGCAAAAGTAGAGAAGCAATAAATTTTTACCTCAGACAATAAAATATGTAAGGACAGGGTATACCTTAAGAGTACTTCATGGCTCTTTTTACATTCTGACCTGCCTATAGAAAGTGAATTTTATCTCTTTTTGATACAGATGAATAGTTGGGAAAGGGGATAATTTGGAATTAAGGTAAGGAACAATAACAAAATGAAAGCAGACTTGTTGGATATGTAAGATTCAAGAAGCTGGGTTCCAGATTTCATGACTAGGAAACCAACACTGTGTTCAAGCCCTCAAGTGACAGGTACATTAACTGTACATGACACAAGACAGAGGTGTCCTGCTTTCTGTCACTCATCAGACACATTAAGGCCAACGAAAGAGGAAATAGATCATTAGAGGGGGTCTTCTTAAAATGTAATTTCCTAGTGGGGAAATTTATGAGCTGCACTCATTCCCCATTACTGTGCCTCTGACCCTCTTAGTGTGTTCATCAGCACAGGCCAGGTTTCAGGCCAGCTCTGGGCACCGACAGGTCATCAGGCAGGAGATCCCCTGGGGAACTTCTGCCCCATCCTGGCTGTGTTTTCCAGATCATAACGTAGTTAGCAGAAGCAGTCATTGTGTATCTGACTGGAGGTTTTTAGGGTTTCCCCCACAAGGCAATTTATATAGCACACCCCAAGGGCTCCATGGATATAAAGTGAAACAGCTCAAATAGACTTAGAAATGAAATGATTTTCTGTTTGCCATATGAGGTTTGTGATTGCCTGTCAAAAAGCATTGCTTCTTTTGCCTTTATGGCCAAGTTCAATTTCTTATTTAGTGGTAACTAAAAGGGCATTTAGGACCCAGCAGCAAGGACTTCCCAATCAATGAGCAAATCCATCCCTCATCCACTATGTTCCTCTCCCAGGATGCTTATGTTGCAACCACACTTGGTGCCCAGACACCAGTCATGTGACCTTGCCAGACTGTATCCTCTTCCCCCCATGAATCACCACATCTGCCCCTTTCTCTCATTTCTCCCTGGCCCTGCAGAAGAGAACATTGCAAGCTCTGCCTTAGTCGGTTAGCTCTCCAGCTCTGTGATATATCGCTCTTCCTGTGAAAAATGTAACTCTATCGTTTTAACACAATAAAAGCAAATGCCCTTGATATTTACAACCCTGCCCTAGGGAACCAGATGGGCAGAGGACGAGAATGAATATCTTACCTTGTCTTAAGGATATTCAGAAACTGCAAAATTTCTGAAAACTGAATCAGTCTGAGAGCTCTTAAAAATCTCAAGCCTGGAAAGAGAAAGGAAACAGAGGTGTTATTTCCAATGCTTGGTTGTCATGCTTATGGCCTGCTGTCTGAGTTACAGCCACTCAGGTCTACTGAAAAGGCTATGGAGGCCTTGCAAAAGATGAATGTTCCAGTACCTTGGACCTGCCACTTCATTTTGATTTTCCACTGATTTAGTCTTAGCTGGGAAATGGGCTTTCTTTTTAAATGTGAGCTGTTTGAAACTGCGTGAAGGGTCGAGCTAGCTGAGAGGGTCCACATTAAGGATTGTCTTCCCTGGTAAGCTCTGATGTACTAAAGCCCCATCTGAGCTCCCCAGTGGTCTGGCAGGATTTGGGTCTCTGGGAACTGTGATCACTCAGGGTAACCCCTGTGCTTAAGAGCAGATTAAGAATAAATCGGATCACCTATGTCTTTGAGAATTTTTTTCTAATCTTTATTTTTAGCCCTGATAGAGAAGAGACTACAGCCCAGAAAGTTACCTGTGTTCTAAAATATTTCATACTTTTCCCAGCTAACAACAAAATAAAATAGAAAAATAAATAAATAAAAAGGAGTCAGTAAGATCCCACACTTCACAACTTCAGGATCCCAAACTTTAATAGTTCCATTTTCGCCGGCGCCCATCATTTTTATATCTATAGCCTCTCTTGAATGGAAGAGTTACGACTTCCAAGCAGAGAGGGACAACAACCAATGAGTTGTTTTAGATTCTGTTTTGTTAGTGACAGGGTGCTGTGTAGCCAGGCTGGTCATAAAAACTACTGTGTAGTAAAGGCTGGCCTTGAACTCCTGATCCTCCAGCCTCTATCACCTCTGCAGGGATTGCAGAGGCACTCCACCACACCCAGCTTTTTCTTTCTCTCTCTCTCTCTCTCTCTTTTTTCTTCAAGGGCCACTCTATTTCTGTTTAAGTGAAAGCCATGTGACAAAAATATTCCGAACCAGCCATGGACCCTAAGGCCATGTCCACATTTACCACCACTCTGCAGAACGACTCCCCAGATGCTGCCAGCAGGGCTTTGGGGCACCCATCCCCACGGGATGTGCTCTCGCAGGCTTTCAAAAACGCTTCAAGTGCCAGGGGTGCTGCTGAGTACAGGGAGTGAGTGGACAGCTGCATGCATAGCATGAGAACTTATTCTGTTCCCCTTCAAGGAGGCAGTGAAGGAAGGCGAATTCATACGGTGAGATGAAGCAACGAGATGAAGCCATGAGATTAGCTCGCCACTCCAGAGTGAAGCCTGGGTACCTTGTCCTTGAACGAAAAGTACTCTAACTGGCCCACTGTAGAACTGTATTGATAATAAGTAAAAATTAGCCTACAGTCCAGAGGTGAGAGTGGCAGATTCACGAAGGATGGAGGAGAAAATGGTAATGGTTCAAAGGGAACATTTCTCATCTGAAGAGAATCATTGCAAACAAGAGATGATTTTTAGGAAGCATGCTCCTACTTTGCTAAAGAGTATTTATATAGTTTTTATTAACCAGAACAGGCAGACATGAGAATCTAGGTAGGTGAAATGAAAGAGGTTTGGAAAGCTGAAAACGCAGTCTTACCAGACTGATGGAAGGCTGCCCAACACTGCTGAAAGCCGAATCTGAACAGAAACTGATTCGAAAAAGTGCAAAAGACACAAAATGTGAGTAAACACAATGAAGTGGGGGTTGGGCACAGAGACCCAACAGAGGTGTGAAAGGGAAGTGCAGACAACTCCATGGTCAGAAGATAACAGAATAATTGCCTAGAAATAAAAAAGTGGTTGGAGATTAAGAGTCAAGACTTATCTTCCTTTTGTTGTTGTTGCTGTTTTCAAGTTTCAAGTATAGTAATCAAATAAACACTGAATGGAAAGCATCGGTGCTGGGGAAGATATTAAAACAGGAAGTGCCAAATGCTGGAATTTGAATCTTAAGTGTTCCTCTAATTTTCACACTTGCTCAGGTGGGAAAGCTTGGTCCCTGGCTGTGGCACCAGTGGAAAGCAGGACTCTGAGAGATGGGGCCTTACAGATGGAAGCCAGGCCATTAGGGGAATGTTCTAAAAGGAGATGTTGGAACCCCACCCCCTCTTCTCTCTTTTCCACTTTCCAGCCTCCATGAGATGAGCAGCTTCATGCTATCACACACTAGGCGCCATGGCACTGATTCTGAAGCCATGGCCGAATGACCATGTACTGAGACCTACAAAAGCATGAGCCCAGATCTGTCGTTCCTATTTCTCCGTTGTCTTAGGTATTTGGGCACAAATGAAAAGCTAACACAAATAACACTTGGGGAACACTCAGAAATTTTTGACTAACATTTTTTGACCTAAGGATTTGGTAACCACTTAAATAGCTCTGCAAGACTATTTAACCAACAGCAATGAAAACATTTGTTATTTTATTTTGTTTTTTACAATTTATTATTCATTTTTCGTCCTGGTTGTAGCCCCATCTCTCTTCCCCTCTCAGTCCCGCTCTCCTTCATTCCCCCTTTTCCCCCTTGCCTCTTCCCCAGAAAACAGGAGCTCCCTTTCCCATCTACCCCAGCTCATCAAGTTGCATCAGGATTGAGCATGTGCTGTTCCCCTGTGGCCTGGTAAGGCAGTCCTGCCAGGGGAAAGTGATCAAGAAGCTAGCAAATGAGTCTTTGTCCAATGCATTCTACACTTCCCTTACTGGATGACCCACATGAAGCCTAAGCGGTCCATATACTACATTTTTGTAATGGGCCTAGGTCCAGTTCATGCATGGCCCTTCGTTGATACTTCAGTCTCAACAAGCCCCTCTGGGCCCTGGTTAGTTGGCCCTGTTGGTCTTCTTGTGGAGCTCCTTGCACCTCCAGCTCCTTTTCTCTTTCCTCCCACTTTTCCATAAGACTCCCTAAGAATCGCCCAATGGTTGGCTGTGAATCTCAGCATCTGTCTTGAGAGCTGGGTCAGGCTATAAGATCAACAATTAATAAATGAGACCTCTTAAAACTGAAAAGCTTCTGTAAGGCAAAGAACACTGTCAATAGAAGGAAACAACAGTCTACAGATTAGGAAAAGATCTTCACCAATCCTACATCCGACAAAGGGCTAATATCCAAAACATACAATCAACTCAATAAATAAAACACCAATAAACAAAATAATCCAATTAAAAACGGGGCACAGAACTAAACAGAGAATTTGTAATAGAGGAATCTCAAATGGTAGAAAAGCACTTAAAGAAATGCTTAGCTTCCTTAGTCATCAGGGAAATGCAAATCAAAATGACTCTGAGATTCCTTCTCATGCTGGTCAGAATGGCTAAGGTCAACATCTCAAGTGACAGCTTGTGCTGGCGAGGGTGTGGAGAAAGAGAACCCTCCTCCATTGCTGGTTGGAGTGTGAACTTGTACAACCACTCTGGAAATCAATCTGGCGCTTTCTCAGAAAATTGGGAATAGCTTTACCTTAAGATCCAGTTATACCACTCCTGGGTATATATCCAAAAGATGCCCCACCATACAACAAGGACACTTGCTCAACTATGTTCATAGCAGCTTTATTTGTAATAGCCAGAATCTGGAAACAACCCAGATGTCCCTCAACAGAAGAATGAATAAAGAAACTGTAGCACATTTACATAATGAAATACTACTCAGCTACTAAAAACAAAGAAATCATGAAGTTTGCAGGCAAATGAATGGAATTAGAAAAGATCCTCCTGAGTGAGGAAACCCAGACCCAGACCCAGAAAAACACACATGGTATCTGTGTTTCTCACTTATAAGGAGATTTTAGCCATTTAGTACAAGATAAGCATGCAATGAGGCAAAGACCCAAAGAGGATAAATAACAAGGAGGATCCAAGGCAGGATAGGGTAGACAGAGGTAATGGCTGAAGAGAGGGAACAAGATAGAAGAGGAGGCATGGAGAGTTAAGTAGGTAGAGAACAGACCTGGAGAGAGCAAGGGTGAGCCAACAGAAGGAGTGTAATGGAGAAATGGAGGGTAGGGGAATCTCTGTGACAAGCAGGAGACCTAAGTCAGGGTAGGCTCCTGGGAGGATATGATGGAGACTCAAGCAGAGATTCCTGGTAGCAGAGACCATAGAGACTGAAGAGGACACTTTTTAACTAGATTAGCCTCCTAGTAGAGGGAGCGGAATTTCAACCCACCCACAAAAACATCAATCCCAAATTTACCCCCTGCTTAAAAGATGTGCAGGGATAAAGATAGAACATATAGAGAAGAGTCTGAGGGAATGCCCAATCAAAGACCTACCCTATGGAAAGTGCCAACACCTGACACTATGAACGATACTCTGCTAAGCTTGCAGAGCCTGACAGTTTTCCTCTGAGAGACTATACCCAGTAACACCTCAAAACAAAAACATTTTTAAATATTTCATCTTTGTTTTCTCAGGTTGTGCAAAGCAGTCAATTAATCAATCAACCAATAAATCAAAGACATTAAATTAGGCCAGAGGTAAAGGGTTGGAGAGTAAGTTTCAGACTTCAAGCTACCCAGTGATCTCAGTACCATGTGATAAAGTGACTAACGCAGATCATGAAGTAGCCAGCTGGGATAGACTCACTATTGACACTGTTTCCAGTTTAGCTTCACACAATCTTGTTTGTGGGCACACATGGGTGTGCATATGAATGTACATTTATGTGGTTTATGGAACCAAAAGTACCATACCACTGCCCTAAACTTTGAACTGAACTTTTTCTTTTTATTCCTAAATGCTGGTGTTTGTAGATTTCCACATATCAATGACTTACAAACATCTAATACAATAAAGGATTTTCTTCAGTGGAGGTAGGTAAGTATGAAGTTAGGAATACAAGGAATGGAGGGGACAGAGAGCCTGCCTAGATCATGGTTAGCTTTAACTGTCAACTTGACAAAGTTAGAGTCATCTGAGAAGGGGGAACTCAGTTGAAGAATTGCCCAGGTCAGACTGGCCTAGAGCCACATCTGTGAGGCATTCTGTTAATTGTCAATTGGTGTAGAAAGGACCAGCCCACTGTGGGCTGTGAAATCCCTAGGCAGGTAGACCTGGGCTGTATAAGAAAGCAGGGTAAGCAAGCCAGAGACAGGTAAGCCAGGAAGCAGCATTCTTCCATGGCTACTGCTTAAAGCTCCTTCAAGTTTCATCCTTGACTTCATGAATGATAGGCTATAAAGTATACATATTTCCTTTTTAAGTTTCTTTTGGTCATGGTTTTTATGACAACAACAGAAAGCAAACTAGGACAACCTATATCCTTGTTAGAGAAGCCTGTTCAGCCAGCTCTGAGAGTCTCCCTAACAGAAGCTATGCAGAAGACAGTGTATAACAAGTAGAAGCTATAGAATTATGGGGGTGGGGGCACTTGGGCTCTCAAGGCTGTTTGCATGGAGTGGAAAGTATTGGAAGGCATCTCCCTGCCAGAGGAACCGCAGGTACTTTGAGACCAAGATTTTTGGGAGCTGAAGAGAGAATGGCTTGTTTCTGTGAGACCTCTAGAGGTCACTGTCTTAGCATTGAGTCTCACTAACAAAGAGATAAAGTCCTATGTGGGATATAAACATTAGACCTCCATCCACAGCTTAAACCCACACTTCACAACAATTCCCTAGTGGCATCTTAACCTGGAGCTCTTGGGGTCTCTGCTCAAAATTCTCTCTTCACATAGAGAAAAGTCAAAGGCCTTCGGACACCTAAAGTGACACCATGCTATGATTTTAAATGAGAAATGTCCCTGAACACTTGATCCCCAGATTGTAGTGTTGTTTGGGAAGGTTATGAGGCTTTAGGATAGAGCCTTGCTTGAAGAAGTATGTCAACAGGGGCAGATTTCGAAAGTTTATAACCTCACCTGCCTTCCCATGCTTATTCTCATTCTCTCTGTCTCTGCCTCTCTTTGTCTCTCTGTGTGTCTGTCTCTGTGTCTCTGTCTCTCTCTCTCTCTCCCTGTGCTCCTGCCTCCATGCTTTCCTTGTCTGTCTACATCATAATGGACTCTATGGCTCCAGAACCCTCTCACCTTCTCTAAGTTGCTTCTGGTCATGGCAGTTTATCACAGCAGCAGCATGGTAACTAATACACACCCCTATTGAACTGAAACCTCCTACTTTTATTATTCATTTGTTTTGGTCTTTCTGTATGCATATATGTTTGTGTGGTGAATGTATGTGTGCATGAGTATGGATATGTGTGAAGATCCCTGTGGCTTGCTGTCAAATCTAGCAAAATCTACTAGAGTCAGATTCAGTGACAGACCTTGTCTCAAAAAATAAGGGAGACAGCAAACTAGAAAGATTCCCAATGTCAACCTCTGCCTTCACATACACATGCATAGATATGTACACCTGTGCACATGCACACACACACACCCAGCATATAGCTATACTATCGTTTTTTAAGTATAAGTAAAATAATTATGTTGAAAATAAAGCAAATTTGTATTATTGATAACCTATTTTTAATTGCTTTCTCTATATAAAAGCCTTATCTTTTAAAATCTCTGCAACAGAAGAGAATAGCTAAGGATAGTATACTACACATGTTATACATCATACATATATGTGAAAACAACAGAGCCAGATTTTATACCCAAATATGTCAAATTGTAACCAAACTCCAGACTTGTAGTAGCTGACCTGAACAGACATCAGCAGACCATTTCAGCTCCAAACTGGGCTCAAGGAAGCTGTGTTGGGTTGGTTTTTTACTATTGTAGCAAAATATCATGGAGAAAAATCAATGTTATAAGGAAATGCTTATTTTGGTTCAGTTCCAGAAGTGTAACCATCTGGTTCTTGGCCTGTAGTGAGCTAGTTCAACATCATGGGGCATGTGTAGTAGAGGAAGCCTATTCAGATTACTGTGTGTGTTGTAGTGTATGCATGCACATTTCTATGGAGGCCAAAGGTAGATAAACGTGTCAGTTCCTGTTCATGGAATCAATGTTGCTGTAAATATGTAAGCATGCAGGTATGGCTTTGTTGCTTTGGAATTCTGTTCCTGTGCGTAGAACATGGAGATTTAGTTGGCTACATAATTTGGAGGCATTCCAGTCTCATCCAGTCAGCACAGGAACCCCCTGGACTTTGTAGATGCTCACAACCAGACTGAGTGAGTCTGAGAAGGGCTGACAGTGTGCTTTGAAGCAGCTCTCAGCTGAGGTCGGGCTGCTGGTCAGAAGATCACACGGAGGCAAGAGCCTACAGGACAGCAGTTCCCACCCCAGACTGCTGCATCTGCAGGGTGAAGAATCAAAGCCAGTACTGAGTGTGCCACCCAGTCCAAGACACTCTGACTTAATAATTAGTCAGAGTATAGTTTGGGCACAGACATTTTAAAGTTCATATTCAAACATGTAACGATGTTTGGGAACCTCTGGTTAAGGGTACCTTTTTCTTTGTAAACCTTCCATTTATCACCCCATATTGGCATTTATTTATGCTGCCTAAAGAAGCATGCTTTATTTTCACACCTCCCTCACAGCAAACTCCCCTGTATCTGAGTAATTGCTGAGTCACTTAAAAGCCAATAATTCACCCACTCAGCACACTACCTGTATATATAAACTCAGTTTTGAGGAACATGCTATTTAGCTGCCAGTTAAAAAAGAAAAAATAAAACAGAGTAATGTGTTATTACTTATAGCATAGAACACTCAGCATTTGGCAGAGATATGGTGGGGGGATAGTTTTAATGGCATGAATAGCATTTATTATTTCATGTTATGATTAAATATCAGAAAAGCAATATGGATTAACAGTGATAAGAATTCTGAGTCATTTTATGAAGACAAGTCATAGCAAAGAGAACAAACAAAAGCAGGAGTAGATCATAGACCCACAAAACTGAAAAACATGCTAGTGGGACTAGTTCTAAACTCTGGAACTTCCAGCTAACAAAGAAACCCATTAGAGGCGAATAACTGAGAAAGAAATTGAAAAATACAGTGATCACTTCCCACTCAGAGACCCCATACCCATTTAATTTGTTTTCTTTTAATTTAAAAACACATTTCTCGCCAACAGATGCAAGAAAGCAGAGGACGGATCCCTTCACAGTTCTCAGAAGAAATTACTTTTGCCAAGTAATATAGATACTGGGTTGAACAGAAGAAAAATAATTCCAGCAGAAATGGGATATAGGAACCAGTAAGAGAAAACATAAAAGCAACTGATTTGTGCAATAAGTTTTTTTTTAATAATAAATAACAGTAATCTAAAGTTAAAATCTCTAGGGCTAAATGGAAAGTGCAAAAAGAGAGAAGCCAATAAAACAAAAGAGATGCCAACATTTGTGTCTTGCTTCAAAGGAAGGTATCATGGGACACCTGTATACCTACACATATATTCACACCCATTACTCCATAAGCTATTCTTTAATAACCATTGAACAATTATCAATGCTGACCACATTATTTGGCTACATAGAAATCTCACTACCATGCTAACCATCTAAATTAGATTTACTACAAATTATGAGAAAATAATGAAAGAATAAGAAAAATAAATAAACAGAGCTGGAAAGTTGTGGCACATACCTTTAAGCCCAGTACTTGGGAGGCAGAGGCAAGCAAGTCTCTATGAGCAAGGGGCCAGCCTGTTCTACATAGAGAGTTCCAAGTCAGCCAAGGCTACACGGAGAAATCCTACCTCAAAAAAAAAAAAAGACAAAAGGAAGGAAGGAAAAAAAGATTGAATGAAGGGGGAAAGAAAGATAAAAAGATGAGTGAACTGTGGAGAAATATGCTATTATGTAAGAATTTAATAGGAGATATTATATAATATATTATAATAGTATGAAATATCATATATTATATTATAATTTTATATTATAATATAATAAGATAAAGAATTTAGTATGAGATAAAGAAGTAATTACAAATCAAGTGTGAAGTTAATTTTCAGGATAACTGGACTACAGTGGGAAGGAAATTTAGTCCATTTGTATAATAATTGAAAAATGACTCAAAGATAAAAATATAAATAATAACACAAAAAACTAAAGAATACTTTCCTTGCATGCTTACTAGCCCATCTAAAACAAGAGGTGAAAAGAATCAGAAAACTTATGAAATATCAGGTTCACAATTAAGACCAAATCTCTGCAAATTTTAAAACAAAGATTCCCAGATAGAAATAATACAGCAGTAAAAACAGCGAAACAAGGATAAGTTCTGAATTAGGGATACAGTAGAACACAGACCCAGCCCAGCACGTGCAAGGCCCTGGGCTAAATCTTTAGTGCTCCAAACAAGTTATTTGTTAAAAATAACATTCTTTGAATGTAAAAGGTACTCTATACCCCAAATATGGAAACAGAAGATCATAGAACAGAAAATAGCATGAGGAAAAAACTACTGAATCAATTATATTTGGTTGAAGTGAAAGACACGGTAACCCGTGCAAAGACTCAAATCAAAACATACCAAAGATTTAAGTGTAGAGCTAAGATAAGAACCACCCATGTTCCAATGTGGATGAATAGATTTCAATGAGGTACATGTGCACAGTGGAATAGAATGTAGACAGAGTAGTAGAATAAAAGCCTGTTTCCAACAATATGGATGAATCGGGAGAATATGAAGATAAACCAGATGAGAAGAGATAAATATTGCCTGGTCTCACTCATTCACTGAACCTGAAAAAGTCAATCTCATAGGACTAGAGAGCAGACAGATGGTTCCGGGGGCTGGAGCATCTGCTTGAGAAGCAACTGGTATTATGCAGCCCTCGGATGCAAAATTTCAGCTAGACAAGAGGAATCAGTTCAAAAGACATATTGTACAATGTGCTGACTATAATCAATACATGTGCTGCAAAGGTGCTTTTGAAAGGTTAAAGAATAAAGGGAATGGAAACTACTCAAAATTCAGTAACTGCTATATTTGTTACACATCCCAACTAGCAATACACTTGCGTTTTGTTTAGGGAGATGAATCTGCAATGACATACATGGGCTTATAATTTGAGGGTGGAATTACAAATTGATTTAAAAAAACCTTTTTAGAAGTAATTTGGTACTATGAATCAAACTAAATTCATTTCTGGTAACGAAGCCCAAAATGTTGTAATAAATACTATAGGAGCAAAGATGTTCATTGCAAAATTATTCATTAAGGAAAACAGAAAGCATCTTAGCATTACAAGTAGGTCTCTTTAAGTTTAGCATAGCTTCTTCACAGACATACATGCGCAAGCATGTAACAAGAAACAACATGACTGCAGTGTTAAGTTGCAGGAAGACATAGAAATCAGAATGGCAGGTGCCAGGATCTAGGGAGGGCAAAATCAAGACTGTGTAATTTCTACCTGCACTCAAAATACTGAGCCTTACACCCACAGGTAAGTATAGGTCTCAGCCCTCAGCAAAGAAGCTCTCTCTGCAGCAGACAGAGATTGCTACAGAAAACAACGGGTCAAACTGCAGAGAACAACCAATCATAGGGTTCCTTCGACCAATGCATACAACACAATTCCTGCACTCAAGGCTCACTCAGAGAGCACCACAAGAAAAGGGGGTGGAAAAATTAAAGAGCCAGAGGACCCAGGAAGTCTGCTGTAATCTTTTGTTTCTTAGTAATGTCAGGGAGGCATAACACCCATTATGCCTCAACAATATGGATTTCTAAACAGAGCATGAACCACAACAATAACAGTAGACATGCTAACGAGGAATGGGGAATCCCATGAGGCCCCAGATGAGGAACTACAGGCAGCCAATGACTACCGAGAAAGGGAAAATTAGTCTTCCTATTCCAAGCAATAAGCCCTGAAATCATATACATACAAGTAACACTAAGTGGACTGACTCATCAGGATGTATTTATATGTTTATGCATTTGTACATATAAGCAACAACAGCAATAAAAGAAAAAGAGGTCAGGAAAGGAGGCAGGGGGAGGTACATGGAAGGGCCTAGACTGAGGAAAGGGAAAGGGGGAAAATTTTGTGATTGTATCTTAATAAAATATATTAAAAAGAACTTAATCTTTGGAAGATATCTGTTGGTAACAATGCAAAGCACTACTGAACTAACCATACACTTAGAAGTGGTTAAGGGTGTCAGATTTTAAGTTCTATGTTCTTTACCACCACAAGTTTTCAAGGGGTTGGGGAGATGACTCACTGAGTAAAAAGGTTTGCTGGGCAAACATGAGTACCCACATAAAAAGCCAGCTGTAGCCACAATCAGGCTCCTGGAAGCACAGTGCTGTGGGAGGCAGAGACAGGAGGCTCTCTGGGGTTGGTCACCCTGGCCAGTTTCAGTGAGGGACCCTATCTCAAAAGTATAAGGCAGAGAACAATGGCGTAGGATACTTAACACCCTCCCCTGGCCTCCTGTGAGTACCTCACACCTGCACATGCATACCTCACACACACACACACATACCACACATACAAATATGTGGTTAAACTTAATTTTGAAAGGTTTATTTTTATTTAATCATGTGTGGGTATGTGTGCGTCTACATGTAGGTATGTTCAGATGAGTGCAGCTATCCGAGAAAGTCAAAAGAGGGAGTCAGACCCTCTGGAGGGAGCTTAAGGCAGTTGTGGGTCACTAGACATAGGTGCTGGGAACTGAATTTTGGTCTGCTGTAAGAGCAGTACATACTTTTAACTTCTGAGCCATCTCTTCAGACACTTCAATTAATTTTAAAAAGGTTTCTGAAGTAGCAACTTGGAAATGTTTTTTTCAAAAGGACAAAAATGTGAATACAAACATATTTCCTAAGTAAACTATATAATATGAATATATAAAAATTAATAGTTACATAAAATGAAAATCATTATTTTTGTATTGGTTGTATAGGTAATAGGTTGTATTACTTATCTGTACAAGATTGGGTGTAGGTTTTTTTGTGAGTTTTGTTTTGGATTTTGGTTTTGGTTTTCAGATTTTTCATTTTCTAATGTTTTAAATAACAATAACATTAAGCTTTTAGATCATAATTACTTTGTAGTAGTGTTCGGAAGTCAGGACTGCAGCCCAGGTTTTCTTGGCTCTGAGTCCTGTGCCCACACCTAAGATTTAGTCAGTTAAGGCCACTGGCTGTGGGTAAGGAGTGCCCCGCCTCAGTCATTGCTATCCCGTCAAAGGGTTAAACTTGATGACCCAGGCATGACCCCAGGTTTAGAATCACCTGAGAATTGGAGCTATAGGGCCTCAGCAATAACTGAGGACAGATCAAGAGATTTAAGTACACTGTCCCAGATGAGGAATTGGCAGAAATAAACAGATAAATGGGTAATTGATTTGATCATTCATTGTCCAGGTCCCTGGTATCTCAGAAGTTCTGTAATTGTGAGGTCCTGAGAGAATGCAGAGCAGAAATCACGCGAGCAAGCACATCTGGTCTGAGGCACAAAGCCTGTCTAGGCTTTGCAATTTGCTCTTCCTCTTTCCCTTTCACTCCTTAATCTTTAAATCCAAAGCTGGGAGGTTCTAATAAACCTGTCATTTGCAATCCCTGCAAATCCCAGAGAGTAATTATTTTTGTGGTATCTGACAAGGTCACTGTCATCTGGCCTTGCAGACCGAGGAAGGGTAAATCAAAATTAAGAGCATCAAAATGAAAAGGGCTGCACACTGCACAAGCAGCCTTCTCCAGGGTGGTCCCATACACTTGGTCATTACACCTCTACCTTGTATCTTCAGCTTGGGTGCTGCTGGGGCTGACTGCTCTTTAGTCCCAACCTAGACTTAAATTCACGCTTCTCCATCCTTGGTAGAGGGATGGTACCTGTGTTTCTTGCTCCCAAACCTTCCTAGATCTTCATTCCTCTGGCCATAAAATGTGTTACGTAAACACTCTTGCCTGTCTAACATTCTAATCTTTTCCCAGGCTGCTTTGATCCCTACCTTTTCTCAATCCTGACTCCCATCTGACAGATACTAACCATCAGGCCACATTCAGAGTGGGATTGACACCTATCCATTGATCCATTCAGTGACTCATGCTTTGCCCACATATGCCTGGAGATTTTCTGCCCTGTACCAACCACTAGTCACTGCACTACTCACTGACAGCTCAAAGATGGTGTGCCTGCTTCTGGAATTTTCTATGGGAATATATGAGCCAGGAAGAAGGGATGTCATTTTTGAAAAGGAACAGTTGTAAGTTTACCACTTAAACACTTGCAAAATGGCTTCTTCCTCCCTACTGCTATAACCACCATCCAATGTAACCTTTAACTGGGCCAAGAGTTGGGAAGCTGGTCTCACTGCTTCACTTTGCTCCTCAGACCAGCAGGCTCCTCTGGTACCTTGTAGAAATGACACATTTTTTTTGATATTGATATTGTACAGAGCACAAGGCTCTTGGCCAGAAACCCTTACATGGCTTCCATCTCACTGATTGATGTTCATCCTCCCATCCCTTATTTCACACTAGAAGGGTTTCTGCAACCTGTTCTTTGCTCATGTATTTCCCACTGCCCTTCACCCTCTGTCCTCTGCACCAGGAACATCCCACAGTTCATTTTTCAGCATAGCACTTTCTTTTCTGCTTTTTCTCTCTGGGGTGTTCTTCTTCCAGATCACTACAGGGTTGAATCCCAGAAGTCTATGGCCAATCCATTTGGTGAATCCCTCAGTTCCATTACTCTATTCATCTTTACAGTATTTATCTCCATCTAGTTTACTTTCATAATTGATTCGTGGACTATTTCCTAACTATTCCTAAGAACCACAGTTACTCAATAGGAAAAGGTGCCCATTCATCTCCCAGCTCATCATCGCCTAGAACAATGGTATCTATGCCCCCCTGAAAAAGAATGAACACATTCAGGAAAAAAATCCTCTCAAGAGAAAAGTCAAAAGGGTACAAGATGGTAAGTTAAACCCATACACGGGTTTAATCTATTACTAACTATTCCTCAAGCAACAGTCTCTTTTCTCTTGAACATACCATTACTTGTACCTCTCTTGCTAGCTACTTTCACTCTGGTCCTTACCAATTCTGCTTGTTCCAAAAGCTCACATCAATTCTTTGCAATAAAGGAAGAGGGAATAAAACAAGCCAATAGACACAGTCACATGAATATTTCGACTCCAGATAGTTCATCTGAAAGACGTCCTTTTTGTCATTGCTAATAAAAAAGATTGACTAGACTCACCCATCACTTGCTCGCTAATTGGAATTTTGCTAGGCATAATTAGATTATGCAGGGTTATTTGAGCTGAGCCTATCCACATCAGAATTCTAAGCTAGTTCCAAGGGGACAATATTTCATTTTAAAGAAGCTTCCGGTACTGCTGATATTCTTGAAATAGAGCTAAGACTGAGATTTTTTTTTGTCTGAAAATGTAAATTTAAGCCATTTATTTGAAACTGTTATGCATTATAGATGGCCAGACAAAACCAAATCCCTATTATTGAAAAGTAGTTGAGAAAGGAAAATCTGCCTAAAGGTTTGGCTCCTGCCGAGTACAGATAATGAAGCATCACACAAGGCAGGCAGGACCACATTGCCATAGTCCCACAAAAGGATGGAAGAAAGTAAACTGCAGCTCTTATTGCTTCTCTGGGAAAAAAAATCGGCCCTAGCTTAAACGCTTCTTCAGGAAACACTGATCCACTAAAAATTACTGCCACTTAGTAAAAGAAGACCGCTCCAGTCTCCTGCCAAACTTTCCCAAGTGCTCTTTTCAAAAGCACAATAACATTCAGGAGAACCAGAAACCACTCTAATCCATCTAAAAAGGAAGGCAGAGATTTCAGCCTTGCCTGGCACATTTTGGTATGGCAGCAAAACAGGAAAAGGAGGTGGCACCCCCAATACACACAGCATAATACTTCCTTAAATGCCATGCCATGGAATGGCATTGCCTCTGGAAATATGGAAAACTTTGGGAGAATGACCTTAGTTAGGAAGAACCTTACCCCAAGAAGCACAGACCCTGCTGCAAGCCACCAGTGACTGCCAGAAGCTCTCTGGTTCTTCCTTCTCAGGAGCTGCTGGCCCAGACCTCACTCTGTAGCCCTTGTGGAACAGGTCGCCCAGAGACTTCCTGCGACGCCTGCTGGGAGTGTGCACCTCGGCAGTGGTGGTGCCACTGGCTGGGTGACGGTACACCAGAATCTTACTGGGGATCATGGTGGAGGCAGCGAGGAAGACTGAGCTGGAGATTCCTGTTGGTTCTGTTTGCGCTCAAGCTGCTGCTCTGGAAAGATCTAGAAGGAGTTTGTGCTCCTCTGGCCTGTGCTGCAGACAAGTTGTTTTGCCCCATGCAGTGTGTTTCAATAGCAATCTATGTCCTCTCCTACCACCAACCTCCTTGCAAGTGGACTCAGATGCACCAGCCATATCAGGAAGGCTAGAGAGGGGAGGGGGAATACCCAGACACATTATGTCCTACAAGCCGATCCATCAGTTTCACTGTGGGAATTACCATGTAAGCTCCTTTGGACATGGCTTAGGGGATGGGATGAGAAAAGGCTATAATCCCTCAAATCAGTTGTTACAGAGCAGGATGTGAGAGGGTCTGCAATTTGGGACCCAACAAGTCACTTTTTTACATTAGTGGCCTTACTTAACAATTGGGGGTTCATAGAAAAGACTTCCTTATAAAATGTAATACATAGAAAAACTGAAAAACTCCATTTCTTCTGTCATGCCATCTTCTACCAACATAACTCAATTATGAAAATCCTCTTCTACAAACTAGTAGGCCAGAAAAGCACTCTACTTTCCAGAGGAAGGTGGGCTGCGATCCTACCATCTGTGCTCTTATTCTATTCCCCGACACTCCCTCTGTCCTCAGCATCTACTATCATTACTAGCCTAGCCTTGGTTTTGGTCTCTCTCCCTTAAACTTACTGCTCAAGCTCATGGCAGCATTCACAGATACAGGCTTTCCGAAGAGAATTGGGTTTAGGTGAATCCATGAAGCCTGAGCCTCCCTGATGCATCCTTTTAAGAAGCATCCTTTGAAGAAGGGTAACAACGAAGGTATTCCTTCCTTCTTTCTATTACTTTAGCACTCTGTGAAAAACCTTTAGCCTGTTGCCCTGATTTCAGAATCCAGCCTCAAGAACTGTGAACAAATAAATCTGTGCTCTTTGAGGCAGCCAGTCCAGGGTGCTATGGCAACCAAGGAGACAGTCTATATCTCCAGACCAATGTGTACACAGAAGCACAGCAGCCAGGGCAAGAGGAAAAGCACTAAAAATATAAACAAGGACATACTTAGATTCTGTAGGTTACTATAACTTGTCCCTATCACTGTTTGCAGACCTCTAGGAGAATTAGAATAGCCAGGCAGAATTTTCAACCGAGGATAGCTCTTCACAAAAGCACATGGATAACACATGGAGCATTAGGTTGGACACTGAGTGCCTCTGCAATCTAACAGGAACATTCAAGTCCAGGAGAAGTCAAATTACTATGGGAGAAGAGAGAACAGAAAGGTTCTCCAACAGTGTGGTTACTTAATGATTTGGAAAAAAAATCTCCTTTCTACAGGCTACATATATGTATATGAGCATGGAACATGATGTACCTACCAGAAAAGGCTTTCACAGTACTTCTGAATCAGAATGACTGAGTAGCAAGGAGGCAGTTGCTAGAGGGATAGTTGATAGAGGGAGAAGCCAGCTATCCTAGTTGTAAGGAGACTGAGGCAGGAGGATCATGAATTTGAGGTCAACCTGGCCAACATCGTGAGTTCATGGTCAGCTTGGGCAACCTGTCTCAAAAAAAATTATAAACAATCAAATAACCAAATGTGTGAATACTTACAATAAAGTCCTCTGTTCTATACACATATACCAGAAGTGATAGCTCTTCTCTCTGAACATGTGTCTACTGAGGGAAACAACAACAGTAGCAGAGGAACCAAAACCCCAAACTCTGTCCAATACACATACTTTGCACTCCTCCTAGCCTTTCCCAAGTACTTCCCAGCATCCTTTGCCCTAAGAACTCCGAGGATGCTTTGTTTCTGAAAGTATTCAGTTGCCAACATGCAGTGGTGACCTTCATCCACAGACTTTGTGTTGAAACCCTTGGTATTTCCCTTCTACACCAGATTTGTTTCTATAAGAAAGAGATGGTCAAGACAAAAGAACACGTGGGAATTCATTCACTCGTTCATTCATTCGCTGATAAATAGTGATGAAACAATAGATTCAGATATGGTTGACCAGCTCAATGAAGTCATTCTTATCTCTCTAAACCCTGGGATAGTACATTCATTTAATCGCAGATTCTTATTAAGCAACTGTTCAAAGAAAAGAAAAGAGAAAGGGTTTAAGATCTGAGGTAAGGAATTTCAAAGCAGTTCAGTTTCTCTGACTATAAATTGAGAATAGAAATATTAACCTGATGTATAGAACTGCTGTACGGAACAAATACATCTCTATCTGTTGTCCCTGGCACATAACACAAGTGTTCCAGATACACTTGCTGCCATTATTAATATGAGGCAGACATGGGGCCAGGCAAACAGGAGATACAAATGTGAGTTGCTCTCAATTAGTTATTTCTCAAGGAACTTGCCATCTTGTAGAGAGCATTAAAATCTATCATTGCACTTAGCTAAGCTAGTGGTATAGTTTGGATGTCAGACTTCCCCAAAGATCCATTTATTAAAATCTTGGTCCAAGATGGCACTAATGGGGGCAGGGGGACCTTTAAGAGGCAGGGATATAGTGATGGTGGGGTCTTTAGGTCACTGGAGATAAATGGGGAGAGCAGGACATGGGCTGGGTTCTTCTTCCTACGGTTCCTAGCCATGAAGAGAATGGTTTTACCACATGCTCCTGCCACAGTGTGCTGCTGCCTCTTCACAGACCTAAGAGCAATGGGTCATGGACTGAGTCCCCAAACCATGAACTAGAAATAAAGCTAATAATCAGGTACCTTTAAAGATGATGGCCTGAAGTTCTACTTTAAGGGAATACCCAACAGACCTTTTAGCTCCTTTTTCTTGCATGTTCACTAGGAGGAAAAGTCTGGGACTAGACAAAAGTACTGAATCCCAGCTCTGCTCCTCTGTGAGAACACAGGCTGGGTCCATGATACCTTCCAGCCTCTTAGCTAAAGCATCCTCCTCCTAGGGATAAGACTGTGACAACTAGTGGGTCTCATGTGTGTTTTTAAATGTCTCACCATGTAGAACATACCATGTTCTCTAAGGCCCCTGTGATTGGCCCCTTTTCCCTTGGGTCTAATGGATTATTTCCCAATTAAAACAAACATCTGAGAATTGCTGATCTAACAGTGGGAGAGGAATTAAGGGAGGAAAACTCTAAGGGGCGCAGGGGTTGATGCTGAAGCCAGAAGTGAGCAGATACCTATATCTACTGTTGGCAAGTGTGAGTTCTATATTTAGGCAAGTAAAGACTCACCCAAGGTCTGTGATTTGAAAAGCTAACAGCACAAGTGTAGGGCTGAATCTATTATAGTCGAGCCCATATGATTTATTTATTATTTGTGCTCTTTAAAGCATCTGTACTATGATTTATTATTAGAGTTCCAGACCAGTCAAATTCAATGCCTTTGTGTCAACCTCTTTTATCTCTCACTAAAACCTGGGACCAAGAGCCTGTCTTGTTTGCTTAATTCTTAAGATACAAGGGAAAAGATGCTTCTCTTTGGTGCTTGATTGAACTACTCAGTAAACTTTTGCCCAATCTTCAGTGACACCAGGCCACCTCTCCTTCTCCCTTTTCCATCCTTCCCCCCTCCTGAGTACTAACTACCTTGATTAACTAGGTAGGAGTGAGGAATCATATTCAGCACACTCCTCATCCCCCCCTCTTCATCAGCTGGCAATGAACATCACTAACTTGCTGGTCCCCAGTGTTTCTGCTATCTCCAAGGAAATGGTCTCGGAGGCACTGTAGGTACTGGCACAATATGTGTGATATTGGGGACAAAAGAATCCCTATTCATCCAATCTTCTTTCCTCTTCCCCAAGAGATCAAGAAGAAAAGTGGAATAATCCTCTCTAATCCGACTCCTGTAGGGAGCCCCAACTGGGAAGCTGACACATGGCCCTGGGCTTCCCCCTGACTAACATTTGGACCTATAAGTGACAGATGGTCATCTGAGGCCACTGAAGTACCCATAGATTTGATCTTTGAGATCTGTACTTCAGTCTACTGTAGGACCCAATTCCACCTACATGGTTTAAAACAAACAAACAAAAACAACAATAAAATAACATGTCTGGAAATTCGTAAGGATAAACTCTAAATTTTCTAGATGTGGGAGGGCTAGACATTACTGTGTTCCTCAGAACCAGCAAGACAGTGAGAAGGCACCTGAAGTCAAAATTTAAGGAGGAATTCCTTTTTTCAGGCTGACTCTGTACTTGAATAATCTTGAGACTGGGAGCCTCCTTAAAGCTTGCATCTAGGCCTTTCTCTTGCTTTACCCTGGCCTCACCCTGCCTCAGCAATGAGTCTACAGTGGAAGTTCATCTCTGAAATGGCCTTGCACCTCCTGTCACCTATGGCAAGGAAGAAGCATATCAGCTTATAATAATCACGAACAGAAAAGGCCTATGATCAACCTCATCCTAAAATTAAATTCAAGTAGAATGTATGTGCCAGAGGCTTTGAATAAAGACCGAGTGGCTAGGTGAATTATGGCTTCAATTACAGCTTACAAAGAACGGAGGTGGTTCTTCCAAATGGGAACTCTTGATTTAGCTTTCTCTATTAAAAAAAAAGTCAGAAAGCAGAACACTGAAGAAGCATTTCACAAGAGACTGAGATTATTGTAGGATTAAGCTATGTTTAATTCTGATGCTAAAAATTAACTTTAGGTGAACTTGGGAAATGGACCTCTGTTGAAGGGGGACACTGATTTGACAGGAGGTGTTGCTCTGCTGTTGTGTTTCAATGTTCTGCATTAACACCATCAACCTAGAAAATCCAAACCAGTGACATCGTCTCTCTCTCTCTCTCTCTCTCTCTCTCTTTGTGTGTGTGTGTAACAGGGGAGATAGTAAGTAGCCCTGGCTTTACACATCACATGACCTTGACCACAGCTACTCAGTTTGGCCATGGGAATGCAAAATCTGGCCACAGAGAATATGAAAATCAGAGTGTGGCTGTGCGCTATTAAAAATGTATTCCCTCCACAAAGACCAAACTGAGCAGGGCACAGGGGTCTTGTATGAGACGGTTTCTACAATCAAGGACCATGTGTGGATGTGGCCTGGAACCCCCGCACAGATGGGGCCCATGATAGCTCGGTGTAGGACTGAAGACCCTATTCAGGGAAACAGGGACTGTTTCAGTCATGCTCTTGATGGCTGACTCTTTGACCCTCCCCCATACAAGCCGGGGAGTGACAGACTGTCTAAATCCCAGGGAAGGACATTGCAGCCAGCCCTGAGGAGTCAGGATAAGCTGGGGTTGGATGGAAGGGAAGGAGGTCCTCCCCTGCTGGTGGACTTAGAGGGGGCAGGGAGGAGGGAGATGAGGGAGGGAGTGGGAGGGTAGGAGGGACTGAGGGAGGGGGCTATGCCTGGGATTCAAAGTACCTAACCTGTGATTGAGATAAAAATAAATAAATTTAAAAAAAATGTATTCCCTCAAGTAGAAGGTAGGTAGGAACCAAGAGGCCATAGTTTGTCAACTTTTGATGAAGTGATGCTTGGAAGTGATAACGGAAGTGACTAAGAATCAACAAGGTGCTTCCAAGAAACATGTTGGGAATGATCAGCTGTTGGTAATTCCTTCTTTTCCCTGTAACACTCACTATAGCACCTAAGATCCTCCCATTTAACTTTTCTAGCTTAACTCTAATATATATATATATATTTTTCTACTCAAGTAAATACTGAATATTTTGGAGTTAGTAGCAGTAAGCACAGTCAGGAACTTCACATTTGTTTATAGTAATTTGATGGACTAGAGCGATTCATCACTGATATTCACACAGGAGAACTTTTATGATATCGTAATATAAGAGGAGAATTGGTTTCTTGCAATGGACGGGTAGCTGTTCCTCGAAATGTGGGGTCTAGGGTTCTAGTTGGTTTTGAATTAACATATGCTTAAAAGCATGCTTTAATGACTTGTAGCCAAAATTAAGCTAGAAGGACTGGAGTAATGGCTCAGTGATTAAAAGCGCCCTTGGCTCGGGCAGAGGACCTAGGTTTAGTTTCAAGTTTCCACACGGTGGTTTACAGCTATCCAGAACTCCAGCTTTAAAAAATATAATACATTCTCCTGCCCCACTAGGGGCACCAGGAAAACATGGAGTGTATTTACATACACACAGGCAAAACACACGTAAAATTTTTAAAAGGCAAAAACTAAGTTAGCAGTCCCTTTTCCTAATTCCAAAGTCTTGTGCTTATTTCAGCAATTATTTTCCTATATAACAAGTGCATAATTTTTATTTGTATTCATATCACTAATATCTATCCAGTTTTTTGGTGACATTCAGTGACTGTATGCTGAAGTTCTTTTAACTGGTTCACACCTGTAATCCAGCTCTAGGGAGGCTGAGGCAGGAGGATACATGGATACATGGATCACTAATTAAATAAAATGTTTTAGGAATGAGTTGATGAATATGAAATGAGCTCACCTTCTGTTATTAAAGGTTCTCACCACTGGTTTAAACAGTTAAAATATTCTGTTAGGCAGCACCATTCACTGTTAGGATACTGTGTTCAAACCCCCTTAGTACTGTCCCTGAAAATATCCATCTCCAATCACACCCTGCATCCTGTGTCCCAATTGCCCCCTGGATACAAGGAGGTCAGGAATCTCAATGTGAATGGCAGGCTTCATTAACCTACAAATCTGTCTGCCTCGCCCGTTCAATGAGTGACAAGAGAATGAAGACTGACGTTTCCACTCTTTAATGGAATCGAGAGCATCGTCCTCCAGGTCATGTGGCAGCAAATGACATCCCAGATATCCTCACAGCATATCACTCCATTGACGAAGATGGAGCTCTCTTCAGTCCTGGCTCTTGATCCTTGGGTACAGTCCACACATGACAGGAAGAATCTCACATATAAGAGAAACTCCAGCAATTCGGGCTCGAGCTATGAAAATGCCTGCCAACTCATGATTGATGTGGAGCTAAATAAGGTACATTGACTACTTTATCAGTGGCAATAACTGGAGTCTCTCCACCACAGTGGAACTGTGAGTGTAAATGTATGCCATCCTCATGTTGTGGTTTAGACTGTTTTTGTTTTGTTACCAACAGCCTGCAGTGTAGGCTTGCAAATCAAATCAAACCACCATTATTCTGGACTGATCATCCAATTAGGGAATGAAATAGGCTATCCTTTTCTTCTTCTTCCATCACATGCCTGCCTGGTAGTCATTGTGCTGACTGCACGGAGGACCCACGGAGGAGGAAATAAACAAGTGTACATTTCAAACCCAGCAAGAAAAGGGGGAGGATATGTATAGCTGGAAGAAATGAACTGATCAGCATTAAGCTGCAACATCCATATTACACGATAAGTTCTTTCAGGAGAACTGCTCAGTCAGAAACGCGGTAAGGCGTGGTGCTGTCTCTCAGGTAGCATAAATAGTAGCCCCCCAAAGCAAATAATGGTAATCAGTAACTAATTGGAACACCCTTTACGTTTTAAGAGTGCTCAAAATCTGCAGATACTGCAAAACCACCCAGTAGCTGGCAATTCAAGTTTCTTTCCATGAACATTTTTGGACCAGCACTGCCAAGAGAAATAAAAAGACAATCAAGAGTAAACTTGAGGTCTCTAGTGACTATGGCAACTTGAAGAAATGAGTGACCTCTACTCTCAGGAGTGCTTCGGTTTACTCACAGTGTGGCCTTTAACAAGCCATGGTCACCCTTTGTGATTAGGTTTCACAGGCAGGAAGGACCTGAGAGTGTTGATAATAGACGGTCTTAAAATGTCCCTTCCAAATCTATTGCAGCTTGGATCTGGAATATATCTTAGAGCTCCTGCGGCTTGAGAAGCTGGCCCATGAACTTCAGGGGTCTGTCTGTCTTCTGTCCCCCAGCACTGAGGTTACAGGTGTGCACTACCACACCGGCTTCAGCACTGCTGCTGGGGACCCACACTAGGTCCTCAGGCTTGTGCAGCAACCGCCTTCCTGACTGACTGAGACATCCTCCCAGCACCAAGGCTCATATGCTAAAGGCTGAGCTGCCAACATGTGGCATTGCTGGGAAGTGAGGAAGCCTTTGGGAGCTGAGGCAACAATGGAGGACGGTTTGATCCTTGAGAATGTGCCTATGAAGCAGCTATTGAGACCTAACTCCTCCCTGTTCCCCTCATTTCCTGGGCACCAAAAGGTGAGTGGTTTTACTTTGTGGAATGCTCCTACAGGACCAACAGTAACAGAAGCAGCAGGCCATTCACTGAGACCTCTGAACCTCTGAGCCAAAAGAGCCCTTTCTGCCTTTAAGTTGCTTATGTTAGGAATTTTGTCACAGTAATAAAAAGCTAATACAAGATCAAGTTTCTCCATTCATGTGGCTCTCTACTTCAGAAGGTCATTCAACCCACAACGAAATATTGGTACTAAACAAAGCAAGGGAGGAAAGGAATGAAAGCAACCCCCATAAACCTGCACTCTTGATGGTTCCTTTGCAAATGGGAACAAACAGGAGCACAGAATCTGTCCTGGAAGCTTGCTCCTGGCTGCTGCAGTCTCTGCCCTCCCAGCTGGACCAGATGCAATTGAAGGCCAGAGCACTTGGCTCATTAGAATTCCTAATTCCTGAATGATCCCACCCCTACCAGCACCACAGCGTCAGGAACAAGATGCTGCATCTCAGCGCATTCACCTTGCGGATAGATTGCTTCTTGTAAATGCTAATTGTACTTGCTAATTAAGAGAGATTTTTATTATCCCAGGCAGCAAAATCATTGAATTGGTAAATCCTACCATTCTTCTTCTGCATGTTTCACAAACCAAATCTGGTTTAAAATCGATCTGCTGACTTGCTTTCTTGGGGTTTTAGAGGCCACAGAGATGCTGATTATCAGTTCTGCATATGGAGATCAGTACAAGTCTGATCGAGAAAGGTACATTCCGATTTTAAAGGGATCAAATTCCCATCATGGGAGAGTTTGTGGAACTGTGTGGTTACTGTGGCTAAGGGCAAAAACTGTGAAGAGAGGTCTGAATTTATTTATTTCTGCATATTGCTAAAGATACAGGGTTCAAGACTGTCTTTTACCTCTTGTCATATTATCACCTAGGATAACAGAAGTCATGTAGTATGTACTTGATTGCTGTGCTGTTTAAATTGAAGTCTTGCTTCTACCATTTATATACAGAGAACTAGTAAGCCTTCTGGAATTTTTCTCTTCCCCTCTGTGTGTGAGTGTGAGGATTTTTAGTTGTTGTTTTAGAAAATGAGATGTCACAGTTCGCACCCCCACCCCACCAAGCCAAGCCTGAAAAATGGATCTAATTATGAATGGTTTATTTGCAAGTTGGTCTCAGGAGGCACCAGGAAGGGAATGGAGAAGTGACAGGATGGATGGGAAAGTAGCAATAAGAAATTTGTTAGCAATCAAACATCATCATTAGCAACGAAGCAAAATGCTCCCAGGAACTCTAGCAGCCAGTTTCTGCACATGATTTTACATGTACATGTGCATGGCAAAGCTTTCCCATTGAGCAGTGCATGAGCCAGGCTGCTAGTCAATCACTGATCACCTTTATCCAGTCCTTGCTTGAGGAGACCTGTAGGAGCCCGTGACTTGGAGGAGGCCCCACAGGCAAATTTGGTGACTGCACAAAGGCTACAAAGAAGGGCCTATGGCCACCATGCAAAGCCCAGAACATGAATGAAGAATAAGAGCCAACTTCTACTGTGGTTACATCCTTCTACAATCAGCTTTTAAAAGTTCCTTTTATCCCCACAACAACTTATGAAAGGTAGTTTACATCATCTTATAGGAGGAGCAGAGGAAGGGTAGACAGTTTTCTTACAGTTACCTGGGCATCTGAGGATGAAGAAGAGGTTCAAGGCTACACAGTCCAGCTCCAGAGGCTATTTATTAGACGTCCTCTGCCGTGTTCTAAGCATTCTCACTTACTGCCCAGGCTATCTCTCTTATCCTGATACAGAAACCTCAAACTTCATGACCCTGAACTTCAAGACAAGCACGTTTGTCCTCAGGGAGTGTCTCTACCATAAAGAGCTGAATAGAATTAGTAGATGCTGTGGAAAACACAGCTGGCTTGATACTGGATACTTAAAAATACTATGCTAAGACCAAATAACATAGGGAAGCACAGAACCAGAAGGGAAGGTTATAGAACCCTGACAAAATAAAGAAGTCAGCATGACTAACAAGTGAGGGAAAGGAGCTAGAGGAAAGACAAATATGGTCATATTCTCTTCATTCACAGCCAAAAGACAATCCACATCATAGCACATCCAATACTAAAGTTAAAAGAAACCACAGCTCTGTTGTATTGCTTTTCTGAAGTGCTTTCCTATACCCGTACTAGCAATGCTTTTGAACTAAAGCTGCCAGTTCCTATTTCTCCATTTTTTCTATGGTCAAGTAAACTTAAATTTAACAGTTTTACCTTTAAAAACAGGCATGCTAGAGCCAGGCGTGGTGGCAGACGACTGTAATCCCAGCACTCAGGGAGGCAGAGGCAGGAAGATCTCTGTGAGTTTAAGGCCAGCCTGGTCTACAAAAGAGAGTCTAAGACAGCTAAGGCTACACAGAGAAACCCTGTCTTGAAAACAAAACAAAACAAAGCATACAAACAAACAAAAAAATAGGCATACTATAAGATCATTTTATATAACTTTTTGATTGTTTAACTTTTTAGCTGAGAAAGGGTCTCATACAGTCAAGGTTCAACACCCAATCCACCTGCCTCCAACCCCTAACTGCTAGGATTATGGGCATGGGCCATCATGCCTAGTTCGTTTAGCTTCTTTCTCTTTCTACATCTACAATGGTCTTCAAGGGATGGAGTCAAGTTTTTCATATTGTTTGTTGTGACTACTTCCATTTCTTTTTAAAACTAAAGTATAAAAAATATATTGAAAATACATATTGAAGATGCCCTATAAATGCTGAAAATCCCTACGGGGCTTTTTATTCAACCCTATAAAATAAAAGCCTCAGAACAAAATAAGGGCTCCCTTAACTTGGGCTAAGTAGAACTGGATTCATTTTATGAATAAAGAAAAAAATAGACCCTTTGTCTTTCCCTTGAGGGGAAGCTAAGATCTGTAGCTCAGTGGACATCTAGGAGCTCCCAAGTACAAGATTGCAATGTCTCCAAGCTCTACTGCCTTTATTGGGAACAATACTCTGGGGCCTGTTCCAAGATGGCTGGGGCCCTAGTCATTGCATCACAAACACATTTCTCCTTCTCTGTTCCAAGCTGCAGTTCTTATCATCACTTCTGGCACTCACAGGGCAGGGGCTGACAGGATCAAGAGACCGAGGTAGAACCATGTAGCCTTGTCATGGAGGAGGTTGGAGTGCAAACAGGAATGGGAACGAGTTTCTAAAAGGAGGAACCAATGGAGAATGACTGCAAAGACAGAAGGGAGATCAGACAAAATGGGTTGAGGGGAAAGGAAGTCTGAGTCAGGTCATTGTCCTTAAGTTTTATTGGGGTATAGTCGATGGCGGGAAGAATAAACAGGGAGTGCAAGAGAAAAGAGGTGAGTCTGGTCACTGATCAAGCTTAAAAACTCTAACACTTTCTTTGAGCCTAACAATAATCTCTTTAAGTAGCAAATGCTAAAACTTTTCTTTATTATAGGTGAGGGTAGCAGGCTTCAGAGATTCTGCTTTGCTGTCCAAGGTCACCCTAGAGAGAGTAGTGACACTGTAGCCTGGGCCTCAAGGAGGTTCCCACCCCAAGCCCAGGACTTTTCTCTCCTGATTGCATGGCCAAAGACTCTCTTCTCTGCTCTTACACCTTCTCAAGGAAATGAAACGCACTTAGAATTCCTTCTCCAGCAGTCCTAGCTTGCTCCTAGTTGCTTTCCTCTCCAGCTGTGTAACTGGAGTCAATGACAAACTGATGCAAGGAGCTTGGTGGAAATGGCATTTGTAGCATCTAACATGTCTTGTTGTTTGCTAAGGATGTTAAGCTTTTGTTGTGGTTAAGCCTGTGTTAAAGCCAAGCTTAGGGAGCTGCCCAGGTTTTGTATCAAGGGAAGGATTTTTAAAGTGACACTTCTCTCTGGGTGACAAAGACAAGCAAAGAGAACCTGAGTACTCTAAATCCAGCAGCCCAATCTGCAAAGATGGATATGGTATTAGAATTCCATAACACTCCATCCCATTCCGCAGAAACTTCAGTAAACCCTTCTTAAACAACATAAGTTTAAGCCAAGGATATTTTACACTAAAATAGCACTACTTTATAAACTGTGTGTTATGTTTGACTTCCTCCTATTTGTTTTCAACGGACCTGCCTGTGTACATAAATTACACTGTGGGTTAGAAAATATGACAGAATGTGAATTACAAGGTCATAATTCTACCAGCAATTTCAGATGATACCATAAACCATCCAAAGTCTGAAGGTGTTCTTATACACTTTTTTTTCTCCCAAGCTCCCAGAATAAAATCTCAAGCCAGTTATTGACAGGTAGTTCAGTCCCGGCTTCTGTTTTAGAAAAACTATAGCCCCAGAAACAATCAGCCCTTTCCTTCAGTAGCATATTATGGTCATTTCACGTTCATTTTAAGTAACTGGGGACCTAGGCTTAGATGTTTCCTCAGCCTTCTTCTGAGAAGGATGGGCTTTGTGTTGGCCTTGGACTTGGAAAGCATCCCAGAGCTGCATCATTCCTGCCTAGGGCTTGCCTTAGCAGGTGTAGAGATGACCTTGGACCAGATGGTCCTCTTCTTTCTGACATGGAAACACTTCTCCTGTGCCTTCTGCCCTTCCCTTCCTCCTCCCCTCAACCTAAGTTGCACCTATTTTCCTGTTTCCTCATAATTTTTATGTCTTTTGTTTCACTGGAAGGCATTAATCTTTGGTTCCATCTGCATGTTATCTCTTTCTCTAGCTAGCAAAGACCTACCTCAGAATCTATGAGCCCATCCACCCAAATACTGCCTTTCCTTGCACATTCCTTCCTTGGACCCTGGCTCTCTCTTTTGTGCTTGCTCCGTGGCTCTGTTCTGCCATACACTGAAACTGTAATGGAATCCCTTCTTTCTTCTGTTCTTTCATTCCTGTGTGAATTCACCAAACTTGAGTAGGGCTTTCCTGTTAGTAGTTACCTAAAACTTAATTCAGAGTTGGGGACATAGTATGGATATGATAAATGCCTATTGAGTGGACCAAAATGAAGTATTGGGTGTGTGGACAGGTAGGAGAGTTCCACCCACTCTGTATCTATAGGAGGGATTACAAGAGAGGAATTTAACAAGGTCTCAGCCTCCATTATCCCCAGTGATTGTCACCAGACCAGAGCCATACGCTCCTGCTCCTAGCAATAATATTGCAGCTCTATCAGCTACCTCCCTTAGGTTCTCGGGAATATTTAGATTAAGCTACTCACTGGACTCATTAGATAGTCTGAGAATTTTCTCCCATGTGTACTTTTTCTCTTATGGAGCCATGTCCTCCCTTGCTCCTCCATTTCATCTGGTCAAACTCTACCCATGTTTTAAGGATCAATTCAACTCTAGCTCACCCAGAACTCCCCACAGCCACAGGTACATCTGCGGATTCTCTACTTCCAACACATAATTTCCATGGCACCTAAGCGGATAATAACTCATTCCACTAGAAGGTAAGCTTAACACTTCCTGGAAGATCAGGAGTATCCTCTAGCTCTTCTGCCTTATTAAGAAGGTCACCAGTTTACCAGGGCCTTAATGATGGACCTGGTTATGCTATTTACTAGTTGGATAATTTCCTGGACTAATAACCTCTTAAAACATCCTTGTCCTTAACTGCCAAATCAAGGGTAACAATGAAACTCACTTCAAAATGCCAATCAAAGTATAATGGCTTTCCCAGAATTTTTTTCTCCATGGACCGTCTGTGTAGATGTTGTGTGCTTTATAAATGTGCCTAAGTAAACTCAAGCAGCCCTAATGATCCCCGATTTCTATTGGTCATCAAGGCCACTCAAGCTTGGCACCAAGCCTCCTTTTAAATTAACAATTGAAGAGATCCAAGCAGGAGACCCAATAACCCCTAATTTAGGACTGCATTCACTCTCACCAGGAAATAGAGGCAGGGACCTGACCCCCAGGCTTGTGATTTATGAGCCTAGTATTCAGTATTGTCCAATCTCCACATGGTGCTTTCATTCTTTGAATATGATCAGGTACTGCTCCTGCCAGAAACAGTATAGTTCTATCAACCCTCTCCCTACACATACTCACAAATAAACAAATATGTAGATGAAGCTACTCACTCCATCCTCTAGGTAGCCTAATAATCTTTTCTAACTGTCTAGCCCCTTATCTGGGCATGTCCTCCCTTGTACCTCTATTCCCACTGCTTCCTCCTTGAGGGAAACATTTTCTGCCTGCTCTATGACCCATACCTGCATGATGACCTTCAAAAAAGAGTCTGAGATAAGAAAATAAATAATACCCATTTTACCACACCTGTATTTATTTATTCAGAACTTGGTGAACAAGACAGGTAATATTTTCTCATTTGGATTCTCATAGCTGGTTGGTTTAATATTGATTACATTATTGTGTCAATCATTTTATGATCTGAGAAAAGTAAAGCACATGACTCCAACATCCAGTTACTATTCAACCAAGCTGGACTCTATTATATGTGTGAATAGGTATCTTTATGTATCACATGACCAACATATGGGTTATATTCAAAGCAAACATACGTCTGCATTTAAATGCATTATCTTCTCCTGTGTGGTTTTCGGTGCTATTACTGAACACTTCATCATTTCTCTGTTATATTTATTCACCAGATGTTACATTCCCATTGTAGACATGATATTTTGATTTCTCATATCCATAACTAGATCAGCCTGTTCCTGGCTGAACAGTGTCTTACATCTCACAATACATACAAACACAGAGCTGTGATCAATACTGATATGTTGGATGAAACATTTATTAATCCCAATTACATCTCTAAATCCTGTCCTTTTCTCCCTGACTTCTTTTCCAGCTCTTAAGAGACACAGGTTCTGCTTACACTGTTATTACTTTGCACCATGATAAAGGCACCCAAAATTGACACTTTAGGTGGCTCAGTTCCAAGCATCCTTTTATATATATATAAAAAAAACTGCAATCCAATGAGCAAAGAACTATAAAATTGATGCAGCTAAGGGAATTATTCCCCATACAGATAATGCTGTGGACCAAACTGTTGTAATAAGCAAATAAAATCTCTCAGACAATTAAGTTCCTGTTTAAGGCCATTTGCCTTAGGATTCCCTAAAGGATTCTGGAGGATTGCAAAATTGCTGGTGACAGAAGAAGAAATTGCTAGCTGGAGCTCATGCTGCATAGATTATTGAATCAAGGCAGGCCGAAAGTAGACAAGCAGGAAAAAAGTGATGCAAAATTTTTCAAGGCTCTAATCTTACTTGCTTCTGTTGTATTTAATAATTTTCTAGGCTATTTTTGTTTTCAGAAAATGAAATAGACAAGACAAAAAAAGTTTCACTGTTTTCTGGCTGAAATCCGGAGAGAACATTTGTTTTCATCTCTGGTTTTGATCAAGGTAGAGAATGAGAAGAATAGGGCCAAATGAGGGGAGAGAGAATTTTTTCCCTAACTTCTCCTGCTCTTTATGGGGCGTTATCTGAAAACCCACTAGGACTCTCCAATGAGCAACAAATGTACTAGAACACAGGGCACGCTGTTAGGCATCAAACAAAATTAGAGGGCACGAAGAAATCACCCCATCGTCACTTTCTTTCCAATCTGTAAATGAGGAACGGCTGAAAGACACTGGTGACACGGAAAGCTTAAACGTCGTCATGTGCATTCACTGGGCAGACCTATGGGTTCTTATTTACCACAACGCTGTGACTCATCCTTCAGAGCTCTGAGCTTTCAAAGATAAGGACCTCTTCCTCAAGTTGGTGACTAACCAGAAGTCTGTTGGTACACCCAGTGCCTAGGACAGAGTGTGGCATACAGCAAGTGCTCAATAAATTTTGAATGGAAGAATGAGTGTATTAAAGCTTCATAAAATCTCTGCCCTAACCACGTAGAGCAGTCTTCCGCAGAAGAGCAGGTAAACTATGGCATGCAAGTATACGGACCATCGCCAGCTTCCACACAGCATGAAAGCTAAGAATGTGTGTTTCATATTTTTAAATAATTTAAAAAAACAGAATAATGCTTTATAAACCTTAGGATTATATACATTTCCAACTTAAATGTCCATGAACAAGTTTTTTAATTGTCATTGTACATATTTATTGTATATGGTATACTATCATATATGGACCTTTTTATGTAATTATATACTTCACATTGGCCATTCAGTCCATATTGTATGAAGCTGATTCCAGGCCACAGTGAAAGGCTGAACAGTAGTAGCGGTAACTGGATGGTCCAGAAAGCAGAAGATACTCACTACCTGGGAAGTCACAGGACACTTTCGCTGACCTCTTTCATGTGGAATGGAAAGTGGGCACCCGGACCATCTTGCCCTCCCTTGCCCTTTCAATGGCTTGCTTTCAGAATTCCCTGTGCTCCAGTACACCACCAGTTGGGAGACTGAAACACAGAGGTGCTCCTGTCCTGTTCCCTCTTTCCTCCCTCCTCCGATGTCCATCCTCTTTGCCTTTCTGAATGAGGATTGAGCATCTTAGCCAGAGTCCTCATTCCTGATTAGCTTTCTTAGGTGTACAGATTTTAGTATGCTTATCCTATATTATATGTCTAATATCCACTTATGAGTGAGTATATACTCTGTGTGCCTTTCTGCTTCTGGGATACCTCACTCAGGATGATCTTTTCTAGCTCCCACCATTTACCCGAAAATTTCATGATTTCCTTGCTTTTTATTGCTGAGTAATATTCCATACAGGCCAGGAGCCTACCACAAAGGGCCTCTGAAAGACTCTACCCTGCAGGGTATCGAGGCAGATGCTGAGACTCATAGCCAAACTTCGGGTAGAGTGCAGGGAATCTTATGAAAGAAGTAGAAGATAGTAAGACCTGGAAAGGACAGGAGCTCCACAAGGACAGCAACAGATCCAAAAAGTCTGGGCATAGAGGTCTTTTCTGAAACTGATACTTCAGCCAAGGACCACTCATGGAGATGGCCTGAAACCCTTGCACAGAGGTAGCCTATGGCAGTTCAGTATCCAAGTGGTCTCCATAGTAATGGGGACAGGGACTGTCTCTAAAAGGAACTGATTGGCCTGCTCTTTGATCACCTTCCCCTGACAGGGGAACAGCCTTGCCAGGCCACAGAAGAAGACAATGCAGCCACTCCTGATGAGACCTGATAGACTAGGATCAGAGGAAAGGGGAGGAGGACCTCCCTTATCAGTGGACTGGGAGAGGGACATGGAGGGGGGAGAGGGAGGGTGGGATTGGGAGTGGAGGAGGGAGGGAGGTACAGGTGGGATACAAAGTGAATAAACTGTAATTAATAAAAATTTAAAAGACAAATTAAGTCAGAATCAATATGTTTATAGCATTCAAATTTCAGATTCAAATATTCAATAAATGTTTTATTTCTAATATTACAAAAAAACCCCACAGAGGTGCTTGATGTAATGGAACCTGATGCAGGAGCAGCAAATGACCTCACAAGCCCTCTGTGACTGCGTCTGTGGTGAGCGCTCCAATGCTGCACATAGGGCCACTTTCTGATGCTGAATGTTCCAGTCGCCACAGAGACCAAACTGCAGCGTGCCGGAGCACATTTCTTTGGCCCTGCTCTCTTTGACGCCTCTGAGGACCTTTTCATTCTGTTGGCTTTCTCTTTGGGATTTAGTAGTGACAAAATACCTTTAGAGGGTGCTGGTCAACAGCACCTAGAAAAAGGCTTTAAACACAGTAAGGACATCACTGCTGAGTAAACCTAAGAACTGTTTTCTATAAGAGAAATTCCTTAACACCCCCGAGGCCCTGGTGTTTTCATGAGTAAATTAAGAGAGGTATACTGTTTCTAGGCCCATCCTCTCCACTGCTCTGTGACTCCTCATATCCCAAGAGCTCGCTCTCAATCTGGCTTTCCAATTTTTCGCCTCTGCAGACATAAGGCAGCCTCCCTCTGACTTGTCAGCCTGAGGGATCCTCTCCTAAGTAACACTTGAACCCCACCCAAGGCAAGGCAGCCCACACCAGTCCAGTCAACAATTAACAAAGAATAAACCTTGGGGTTTTAGGGAAGGTTGCTCAAGGTCTCTGGGATAAATGGTGGATAGGCTGAATACCCAGATGCAGAGAAGTCAGATCCTACTGACTTCAGTGATCAGCCCATTATAGGTAAGCATCATGAAGACTTCCACTTGTATTTCTGAGTTGTTATTTCAACAGGAATGGCTACTTCAAAACACATTCACACACACATGAACACCACTGTCTTCCTTTCTCTCCCATGTACATGTGACTGATTACTTTTATAAAAATTTCAGCATATCAGGAGCCCCTAAAGCTGCTTTCAGTAATCCTTCATCACCCATGTGTTCTGGAAAAACTCGTTCCCCTTTGTTATCCAGCCCTTAGAAAAGTGGCTTTTCTCTTGCTCTGGTATGTGCCATCCCAACCATGCTCCCAGAACAACCATACCATGATGCCTGCTCGTCCTGGAGTAAGGAAGCCAACTACTCTAGTACATTTCCTTGAAAACAAAACAAAACATGAAGTTTCCATATAACAGCAAGGAATCTATAAGATTCTACTACTTCATGGCTCTGACCCTTTGCCACAAAGTGAACACTTCTTTTTCCACCTTAGATGCATTCCTTTATACCAGTCAGGGAGTCAAAGAAACCAATAGAAATGCAGGGTCAGGTACTGAGAGGGAGCAACAGTCAGGATGAGGAGATGGCTTAGCAGGGAAAGTACTTGCCTTGCAAACAGGGATATCTGAGTTCAATCCCCAGAACATTCCTTTTAAGAGCTGTGTGCTGGGGAGGGGGGGGGGTCAACAGGAGATGGATAGATACCTAACACATCCTTGCATACTGAGAATTATTGGTCAGTAAGAGACAATTACAAAAAAAATAAAAATAAAAAGGTGAGCTGAACCCAAAGTCCTTGTGTGTGTGTGTGTGTGTGTGTGTGTGTGTATGTGTGTGTTGAGAGAGAGAAAGAGAAAGAGAGAGAGAGAGAGAGAGAATAAAACAGAAAAAGGTTTCTTCTATAAACAAGTTTATAGGAGCAGTGAGAACTGGGGGTAAGAATACTCACAACTTTTTTTCCCTCTTGTATTATGCAGCATCCGTTAGCTTTTCATATGAGAAGTACCATTATCTTCCACAAAAGAGACCTTTGGGATCAACCAAATGGTACTCAATAGGAATACCACACTAACACGCCTCCCAGCAAGAAGGTCTGAAATAATAACACTTATGAAAATACAGCTCCATCCTAGTACTATAGTTATGGCTCATAAACTCTGTCCTACTATACTGGGGTACAAATACTGTGACTAAAGTCAGGGTTTTTTATTGCTGTTTTAAAAAAGTTCCTATGTCTGCCTAGCTTTGAACTGTTCTCTTGCATTTCAGGTTTTTTTGTTTGTTTTTTGTTTTTGTTTTTGTTTTTTGGGTTTTTTTGGAGCTGATAGTT
Organism: Pachyuromys duprasi; assembly: GCA_028658305.1. Classification (NCBI taxonomy): domain Eukaryota; kingdom Metazoa; phylum Chordata; class Mammalia; order Rodentia; family Muridae; genus Pachyuromys; species Pachyuromys duprasi. The sequence continues at coordinate 89,833,474 of CM053766.1, forward strand.
TGACCTGTGAAAAGTAGTGAGAGGCGTGTCACTATTTCTTTCAAACTCAAAACCAATTTTGTCAAAGGACAGAAGAAAGACTTAAATCTGAACAAACCTGGACAAGAGCACTCCATTGTAGTAAAAACCAAGTGTGAACTTTACACAGGAATCAGGCTAGATTCTTGCCCTTGCCCTGCCCTTTGTCAGTTTAGACAAAGATGGGGTAGATCTGTGGGGTGCCAGTTTGTGCACAGCATGAGCACATAGGCCGAGTTAAACCCCTAGCTACTCACATTCCATCTGTCTTTCTTTTCTCTGGATTCTTCTTGTAGGCTGGCGGCTCTTCTGCATTGCCTTCTAAAATTTAAAAGCTAGGGGCCTAACTTCATCTGAGGTTTCAAGGAGACAGACTTCTGAGGGTGACATTCCCGCTTTCTGTCACTAGGTGGCAGAACGGCTTAACAGATGCAGTGGTGTGGAAAAGGCACCGCTGCTGGAGTTGGGGACCAGGAACAGCCTGGGCTGCAGGAAGAGGAGGCTCCCCCGACGTCTGGTCAGTGCGCAAGCCGGCTAATGCCTCCTGCAGTGGAGCCAAGCTTTTTCCTACCCCATACACGGGTACTGGTCCTTGTAAAAGGAGGACTGCAGTTGGATAAAATAAACAGAAACCGATGTTGTTAAGCCAGGAATAAGAAGTCTTCAGACAGTGTGCCTGTCTGAAGTAGCTTATACCACTTGAAAAAAGATTTCTGACCTCGTTTCTAAATTCAGTGGAAATGCTCACTCATCCTACTAAGAATGCTTGTTGGTTTAGTTATATGGAAGGTGATATGATGTGAGGTGGTTGACACTGTCAGCAGGTACCAGATTATAGGCTTGGTAATAGATTCTGGGCAGCCAATACAGTAAGAAGGAAAACAAGCCCTATCCAGAGGATGCCAGGATGTCACATGTCTTGAGCAGATAAACAATGCTGCAGCCTACACCAGTTCCCAAAGGTAAGTCCTGAGGACAGAATAACTGACAAGGAGAAGAAAGAAAGGAGGAGGGTAGGTGGGGACTGAAAAATGGCTCAGGGGCTGGTTAAGAGCCATTGCTGTTCTTGCAGAGGACCAGAGTTCAGTTCCCAGTACCTATATCTTGCAGCTCATATCTGCATGTAACTTGAGCTCCAGGGCATACAACATCCTCTTCTGTCCTCCACAGTCACCTGCATGCATGAGCACTCTCTAACAAGCACACACACACACACACAGCAGCCTTTAAAAGAAGTAAGGAAATGGAAAAGATTGATAGTTAATATACATTGAGATGTCAATATGGGAAAAGATCACTCAACAACCATTTTAAGAAGTATTCCCCCATTCCCCAACACCCACTAGAGAGACTGGTTCTTTTGGATCAGGCCCCACACCCTTGTTATCTCTCTTTCCCTATGATTACTTGAGCTTGTAGCTTGAGTTTACAAATTTCTCTCCCACCATAGGGGAATCACAGTCACACCTTAAACTCAAGCCTAGTTAAGCTTATAGTTAATACATTATAATTATACCTTCTGTAAAGTCTGCTAACACCAGAAGATGATGTCAATGTCACAGCTATGTAGAGGTTTAAAATGAGGGTTTACACTACCATTAGTTAAGTGAAACACCCCCCAAAACAAGGCTTGAGCCCTTCCTTCTGGGGTCTCTTGCTGTCATCGTGTCTTAGCCTTTATTATGCTTGTTTGGTTTCCATGTCTTATCTCACTGAAATGGATTTTTCAAGATCTCAACATTTATGGAGGCTAGGACTGATCAGTATGTTTTAATTAATAATTCAAAATTTAGGCTATGAGATTACTAAGACCTCAGTCCAAATTTCTGTGGTGTCAATATCTTAGCGAATAAGACAGCTAGCTTCTCCAGGTTCTTCACTTACCTTTGGAGCTTGTAGGAGGAGCACTAAATAAAACAGACAGATAAAGATCTTATTCTGATACCTACCATATAATACACAGTAGTATGATAACAGTGGCCAAATAAGATTTTTTTTACCACTATTACAGTTCCAGTGATTTCACAGGAAAGTTCATGCTGCATTTATCAAAACTGATTTGTAGCTATTATGAGCAAAACTCTTTGCCAGGCATTTAGAGGAACACAAAAGAATATATAATGCATCTGTTCTCAATAGGCTTTCTGTAAAGAGCAAGGCAGTAAATGGTAGTGACCCTGGGTCTCCATATTACCAGAGACAATATGTAAATGAATAAGTGAGGCTGTGATTTAATAAAAAACCTATTTCCAAAAATAAACAATGAAGGGCTGGGAAGTTCGCTCACTGTATAGAGCAAGGGGACCTGAGTTCAGTTCCCTACACCCACATAAAAACTGCTGGGCACAGTGCCTCACACTTGTCAATCCTAACAGTGTGGAGACAGAGACCCAGGAGTCTCTGGAAATTGCTAGCCAGACAACCTAGCCCAACTAGTGAGCCCAGGTCCTAGTGACTCTAAACTAGGTGGTTGGTTCTTGAATAATGAACCATCAACCAGAGGTTAACACCGCATTCATTCTCTCTCCTTCTCTCCTCCTACCCAACACATACACAGCAGGCCAGCTGTGGTCCAGGACATGCACGCATCGCTTGTAGAAATGCAGCCTCATCAGAGATGACTTACAATGAGTAAGGGTGGTTGGCTGCCAAGATGGTGAAATATGGAAGTCACAGGGATGAAGTATGTGACAAGTAGAGGGAGAGCTTAGTGGCTGGTAATGCCTTACCAACTAGCTGGAATCCAAACCAAGAGATCTATAAAAATGCAAATAATAAAGTTCAAGGGAGATGGTGGACAGTGTAAGACCAAGACTGGAATTTTGACAGAAGGGTTCAGTCGAGCCTGGTTATGGTCATGGCTGCAATCGCAGCTACTCTAGGAACAGAAGCAGGAGGATCACACGCTCAAAGACTGTCTGGGCTTAGTGAGTTCACAGTCAGCCTGGAAAACTTAGTGAGAGCCTGTCTCAACATAAGAAGTAAAAAGGGCAACTGCAGCTCTATCTCAATGGGGAAACAAGCATGAGCAGTACCCTAGGTTCAGTGCCTAGTATTAAAAGAGATGAAAGAGGAGGAGGGATGGAAGGCAAAAGAGGGGGAAGAGAGAAATAGGGAGAAAGGGAAATGAAGGTTAGGGAGGAGAAAGGGAAGAGAAGGAAGAACAATTGTTTTCTGCTGTTCTTCTAATCTGGCCAGGAAATAACAAGTTAATTTTACCCTTTGTTGGACAAGCTGATACATTGGTATTTGACCTGAGAGAGAGAGAACTCTGTGTTTGTGTATATATAATCAGAGAGTCACTTATTTCTATATAATTTAATTAATAAGAAATACATCTTAGGAAAAGGGAAATACTTATCCACCGTGTAGCTCTATGCCCAGCCCTATGCATCCCCAAGGAAAATGAACAGAAAAGAAGAAAGCTAGTTAAAATTAGTTATTCTAGGGGAAAGGAGGGATTGGGCCCTAGAAAAGCTCTTCCTTTGACTAGAAGCCTAAGGACTCTATCCTTGACAAAGGAGACATGTCAGACCCCAGAGAATGGAAGAGAAGTGAGTCTGGACTCTCCCTCCTCGGTCTTCCCTCCATAATCTTCAAACATGCCGTGAGCTGGCCCTCACCCAATCTCAGGAATTTGGGAGGAAGAGCATCAACTAAACTTGCTCTGGAGATCACAGAAAGGAATATGAGCCAGGGATCCCCTCTCCCTGGAACCTAGGACTTGGAGGACCATTAAAAGGAACTGCACAGAGCGGATCAAAAGACTTTCTAAAAGGGCTCCTCTGGTTAAGTTGAAGTTGTAACGTGGGATATAATATGCTGGGTATATCTCAAGATGTGAATGCTTCTGCTTTAATCCCAAAGCATCTTGAAATAAGGGATTTCAGAAAAACCTGACATTTGGGGGTTTAAAACAGCAATGTTGGAAGTATGAGAATCATGATGCCTCTAGCATAGCAGGCACTGCCAAAAGTCAAGTTCACCTTCAATAAGATGGACCCACAGACCTTAAAGCACACTTCCCAGACCATTATCCCCAGTACCTAGTAGGAAACTCCTAGGCCCCCACACTTACACACCACTTCCAAAGCACTGAATCCTAAACTCTAGAATGCAACCCCAAACCTGTGGTTGAACCAGATGTCTGTGTGGTTCTGATAGGCACTGAGGTTTGAGGAACAGTCCTCTAGAATATTCATCTATGGCCATCCACACTCTGTAGAAGCTCTCATTACTTGTCTCTAGAGAGCCTGACAGGAGATTTTAGAGGGGGATATTCTTTTTCTAAGGTTGCCTATATGTCTCTCACTTAAGAACCATCAAGTGAGGGATTTCCTTAGAAAATTTGAAAACATTCTGGTGGCCTAAATCAGGATATACTCGGGCTGAGGAACTGTCTGGCCCCAGCAATAGGAGGTCTCTATGCTCTCTAGGACACTCTAAAATTCTTCCAAGGTCCCTTGACCCTGCATAAGAAGCACCTAGACAGTTTGCAAAAGCATCCTTTCATTTCTCTCTCAGGAAAGGCAGGTTTGAAGGTTTGAGTTGATAGTTTTTGTTTCTAAGTCTCCAGGTCTGCAGGCTTGGAGGTGGTACCTTCAGTACTAATCCCCTAGGAAGAAACCATTCACCTTTACAGCCCTGTAATCCACTCTGCTCTGGGATCATCAGCTTTCCTTCACATTCCTCTAACTGTATCATTATGAGTACGTTTGGATAAATCACTGGCATCTCACAAGGCAAGATGCACACTTTTCCATGGTTAGGTCATGTGCACCAGTTGAAAAAGAGCAGTCATGCCCGTGAGCTCCTAAGTAGTATTCAGTTCTCAGTTCCTCAGTTCTTGATTCGTTATCTAGGGCAAACCATCAGGCTTAGATCTCAGAAAAGAATCAAGACTTTTAGTATTGCTTTTAAAAAAAGATACTGCAAAGGTAAATATGTCCAGTCTCAGAGATTTAGATTGCCTGAGGAGATTGTTCGAATAACACCCCCAGTGAAGCAGAACCACTTGAAGAGATGCTGGAATCCGTGAAAACCTCCTACTGAATTCATTCCTTGAAGACATTCATTTTAGGAAGTTATTTTCAATTTGGCATATAACAACCATGCAAGTCAATGAGGATTTAGAATCCCCGCTCTCTACAGAGGGCATCTTATTTAAAGCACATCCCTGACAAAGCAATATCAAGGGGGCACAACTGGAAATCTCTTTGAGAGGTGTAATTTCTCCAGAAGCAGATTTAGCAAGTACAACAGCTACCATAATGGCAATCAGACTTCTGAAATTCATCCAAACTTTCACTGGCCTGTTTCATTTCGGACAGAGCTTAGCAATAAGCTTGTTTATCTTGCCACACTTTAAAGACTTCAGTCACACTTTAGTCTCAAGGCTATTCTTAAGGTTCATGAAATTCTCTCTCTCTCAAAAAAAATCAAACAAAGGGTATGTGTGTCTCCATGTCTTGGTCCCTTTAGGCATCTACAACAAAATACCTTTGGCTGGATAAATTATAACAACATAGATGTGTTTCCCACAATTCTGGAGGCTGAAGTGTCATAAAGTCAACGTACCAACACAAGCAGTACCTGGCAAAAGCTTGTCTTAAGGGGAGATAATACCATTCTGGGTACCTCAATTTCATGACCTAATCACCTTCCAGATACCATTGCTAACACTGCTGGACTAGGGTTAGGCTTCCATACATGAATTTGGGGAGCACTAATATTCAGAACACAATAGCACATGTTTCTAAAATGGTGCCCTTGCAAAGCAAGCTAGCAGTAACGGCATTAACTACTTTTTTTTATTCATTTAGAGATGAATTTAAAACGAACCTTCTTACTCTAAAGGCCAACAGTGAAGAGAAGAAGCAGTGAAAAGCCAGCTTAGTCATAAAAATAGAATTAGCTCAATTTAAGAAAAAAAAAAAGATTGAGTCACTTTCCAGCTCTTCCTCCTTACTTTTTCCTCTCAGCTGGGACCGTGAGAGGCCCCCTGTCAGAAGGTCCCTCTGGTTTTGCTAGAGTACTGGAGCATGTCATAGTCAGTTTGGTTGGATGATGCTCCCTTTGCGGAATATAACAGATGGGTGTATTTGAGAGGCAGCATAGTATCACACTGAGGAACCTGGACTTTGGAGGTGTTGGCTTGACCACTTAACTTTATGATTCTCAGCAAGCAACTTAACATTTACAAGTCTTGATTTTCTCAAATGGACCTAAAATGACATGAGTTTCAGACTTGTTTGGCAGAGTGCTTGAGCCAATAGTGCATATGCACAACTACAAATACACATAGGCACAGGCACAATATAAACACACCCAGTTTTATTTTGGTTATAGAAGCAAGCACATTTTCTTTAGAGTTGTGCATTTCATCCTTTTTTTTTTCCTCCTTCTTCCCTAAAGACAGGTACATGTGATAGGAAGAAAGGAAGCCATACTTGTTCCTTTTCCCTGTTTATTCTCATTGCTAGCGTGTTGTGTTGTTTTTGTTTTTGTTGAGTTTTTGTTTGTTTGTTTCTTTCTTTTTGAAACAGGGCCTCACTATGTAGCTCTGGCTGTCCTGGAACTCACTTTGTAGACCAGGATGGCCTCAACACCACAGAGATCTACCTGCCTCTGTCTCCCAAGTCCTAGGATTAAAGGCCTACTACTCTAGGCCTCCTACCATTGGGATGACAGATGTGAGTCCCTAGGATTCATTTACCTATTTTATTTTTTAAATAAAGCTAAATGCTAAAGGGAGGGGGTTACATAGAAACTGAATTTAGTAAAGATGGAAGTTGGGCCACAGTGGTAGGTGGTGCAGGTGACCTTGGGGGCTCTGTGGACTGCCCTTTCAGTACTGGAAACTCTTGATGGAGGTAGAGCAGAGGCCTTAAGGTCACGGGTGGCAGATCACAGTGGGAGTTCAAGATAAACCCAGTTTTCATGAAACAAAGCCAGAGTATTCTCTAGCCTACTACTCACTGTCAACACAGAAATTCCAGAGCCATCCTCTAGGGGGAACCAGAGACCTTTCCTTTGTTTTCCCTGCACTTAAAGGGCCATTTTACAGCAGAGCAAAAAGCCTGAGAGGCTGAGGCTCAGAGTCAGGCCCAATGGTTCTCATACATACATAAATCCATAATACATATATTTACACACACATATATATAAGTGTACATGTATATACATACATGTATATGTGTGCATACATGTGTGTATAGATATATGTGTGTGTGTGTGTGTGTGTGTGTGTGATGCCAAAGTCTTAAATGTACTTGATTTAATTTGGGCATTGGAAGATGGTGGTTCCTCAACAGTGATTTTTACCTAATGCTCTCTCAATCATCTATTCAAGAAAGTTTTGTTGTTATTGTTTTGGGTTTCTTTGGTGGTGGGGTTTTTTCTTTTCTTTTCTTTTCTTTTCTTTTCTTTCTTTCTTTCTTTCTCTCTTCCTTTCCTTTCTTTGAGACAGGGTTTCTCTGTGTAGCCCTGACTGACCTAGAACTCACTCAAAGATCCACCTGCCTCTGCCTTGCATATCTTATTAAAGATATGCCACCACCCACCTAGAAAACGTGTTTTAGAAATGATCGTTTTAAATTGCATGTGTTTCTGCCTGCATGTCTGTCTGTCTGTCTATGTACATACACACTTACTCTTCCTCCATGTGCAGAGACCAAAAGACAACTTGTGGAAATCGTTTCTCTCACCCCACCCATGAGCGTCAGGATACCTGCTGAGCCTTTTTGTTGGTCCCAGAAGAACTGTCTAATTCTTTTAAAAATAAACTGCAACCAGTGATTACTGTTAAGTTTCAAACCTGGGGAAAATGGCTGAGATGCTTATTAAAATAGCAAAGTAGTCCCTGGCCTTCAGGGTTTTCCAGTGTAACCCCCCTCCCATTCCTATGGTTACAGGGTACGGATCGCAATACCCCACCAACCCTGCACCCTGAACTCTGCAGCTCTTCCCCCAGAGGTTCTTTCCTGTATAATCCAGGTGTATTGGTCACCTGTCCCTCCTCTACTTTTGGCCTCCTGGCTTCTGTACCTGGTTCCTCCCTCTCTCCTCTGCCACTCTCCCAGCATGGTTCAGGGTCGTGATCACTCTGGACTCTCATAGGTGTGTCTGCCTCTGGCTATACTCTCCTAAGTACCTGCGATAATAATTCTCTCTTCCACCACACCTAGGAGCAGCCACATCCTTTCTTCTCCTTTTTATTTCCATTTTTTTGTTCAATTCTCTAAAAATCAATTCAAACTTTTGTTGAATTCCTTTGTATGTTAAAGTGTCCTACATATACAAAAGTGAAAAATCATGGTACTTTCCTGTCAAGGATCCATATTCTAGCATCTTGAGCCAAAAGAGCTTTTTAGAATGATGAAACACTTTACATGTACACTTTAGAGTATTGTAAGCACCAGTGAGAAGGACTATTGAATATTTGAAATGTTGGTAACATTGTTGAAGAACCATATTTTGTTGTTGTTGTTTGTTTTTTGTTTTTTCGAGACAGGGCTTCTTTGTGTAGCCGTGGCCATCTAAGAACTCACTCTGTAGACCAGGCTGGCCTGGAACTCACAGAGATCTGCTACCCTCCGCCTCTGCCTCCTGGATTAAAGGCATGCAACACCATCTCCTGGTGAAGAATTGAGTTTTAATTTTATCAAGTTTAAAATCTACAATGACACTTGTCTTGTTTGGAATTTTTTTATTATTTTTATTTTTGTTAACTTGACAAAAGCTAGAGAGTCATTTGGGAAGCGAAACTCTCAGTTGAGAAAAAATGACTCCATAACATTGCTATAGGCAAGCCTGTTAGCCTTTATTTTTCTTTTTATGATTGATGTGGAAGGGTCCATTCTGCCACCTTTGAGTTGTATAAGAAAGAAGACTGAACAAACAAGCAGGAATAAGCCAGTAAGTAGCACTCCTCCAATCATGGCTTCTGCTTTAGTTCCGGACTCAACCTTGCTGAATCTGGTAGGGGAAAGAACTATGAGCCAAGGACTAGGAGAGCTGTAGAAAAAAAGTAAAAACATGGCTTTTTCCCTGAAGTTTTATAGAGCCTTGAGAAAGAAGCCAGACACTGAAGATATGTATATGCCTGTAATGTGTGAGTGTGTATGCGTGTGCATGCCTGCATGTGTGTCTATATGTAAGGGGAACACATGTATGTTGGACTGTGTGCACACGTGTATACATTGATGTATTGAGGGCAGAGGACAACCTCCATATCATTCTTCAGCTGCCATTGCCTTAAAACAAATAAAAACAACAAACTAGGGTCTGTCACTGGCTGACTGCTGGCCAAGCAGGCTGGGCTGGCTGCCTTCTGCTTGGCCAGGGCTCCACCTGTCTCTGTTCCCCCAGTGCTGGGATTACAAGTACACTCCACCATGCCCAGCCTTATAAATACATGCTAGGGAATGAACTAAAGTCCCCACACTCATGGGGAAAGCATTGTTTACTAATGGAGCCATCTTCCCAGTCCTTAAAGATACCTTTACCTTACCCTAGCCAGAACCAAGTTGGACTTCCAGGTTGAAGAACTATGAGATGAGGCACAGCATTGTGATGACGGGTTTCTATGACAGTAGTCCCCGAGGGTGGTGAGGCTAATCTGGCCCAAGAGAGAGACCCATCAACCATACTATCTTCCATGAGCACACGCTGCTCTTCCAGGTGAAGCTCTCTCCCCTCAGTGACTTTGCTTCAGCTCCCCTTCCCACCTCTGCCCCACACTTCCCACCTCAGCTGAGGCCCAGAGTTCCACCGAGTCCTCTGCGTACCAGAGACACACATGAACACAGTAGCATGCAAACAAGCATGTGCCCACGCACACATATACAGACACACTCAGACGCTCATACACACACACACACACACACACACACACACACACACACGCTCATGCGCACACATGCAGCTCTCAGTCCTCGGAACTCCCACAGGCTTTCTGCTGCACCTGGCAATTCTGGACTTAATTACACAGTAGGTGATGTTACCTACTGTCATTTCATGTCTGTTTATCTTGTTTCCAAAGTAAGATTGAACCTCAGTCTCCAAACGGGAACTATGTTTCATCCTATCTTGTTTTCAAGTACTTTTGTACACACAGGCGCACGCACAAACACACACACACACTGTTTTTAATCACCTTGTCACAAAAGAACACTTAATCCTATATTTCTACGTACATAGAAATTTTTATCCTGTGACTAACTCATTTCTCTATTTTGTCCTAGAGCACTTTGTTTTCTGACGAACTTTGTTGAAGGTGGTAAGGTCTATGGTTGGACCCTGTGTGGCTATGACAGGGTTATAGTTTTGCGCTTCTGGCTCCAGTCAATGGTGGCCCCAACCATGTTCCCCATTCTGTCAGTCAGAGAATAGGGGTAAAATCTGTTTGAAATCATGGTGCAACTAACAAAGTGGGAGGCTGTGTCTGTGATATCCCAGTGCTAAGCACACAACTGATGCTCAATAAAATGAGTTAGGCAGAGCTGCAACTCAGTGGGAAAGCACTTGTGCAACATAGACGAGGCTCAAGGTTTTACCTCCAGCACTAAAATAATAAAAGACGCATCAGACAACTGGCCAGTGAGTAAGCGTTTCCTACTCTATTTCTCTAACCACAGGAGCCAACCATCCACACAAACGTCTATGCACACAAAGGAGGCACATCTGACATCTTCTGTGGGTAGAGTTCCTAAAAGAACTGGCGGCTGAATTGTCTCCAGAACATGTTGTCCATGTCTCAAAATAAGATCCACCTCTCATTTCAGGGTGCATTAATTTTAGTGGTCAGGGCAAGGATTTCATAAAGGAAACAATGAATGAGCCCAAATATGGGAACAGGAATTAAAATTAGCAGTGCCTTGCCATCTGCAGACATAGATGCCTCTCCATCCTGCTGCCTTTTGTGGAGTTCCATTCTGCTCTGTCTGTTCCTTTGGTGCTTTAAAATATGGAGGGCAGGTTAGGGAGTGAGGCCGGGAGAGCTACTGGCCTGCTAGCAAAGCTTGTGCCATGCTCTTACTGTGTAACTGCCATGGAAACCCTGTTGTAACCCTATGAGGAAGCTGCCATTGTTATCAACCTTTCAGTGAGAAAGCAGGAGTGGGAACAGGTGAGGTGATCTTGCACGAAAAGAGCCATTGGCTGAGGAGAAGCCAATTGAGCTGGGACAAAATAGAGAGATGGGTTCTGATCTCTTTCTCTCTGCTGACTGAGTTCACATGGAAGCCCTTGGTCCTCTGCAAGATCCACAAGCTGCTGTAGCGCCCTGGAACTTGGCACATACCAAGCCAGCTCTGTGTGCTTCTCTGGTCCTTGTGACATTTCTAGAAACTGGAGGTGGAAAAGGAGGAGTGTGAAAGAAGTGATATGGGGATGCGTACTCTTAAATAAGATCTCGCCCTGTCCTCCCTTCCTGCCTCAAGTGAAGCATCGCATGATGAGTAAGTAGAAATGGAGGGATGCCAATGGCAAGCAGTAGAGTAGGTGCAGCCTTTCCCAACTTGGTCCTCAAAACTCCCAGTCTTTCAAGGTTAAGGACAGGAGCCCAAGACCAGAAAAAGAGTGTAGACATGATGTCAGACTGGGATAAACTGACCATTCAGGCTGTGTGAACTCAGGAGAGATAACGAGCTTCAGATGTCTGATCTGTAAACGCTGAGTGATTAACAATTCCTACTTTATAGGTCCCATCTGAAGATGGAGCTGACGTACTTGAGAGGCTCAGCAGTGGGTCCCACACTGAAGCATTTGAATACCCACGGTTATGTTGACATGGTATTGTTGAGCGTCTTAAGCTGGCATATGCAAATGATATATACACTTTATGACATAGTACACATCCCTGTACTGACATTCAGAGCAGCAACATGGTACGGGTTGTGTACTGTCAAAGATAGAGGCCAGGCCCCTGGCATTCACTCTTGTTTTTAATCACCATGGTGCCCGCGATGCCATCTGTCTCCACCCTCAAAAGTTTGTATAGCAAACTTTTTTGTACTATCTTATTTGTAGCATTTTACCCCGAATCCCAGACAGTGAAGGCACTGTGGTCCTAATGGTCCTTATCCTTCTTTGTAGAACTGTTTCCTGAGAATGTTCATTTGTTTCTATAGTGGCTCATGAGTTCAGTGGTTGTTTCCCAGGGTGGTAACATACATATTAAATCACACAGAGGAACTTTCTGGTTTAGGCCGAAGGGCTCCTACATAACAGGCAGGAAGGTTTCAGATCTCACTCAAGGGCAGTCAGTAAGAAGCAAAAATATCTTAGTAAATGTTTTCTCCTGCAAGAGTGACAGGTTCTTTTCATTGTTGTGGTTGTTGCTATTATTATTAATCTCATAGTCCAACATGCTATTGTTCTGCTTTCAGTTTCAACATTGATGTTTCCCACCAGACTGCGTCATTTACTCATTTCTTAGGTCCACAGTTTCCCGCCCCTCTCAGAAATATAAGGCAGGGCTCTCTATGTCCTTCACAGGCTGAGTGATAAAACTAGAGACTCAGGTCACAAAGCCAGTCAGCAGCTCAGCCGAGAAGGCTGGAAGCCACAGTTCATGGACACACTCAGGACACATCTCAGATCTGCATGTGGCTCTCATGATCTGGACATACTGACTAGACACCATTCTCAGCAAGCTCATCTCAGAGCCAAGAAGAAAACTTTTCCACTCAGCAGTAAGTGGTTCTAATCAAAATGAGAAATTGGGGTGAGGGGTGGGGATGGGGGTGAGTGGGATCTCACAAAGGACATGCACACACAGACATGTGCACTTACACACATACATTAAAGAGTGTTTAGGTGATCACTCTCTGTTATATATTAGAGATGCTTATGTTCTAAATATATGACAGTTGTTTTCAAACCCAGGGCTTTGCACGATCCAAGTACATCTTCACACAACATTTTTAGAACATTACCTAACAATGTCTACAAAATAAATTATTCATGCTCTTTTACTCTGCAGATCCTCTTCTGGTAACATATAAATATCTATAGAAATGGAATTTCACAAAAACATGGAAAACAGTGTTTATGAAAATATTGTTCATTGTAGCAAGGAAAGCATCTAGGTATTCCATTAGCTCCTATGGCTGGGTCCACTATAAAATAAGCAGATAAGGGAATCTTACTGAAAATGGCTAGCTTAAGGGATGGCCACCATGTGTTACTATAAGAGCTAAATTTCAGTGAAATACAATCATTTAAAACAATTTCTTATAGGAACATCACCACTCCTCTAATGTGTGGCTGTAAGTGCACGTCAGTTTACTTGTGTGTGTCATGGGATGAGTTTGCAGATGAGTTATGTGGCTTGTTAACACTAGGCATCTAGGGGTGGGGGTAGGGACCCATGGTGGATGAAAGAAGGAGAGGTACCTCCTTCTTTCTTTGTTGGTATTTGAAAGTTTTAGTGGTTATAGTAAGCATATGTTATTTTATGAAAAATATGAAGTTATCCCTCTTGACCATCAAACAAAAACCGAAACAGAAAACCTTAAAGGACCGTACTTATTGGAGTACTCAATAAGTACTCCAAACTCTATTTCAGCCTGTTCCTCAGTCAACATGATGGAAGCAGGATTCTTTTTATGTTAATTAAAACTTTGACACTGCCTCAAAGAAAGAACTTGGACCTGTCAATATAAGTGTTCTCTGAGCTCGTTAGTTTTTGTGACTAGTCTTGATCTGGGAAGCGACCTGCTGAGCCTAGTACTAAGGAACATTCTCCCCTACATAGAGAGTGAGTTGAGCAGCCTGTGATACCAGCGTGACTTGAGATATTTCATCTTGTCCTGCCTCATCCCAAAAATTTAACTATAAATAGACCCCCACCAGGAGACAGAACCTAACTGTGGCAGGTAGGTCTTCTGGGGCACCAGAGCCTGTCACTCTGAAGGTTGGCCTCATTCCCACAGGCTTCCTTAACCAGTCCTGACTTTCAACTCCTGAATGACAAGTGACAGAACCATGACCTGCAGAAGTCCCAGCTGTGACAGTGATGACTGTGGGACTTCAACAATGATAAAACTGTATTGTCTAAAGCACCAACTCAGCAGATCCTTCTGGGCTGTCACCATCCATTTCTGCAACTCCACCATCCACGGCTACACACAAAACTTTTCTTGTATAGTGACAGCCCAGCACAAGGACCTTTCTTAGACCCTATGTTCTTAATCCATCCTGCCTTAAGAGACAGTGAAAGTGTAAAGGAGACTGACTTACCAAGCCAACTTCTGTTTAAGTACACAGACACAAACACCGGAGGGACTGTGAAGAAATCTACTACAGAATTCACTTCCAGCCAGAACCACAGCTTATCGTTGGCTGCAATAAACTGGGAGAAAAAGAAAAATAAGACAGAGAAACAAAATGAGAAGCATGGTGTCAGAATTTAATGTATGTCCTTTTACCAAAGGACAAATGTTGGGTTTCTTTGGGGTCTAGAGGGTGACACTCTGCTCTTCTCATATTCTCATATTCTTCTAAACAGCAATCACTACCTTGCTTTGGGAAATCCATAGCCCTTTATAGGAAGTGACAATATGCCACATTAGCCTTAGAGAATGATCAGGCAATATAATTTTCTGTGGTTTCTTAACAGCCTTACTGAAAAGGTTTGAGTAATCATACCTTCATTGTCCTTTCTGATGTAAATATAACTTGAAGAAAGCACGTATATATGCATTCACACTTAGGTCCACAATTCAAATTTGATAGCAAACTCTCCATAACCACAAGCAAGTGTAGATTCCTAAATCCCACCAACTTTCACTCATGGTTGACCCTGATAACTGTAATCTCAAATGTTAAATATACATTTGTGAGCTTGCGAATTTTTTCAGTTTACTTTGTAAAAACACATTCATGTTTGAATAGAGGGCCGAGCAACACTGGATCAGTGAAGGTATCACTGTTTCAAACCCCTTCCTTGAACTCAAATGAATACATTATACAGAAAATTCTCAGCTATACAAAGAGCTTTCCCACAGACCCAAAACAAGAATGCAGCCATCCATCTGCATGTTCATCTATATGTCCACTGAGGAGACCCTGGGAGACCTTGCCCGGGGGAGCAGTCATGGGTAGAAGATTATCCTTAAGCTTCAGACGCTTATGCCCCACTATGGTAGCACTGGGAGATGCTGCCAAACTTACCCGCAAGCCAAAGTAGAGAAGGAAGAACACGTTGAAAGCCATGTCGATCTGTAATGTGAAATCTTTGTAGAAATTCTGGCAGGATTCTATTGGGCTATTAGACAGGAAGAAGAAAAAGCAACAGGTAAATACAAGACAAAGGAAATCTTATCACAGCTTTCCCAATGCTGAGAAACAGTGTGTGGGGTAGAGGACAAAATGAATGTTGGCTGAATAAGACATTTGGTCTTTCTACCCCCTGTGACCATCAAGCAAGCATTGCCAACGGGCTTTCCATTCAACCATTCAGTGTTTTGTTCCTTGATTTGCTCAGGGTGGTGGTGGTAATTTTATATATTGTTTTTTTTTAATCATCATTCAAGAGTTGATCTAAGATTCTAAGGAGGATCATGCAGATACCTTGGAGGAAGGACAAGCAGGAAAGGCTTCCAAATTCCTTGATTTCATATTAACCCTTAAAGAACTGATTTCTTCAATTCAAAGGACTCGTAATAAGGCTAAAACAGCAGACCCTATGTCCTCCATCCCATTAGAGCCCATTTTCCAGCAGCCACATCTGGATCTTATAAAAGACATTAACAGATTGATAAAGGACCCGGGAGGAGCATCTCAAGAAAGCCTTGGAGGAGAGGATCCTTGTTACTGTTCTGGCTAGACTAAGCATGGACTTCCTGTGTGGTACTCTGCAGTGGGGAAGGGAACAATGTTCAACAATAAAATTCAAGGCCACAAATTAATGTATGGGAGCAGTACTCTAAGGGTTAATTTTATCTGTTGTTGTAGTTGGCATGCAGGTTAATGGGCTTTGTGTATGTGCCAAGCAGCCAATGCGCACCCCCAGCACATTCTACTTTGTTCAAGAGTTGGCAGTTCCAAAGAGTACTACTATACAAACTGGTTCATGGCTTCCATGAGACTTCCCACAGCAAACTGATCAGAGAATCAGTACGTGGATAGTCCCAAAGTTTGGGGCAGGTGGGAAGCAGCAAAGCCTTACAGACATCTCAAAACTATAAAAGAAATTCCAGCATACTGCTGTCTGTAAGCAAATGGAAGCACCCAGGCCAGGAATAGAAAGACAGTGAAGTGAGAAAAAGAAAGAAGAGTATGGAAAGAACGCCGAATCCTTCTTTAGATGGGAAGCAACATGGACCTCTCCTCCCAGGAGAGGAGCTGGAGAGGTGCATCAGGAAAGGTTGCTGAGCAGCGATGCCACCTTAGAAATCATTGCATAAGATACCAGTTAGTATAGTTGTACTTCAACAAGGGTAATGCTTGGCTGTTCAACAGGCAAGAATCAGTGCAGCCCAGGAATGCAGGGCCCACTCTGAGGCACAGTAGCTCAGTCTATGGGAACCTTCAGTCACGTGACATGCACTGGCTTTCTCCATTCTTCATTGGGATTACAAATCAAACATGCCCCTTGTCATGTCCCAAGCCACCAATATGTGTTAACTCTCTATGCACAAAGGAAGAATAACCTATTCTTGCATTTATAAAGTAAGTAGACTGAAGAAAAACAATAGAACATAGTTCTTTTACAAAGGAAATGACAACTGCCAAGTTCTCACTAAGGTGGGGAAGTGAGAGGAGAGATAGAATGGAATCAGGTTAGTCTATTGCTGAAAGGAATCAGGAACAAAAGCTTACACGAAACAGCCTACCCTTGTTCATTGCTTGGTCCCCACCCCCTACATACACACAAGCATGCACTTAAGTGAAAACTAGGACTTGCAGTTAACACGGGACAGGTCTGCAATTCTCAAGCTATGGTGTGGTATTAGAAATAGTAAGAGAACAGTGCATTCCTGAGATATGTATGAAGGTTGACAGGACAAGATCTCCTACAGATCCCAAGGACCCTAAGTAGACAGTATGTTTCTCTGTGCTAAAAGAGCCACTGGCAGCATACATTCCTGAAAATTAAGTGGTGTGTATGTGTGTGTAAGAGAACAAGTGAGTGAGTTTGTGAGAGATTTGTAGATAAGCATTGCAGTCATGTGCTCAACTGTGCTATCAGAAACGTGGCTTCTACATTAAACATATATATTTCCTATTTTGTTGTGCACACTGTCAAGGGAACCAAAGGAAAGCCTTGGGTCCAAGTCTATGAAGGAAAAGCCAAAATTACTTGACTAAGGCCAAGCAATAAGCTCAATATTGCCTTTCCAATAGATACTTGATAGAGACATTGGCAGCATTTGATGGATCTCATGAGTTCTCTGAGCCCTATTAATTTTATGAGTTTGTGGGTTCATTTAGAAGTTTCCTGGGGAGATTTTTCTGGACTGTGGTAGAGAGATGGCAGTTTGGTGTCACTGAGGTTATTTTTGTTTAACATAAGTAGGATTAGATATTCAAAAGAACTGTAAGCAATCAAGTTATTACAACTTTTTTCCATTGTTCCTTGATTTCCTGGTCATGTCCTTATGAAAAGGACTATTGCCCAGTGTTTAGGCACACAACAATGAAAGGACTTTAATCTACAGGATGGCATGTTGAAAACCATGCTTTCAAACCTGAGCACCACACCCCCATTTACAAAAGATAATACAGAAAACAGACAATGGCTTTGTCATTGATCATTTAAAAGTTTAGAACTGACTTCATCATTACCATTCACCTCCTTACCATCTGCTGAGTTCTACACTTTGAGCTAAAACAATAGAACAGAAGTTGTGCTGCTGTTTCGAATGGCTGTTCCTCTGGCTAAGGTATGATGTAACAGGAACACACCCTGAGGACAAGGTTGGAATGGGGGGCAAGAAATGGGAAATTCTCCAGGAAAACTGAACTGAGCCTCAGAATGTAGGTGGAATCACAGCGTTTCCCGGATATATTTTATGACCCCTTCAGCAACTTCTCCCTGCCACAAGAATGCCAGGAACAACACCCTGCATGGTTTTTAAAGTGCCAACAGATTTATCAGAATCCCTTCTGAGATAAATCCTCTGAGCACCTATAGTTCATGCTCTCACACAATCAGAGGCCACAGGGTAGAGGTACCAAAGGCCCATTATTTCGCTTCCCAAATGGAAACAGTCCATGGATTTCATTGATCTTTCAAAAAAGAAAAGCCGTAACTCAACAACTGAAAGGTTGGCCTATCAGTATTTGTTTATCTCCCCAAGAGACTTTCTCTTAGTGAATAATTCTCATTGCAGGAGGAAACGGAAACGGAAGCGCCTCTTCTGTCTCATCAGAGTTTCCTTGTCTACACCCGCAGATGGTGGCAGGGAAACAGTTCTTCTATTTAAAACTACAAAAGAGAGTGACTCTGAGTCATATTCTTAAATTTAGATTGCCATTCTGATGAGGCATGCCCACATCAGAAAAGGCTTTAGGTGAACATCCAATGCCAATTGGGGGTGGGGTTAAGAAAAGACTCCAGTTCTAACTCTGGTAGCAGCAAGCTGGCCAACCCTAACTCGTTCCTGGTTGACAGGTCACTAGGTAAGTAAGAGGATGTAATGCTTGGTAGATGGCGGACTTTTCACTCCTTCGTTCCCACAGTCTATACAGATCGGGTATGATATTAAAACCCAGGGAACATTTGGTGTGTTAACCAATAGTCAATTGAGGATTTTTATGAGGAGTCCCCACAAAACGGCTCTTTCTGATAGGACATGCGCAATATAGGAGGACACTGAATGAAATTTGAACTTCTTGAAAGCACATGCTTAGCATATAATTGTCTCCAGAGGAAATGAGACACTCTGTGTAGAAAAGGTGTCTCTTTCTACATCTACTAAACAATACAACTTCCTGTAAATACCCTTGAGAATGAAGATGCAACAGAACTTTCTGGACTTGGCCTGGGAACTTGTCAAAGCACAAGGCAAGGGCTTTCCTGGTTTTTTTTTTTCCAAAGTCTATTTTTTGGAGTCCTGTGTCATCTCGAAGAGAGGTACTGACCCTTCTCCTCCTGTTTTTCTACCTCATGCTTTTGGTTGGCGAACACCATGAAGATATTTTTCCCAGACTGTGCTTCTCAAACTTTGTCTTTCACCTGAAGACCTTTGTCAAAGCTTGCTAGGCCTTAGCCCCAGAGTTTCTGATTTACTACTCTGGATTAGGGGTCTAAAGTTTTGTTTTGTTTTTCTCCCCAACCTCCCAAATTCCACTGATGCTGTTGTCCCAGAACCTCGCTTTGAGAACCACTACTTCTGAAGAATTTTCTAACAACTGTGCACTAATTAGAGGTGCCATTGCTTAAGAAGACTCCCATTCAGAACTGAAAAGAGATGATTAAGTGTTTGGGCCCGCCCTCAGATAACCAGCTGCATACCACTTCACTAATTGCTAAGATCAAGGCTTTGAACAGATATTTTCAGTTTCAGATATGGACAAGAAGGAAAGAATTAAAAACATACAGGGACATAATTACAACATCACCTTACATGCTTTGACAGTGGACGTACCAATTAACAATCAGAGAGCACCTGCTGAGTATAGCCTCAGTTCTAGATTACAAGGGAAAAATGATGAAGTCTGGATGCAGAGAGGTGACAGGGACAGTAGTTTACAGGAAATAAGGAGATGCTAAGCAGCTTTGGAACACAACAACAAGCATTCAAGATGATGTAATAGGGAAGGGACTGGTTGAGAAACAAAATAGCACTTTGTGCAATAATTTCTAACATCCAAATTCTTCCCACTCTTGAAGGCTAGCCTCTTTTAAAATTAAATGGGGGCCCTTTCAATCCCTGACAGGATTATGGACCACCAGAGGTCACATTCAAGACACTGCAGACATGAATCAATTCAATAAACTTAATGATAGCAGACTCTACTCCTCTGGCTCACCTCTGCAATGTTTTTTAGATTAATCTAATTAAAAGATGTCATTCATGGAGCATTAGGGACCATTCTGTCTCAAATATCAAATCTGACACTGACTACGAGGAAACTCTAAAACCCATCTCATTCTGGAGTTCTCTCTCTCTCTCTCTCTCTGTATATGTATATATATACATATACATATATATACACTTTAGAATATACTACTATATTCTACTTTCTTTAGGTCAAACTCTTTGTTACCACAAGCTGGTATAAGCAGGAATAAGACTTGAATATTTCCAGCCCTAAAGCTCTGCTTGTGCTATGACCTCTTCAAGTATTCTTGTCTCTGTGTTCAAACTTTAGACAGCTTTCAAGGCCAGCCTAAAAGTTTGACTCTTGTGTCTTTACAGATCTTCTTTCATGTATGAGTTTCTTTCTTTTCAAATGGATATTGGAGCATACACTTAAAGATTTAAGATTTAATCATTTTCATTTTGTCTATGGGTATTTTGCCTATATGCGTATCTGTGTGTCATATGCATGCACTGCCTGTCGAGGCTAGACAATGACATCAGATCTCCTGAAACTAGAATCAAAGATGGTTATTAGCTGCCATGTGGGTGCTGGAAATTGAACCCAGGTCCCCTGGAAAAGCAGACAGTGCTCCTAACCATTGTACCATCTCTCCAGGTCTTCACGTGTGAATTTATACATCTTTAGGAATGGAGAATGCCTCATTCAGTTTATATTTAAGTCTTCTTGAACCACCATATAGCATTGATACATAAAAATGAATTTGATCCTTACAAGAGAGTTAGATAAAATATATATTTTGTTAAAAATCTTTGATTTGCTGGGCAATGTGGCACACACTTATAATCCTAGAACTCAGGGAAGCAGAGGACAGTGGATCTCTGTGAATTCAAGGCCAGCCTGGTCTACAAAGCAAGTACAGGACAGCCAAGGCTTCACAGAAAAACCTTGTCTTGAAATCAACAAAACAAAACAAAAACAAAAATATTTGATTTGCAAACAGAAAATGAGAAGCTGTAATATCTACCCAAGTTCATATGACTGAGTTGTTTAAGTTAGGATGAGGCCCAAGTAACCTTATTGTAAATTCATGCGACTTTTCCAGATGGGATTCTATGTCCTTGGAAAGCAAGATGTGTTAAGACACAGTGTCTAGTATCAACAGAATATCCGAAGAGGCTCATGTGAAAATAAGGAGGTACACTGATGAACTATGAGGCCAAACTGCCCTAGCAAGGTTTCATGTGTTTGTGGGGTTGTCTGGGAAAATCCCAAGGGAAGCTGGCTTGTCTGAAATTCTTTCCACCATTGTTCTGTCAAGATGAGCATATGGGATGTTAGTCATCCCAAGAAATTCTCCTTGGGACTCTGATTGTTTATGGAAACACACAGGTTCCATCTATAGAGAAAACATCCTCACACTTATACACTTAAATAGGACAAGTTTCTAGTTATCCTCCTGGAAAAACAACAACAAACTTCCAATTCATCGTCTCTCTATTTTCTCTCCCTCCCTTCCTCCTTTCCTGCCTCCTTCCCTTTCTCTTTCTCTCTCTCTCATATGCCTGTAACCCCAAATGTGATAAGAAGATCAAAATTTGGAAGTCATCTTTGGGTACTTGGTGAATTAGAGGACTCCTTGAGCTACAGGAGACCCTGCCAAAACAAAACAAACAAAAACAAGCAAAATGAGTGTCATAAAAGCTGATAATATTTGAACCCTTGTATACTCACTACTAACTATGGACTGGTGAAATTAATAAACCTTGCATGCCATTTTATCTAATAAAAGTAAAAGCAAAGATGACATCAAGTCATCTACAGCCACTGGCCAGTATGTATCTCACTAATATGAAAGACTTTTTTTTTCTTGGATGTCTGGATACATTCATTAAAATGAGTGCCTCACTTTACCTGTAGACTAATTAGGATAAAATGTACCTGAATATCTAGACTATGAAGACTAATTTTAAAAGAGAAGAAAGTTCTTGCAGTGCACCTGAAACTACAAAACAGTGTTATTGTTCACATAACTTCAGGTCTCAAAAAAATGTCTTGTGAATGAATAACAATAGTGAAGCTAGTATGAGTGACAGGATGCTAATTAATCGTTGAGGTTGAGACAGCTTAAATCTGAAAGAAGACCATTGCCTTCTAAGCTGGACAGCATCTAGGGCATGGAAGAAGCCAAATTGTACCTCTCTTTGTATCTTTTTACTTTCCTTAATACCCACTTTTAAGCACCTACTCAGAGTTATACACTCAAGAATTTATCTTTCAGGGTTGGAGAGATGACTTAGCAGTTAACAACACTTGTTGCTGTCTCAGCAGACAGGGATTCAGTTCCCAGAACCCACATGGTGGCTAACAACTGCCTGTAAATCCAGTCCCAGAGAATCAAACCCTTCTCTGGTCTTTGCCATCGCTGCATGCATCCATGTGAGTACAGACATATATGCAGGCAACATACCCAGACACATAAAGTAAAAGTAACCAAATCTAAAATTAAAAAGTTTACCTTTATATTACCAGGGTCGGGCATACATTCAATAAGTACTGTTGTTTATATTTCTTTTCTAACATACAGAATCAAGTCTCTTCTGCCTATTATATTACGATTTCATCCAAGAACATCTTTAAGGCAAGTATCTTCTAGGCCACTGTCTTTGACAAGCGGGTTGTAATAAGTGCTTGATCAAAGCTAATGATAATTATAACAAGCAGGCTCTTTGTTTATTTAAAAATCTTAAAGCATTTTTCTTAAACAGTGGACTTGTTTTGCATTGCTCTTAAAGGACATTGCAGTTGTTTTAATGTAAAAAGAAAGTACTCTTTGTCACTTTATAGTATAGATGTGCCATGATCCTAAGCCCACTTGTTAAATAGCTTTATCGGGAAGTCC
This sequence comes from Pachyuromys duprasi, assembly GCA_028658305.1. Lineage (NCBI taxonomy): Eukaryota > Metazoa > Chordata > Mammalia > Rodentia > Muridae > Pachyuromys > Pachyuromys duprasi. Next base: position 89,856,389 of record CM053766.1, read on the forward strand.
TTTGCTATGGTTTGTGTCGATAATTTATTTATCTTTCTGACAACAGCTTTTAATTATGCCTGCTCAATGATAAGATGGGATTCAACAGCAACACATATATCATCCTAACTGCACTGAGATAAACAGGGGTGTACAAAAGGATGGCATGTGAACCTTCGCTGCCCTGTGGAGTCCTTACGTGCTCTGTAAACTTCAACTTTGAGCAATAACGACAGCAGTGGATCTCAGAGCATTTGCATGGCACAGGGTGTCTATCTTGGTAATTAGTCCTAAGAATAAAGTATTCTTCTAGGAGACAAAGAAAATGACACAGATTGGTGATGAAGAGACAAAACATGTCAGTTCCTTATGCACTGGAATTCTCAATGAAATACACAGATAACTTGTTATCACAAAATAAGGCGGTAAGAGCCTTGCTACGTTCCTATAGCGCCTTTTAAATTCTCCCTAAAAAAGAATTTAGTATCTGTGCTGGTTAATTTTTGTCAACTTGATACAAATAAAGACGTATCTGGGAAGAGAATCCCAGTTGGGGAATTACCTCCATCAGATTGGCCTGTGGGTATGCCATGGAGACCTTGTCTAAATTACCAATTGATGCAGGAAAGTCCAGCCCACTGCAGGAAGTGCAGGGGACCCTGAGCTATATAAGAAAGGTTGATGAGCAGGCCAAGGGAAGCAAGTCAGTAAGCTGCATTCCTCCATGGTCTCTGCTTCAATTCTTGCCTCCAGGTTCCTGCTTGAGCTTTTGCCCTGGCTTCCCTTCATGCTGAATTATAATTTGTAAGGTGAAACAAACCCTTTCCTCCCTAAGCTTCATTTTGGTTGGTAACAACAACAACAACAACAACAACAACAAAAAAACACCCAAAAACAAAAAAAAAACCCCAAAAAAAAGAAAGAAAGAAAGAAAGAAAACTAGAACAATGTCTTATCTGTGTTTTTATTTACCCTCATTCTATACACAAATGCACCTGAACCTTTTAAAGGAAGACATGGGAATTACAAGTCAACCTCACCAGCAATGGGCAACTGGGTTGTTTTAAAGCTGGGCAGATGACTCAAAATCCTAGATTTATCACCTATCACCTATATTGTGTTGTAGAAGTAACACGACCTCTCCAAGCCTTGGTTTTCTTGTCTGTAAATTGGGGATGAAGAAGCAAAATTTAAAGGCTTCTATAATGAAAAAAAATCATGAATACATTGGTATTCAATCAATAATATGTATTTACAACTAAGTAGCAGCAGTGATGACAGTAGCAACTGCCAAGGGAAAATGCCCCCACAGGCAATGACCTAAATGAGAGGATTAGTAAGCTGCACGCTCTATTTCCCCACTTACGTCTACATTGCTGAATCCTTATAAAAGACCCTGATGTGATTCAAATACTCAACAGGGTGTGCAGCAAGCTCTTGATTGGAGAGCTCACTACCACATAGTGACAGTCTAGATATCAGGATATTAATTTTGGATAAAATTAAAGAAGAAACACAGGGAAATGATATTCCCAGGAAGACAGCCATACTGTGTCATAAATGTTAAAAAATTAATCAAGATTTCTCAACAGTGAAAAGCACAGTCACTTTAATGAGTGGCTCCCGGGAGGCTGGCCACTCTGCTTCCCAGGTCTTTGGCTCTGTTTGTCCCATGTTGGCTTACTGTGCAAGTGTAGGAGAGGCAGAGAAACGAACCAGTCAAACCATTCCTACATAATCTCTTCTAGCCGGACTCCCATAAACGTATTCTTCACTGTTAAAATCCTGGAATGATGTCCAAGACAACCTACCCACTAATGCTTATTTTCTCTAGCTTGACTACAGGCTGCAATTATTTCAATCACAGTTGTTACCAGAGTGGAATTAGTGTTCATATTTGCCAGAAACTTTTATGTAATAAATCAGAGTTAAGCTATTATATAAAAAAGTCTTGCCAAACAAGAGCTGCTTGCTGCAATTTTTACTAAATTGTCAGTGAAATTACAGTGGACACACTGCAGTCACTGACTTCTCTGCCTCCATGCATTCTAGCCATTTTCCCTTTAGCACACTCTCATTTACTAGAAGAGAGGAGATGTAAAAGAGATTATTTAATTAGTACTAAATGCATCTTCACTGAGATGTATGCTCCAGATACAGATGAGGAGGGCTTCAAGAGCAGGGCTCAAGGGTCATATGTAGGAATAGTTAGCAGGCATGCACACACAAGGCATGTGCATATTTGTGTCCAGAGTCCTGCAGCACAGACATATGTTCTGGCTCAACCCCAATTCCACCTTTTTGGTCTCTCTGCCAAATGGGATAGTTTAGGTGGGTCAATTAGCTAAAATAAATTAGAAACAGAGGCCAGAAAAAAGTCCTAGGTTAGGACAAAGAGCTGGGGACTCAGGTATACAGCCTGGCATGTGATGAGTGTGTTACAGGAAGACACTGGCCCATGAGCCTACACTCCTCTTGTTATACCTGCCTTTTGCAAGAGGTACCTTGACCAGAGCAAGAGGATACATCAAACCACTGTGCTTTCTGCTCCCATGTCTTCTCTCTGGACATTAAGCATCACATGTGCATTAAGAGGTTCATAGACAATCATTTCTAAACATTGATAACCAATAGGCAGCCAGAACTACACACTAGTAAGCAACGATCCTGGGTCCTCATTCATGTAGAAAACAGCCTGAGAAAAAAAGGAGTTTTAAAATAGCTGAATGTCAGTGCTTTTCAATAAGTGCTCACACATATATAGAAATGGAAGGGGCTGTTGTGAAAGGAAAGCATGAGCCCTTTGCATACCCAAAACATCCCAGGAGGGTGAGTCAGTCCAGGTGTGCTGGCATTTCATCCCATAATAAGCTTTCAAATAACCATGACTTCCAGCAGTTATTATAGGCGATGATCAAAAAATGTAGATCAAACAATTCTTTGTGAGGCTTCTCCAGATGTTAGACTTCGACACATGGAGGTCACTCACTGGTTTGCTGCTAGGACCTCTCCCAGGGCCTTGATACCTTGCCTTTGGAACTGTCACCTCACCCTAGTTTTGCTAAAAGTGGGATGCTCAACTCACTTACTCACAACCTCACTCATTCACTTGCTCCATAATTCCTTTTCTGACACCGCCCAACCATGTCTCTCTTGGAGCAGTCCACTCGAGGTCTACCACCTTTAGTGCTGATATTAGGAGCCCTGATCACATCAGGAATTGGTGACAGCAGTTCCCTTGATCTGTTGTTTTTCTTTGAAGCCTAAAAAATGATAACCAGTAACACATACACTCAGCCTGGGATGAGTTCTGTGACACTAATGGCTGGTGATGGCTTTGTTTGTGGTATCCTGGGGTTGTTTGTTACTGGGCATTTTTAAGACACTGGGAGAGACCTGGCAACAGTCTTGTTGACATCTAGAATAGAAAACAATTACACATTTATTGCACAAGGAAATAAAATAGCTTTGCTTTAGCTCCATCTTTGGCTGACAGCAGAGGCGTGAATGTTTTGTTAAGTATTCCTATTTAGGAGTTTTTACAGAGCCTGCAGCATCACAGCCAGAAAGGACAGCCTGAGATATTGCTGATTAGCCATCATGAATCTGCTGATCACACTGAAGGGAGAGACATTTCTTATTAATGTCATAAAGCAAACTGGGCAGTAAAGAACAAAATTATGGAGATCAATGGGACAAGTTACCTTCAGAATCAAAGTATCCCCTTTAACAGGGCCAAGAGAATTCCTTACTAAACCCTGTACTCATACAATCATATTTCCAAGCATATGCTATTTTTATTTACCTCATGGAATCAATATCTTAGCTCAGAGAAGGCTTATTTTCCTTCATTTTCCCCCCTCTTGCTGCTGGTTCACACTGGAAGTCATTTATTTATCAAAAATCCATTTTAACTCTTCAGGCCATAGAGATAACTCTTACCAAGTTCTCAATGGTGTACACACGGCCTCTGAATCTAAATTTGGAGAGTATTGTAAGGTGAAAGCAGCAAGTCTCATCCTGCTGCTGCTCCTTGCGGTGTTATTGCTGCCTCTGATTTCCCTCAAGTGTTGTTTTCTAGATCCCTGGGAAAGCACAGCAGTGTGTCTGAGGATGCCCCGGGAGCTGATTTCTCAGGACTGTCTCCTCTGCCCTGTGAATGGACCCTCTTGTCCCTACTGTCTGTCTCCCTGCAGCCATTGCATCATTGTAGCAGGAAGCAAATGTGTGTTTCCAGGAACAAAAAGAACTATTTCTTTTCTGAAGAGCCTCTCAGCGAGACTCAGAGGGTTCCTTTCCCAGAGGCCTAGATAGATGCTCTCCTAATGGTGTGCGCTGGGTCAGAACCACCTGCCTGAGCACAGCTGTCCTCTAATTCCATCCAGGCTCCTTTCACAAAGGAAAATATACTCAAAGAACCTCTTTAGTGGTTACCCAGAGAACATGTTTGAAATTCTAAGCAAAACCCCACCTTCAGTGCAGTGAATAGGATATGCCTAATGGAATAGAGTATAGAAGGGGCTTAACACTGCTAAGTCCCCAGATATAAGAGATTGAAAGTTCAAAGGGGGAAGGGGAGGCAAGAGGCCTCCAGTTTTGTTTTATTCTAACTGCCAGATTGCATAGTTTTAGTCTAAATGTGCCTGGCAAGCTACTGGATGGAGCTTTCCTCTCGCCTCTGTGGGATTATCAGAGCCAGGTGACACTCCACTTTTGTTTTCTTAAGTTCACAGCTTGTTTGTCTGCAACTTAAAGACACCTACTTATGTGAAATAACACCAGTCATGCATCCAGCAAGATTGTCCCAGCCGTCAGATTTTTTAAAAGTCCATACTGATACTATAAGACAGAAAGACAAAGTAGACATTTCATAATGATGAAAAAGAATTAAAAGAGCATTTAAAGAAAGCTACCACTGGCCCTCCAGTAAAAGATTTGTTCAATGAGGAGCGAAAACAATAACCATTATTAATCAATAATGCTGAATAAAGTGCTGGTGTGCTTCAGTGAATATAAACATCCTTTATAGTACTAACCTTTTATAATTTTTGTATTTGAATTAGTGGTATTGCTAGGTTAAGTAAGCTATGTGCAAGGTAAATAAATGTATTTCTTGGGGGAATTTATCTTACAAGGTGGATTTTTATCAAGTTGATGTAATTATCAGATCTAAGAAAACACAACTAGGAAACATTGTTCAGGAAGCCATGAGAAGAGGTGGGAACCCAGGCACTGTGAGCACATCTGTGCTTAGTTGGGAAGGCACAGAACTGACCCCCAGGTAAGCTGCTACTTAGAAACAGACCTTCGCCTCCAAATCAAGGGCCATGTTCGCAATCAGCCCAACATGGGACTTAGTCATCTCTTTTGCGATGCTCCAGTCTTGAATTTTCATGGCATGGAGTGGCTTTGGAGAATATCAACGGTTTGAGGGCTCCCAAGGATGTGTAAGAGGAATCGTATATCCCAATTCTTCAGTGTTTCAGAATGCTTGCTGCTTTAATTCCATGCATGCGTCCAGTGCTTGCTACATTCAGAGCTACCAAGAAAAGCATGTCGCATGCATGGGCAGTGCAGGGAAAGGATCTAGTTAACCTGGAGGCAACAACCAAAAGGGTGAGGTTGCAGCATGCAATGAAAACCACACTTGGTCTTAGCTGCCATGCAGAGAAGACCTACATCAAAGAGTCTGCTGTGCGGCTCCTGGGTAAGAGTCGATATGAAAGAGGCGAGTTACTACAGCAATGACAGACATGGGCAGAAAAAGGTTCAAACCACTCTAAACAGAACACTGTACAGAGCACTGGCATTTCACACGAGAAGAGGAAGCTTGGGGGCCCACAAGGGGAGAGACAGGGAGGGGAAGACGGAACAGCTGTTACTCTGATTATATGGTTTCCTTGTCAGCCTTTCATATGCATGTGTTTTTATACAGTGTCTTTTGATTAGATTTGGCAAATAACCTCATGACATCTGCCATAATTGTTTAGATGTTTTGGATATTTGAGAAGAGCAAGGTATTGGTGACATAAAGATACACACCATGATTTCCTGTTGGGATAGTTTATTTCAAAAGCAGTGCTGAGGTTAGGTAGACAGTCAAGTGCCAACATCCTTCATATTGTGGTTTCAGAGTTCATGCGGAATCTCCAGGCCGATTGTGTTGAGAACCCAAAGCTTGTTGAAAGGCAACATCACCCCTAAAAGCCACCTATTCCCTGTAACTTCAAGCCATTCTCACTGAAGCCATTTTTTTTCTTATACCATACATGGGGAATGGAACCTTAGAAGTGACATGCCTCGATCCATTCTTTTAATTAAAAGCGACAAAGCAGCAAATAAGTATTTGAAACTTTTACGTTCTTCTCTCTGTTTCTGCCCCTCTGTCTCTGTCTGTCTCTGTGTATACACCTGTACATTCTTTGCCAGAGGAAAAACCTGGATGTTGTTCTTCAGAGACTGTCTACCTTTTTGAGAAAGGATCTCTCTATTGTCTACAACTCACTCCTTGGATTATAAATGTATGATACTGAGGATACTTTAAAAAAAACGTTGGTGCATGGAGATCATTTCCAAGGCAAGCACTTAAGTGTTTTTTCTTTGAAGAATGAAAGCAGCACCATTTGAGAGGGGCACTGAGCCCCCTTCACATGGCAACACCATAGCTGCTAGCTGAAGAATGCTGTCAACCAAACTGCCTGCCCCACAGAATCCTGGTGGTTCCCCCTGCCTGTGTGCCTTCTGTGACCTCAAACATATTGGACACAACTCACAGAGGCCTGTGCTATAATCCCAGCAATGCAATCCTTTCCCATAGCTCTCTCCAGCTGGAAGAAGAGGGAGAAACCCAGTTTAGTGTTTGTAAATTACTCCATTTAATATGCTTTTCTGGTGCTCGTAGCGTATGTGGACCATGATGGCAGCTGTGATAAAGAGCCGGACACACTGTGAACAGACAGGACACAGTATCCATCTGCTCACAGAGAGCAGAACGCCCTCTCAGACCTGAGTTCCACCCAAACATAAAGATAAATGCATCCAAACAGAACACACAAAACTATTCATTTATCAGGTATCTCTGGAGTTCTTTAGTGACAGGCATTGGAAAGACACAGAATTTAAGGAAACACCATTGACTCTCCAGAATACTATATTCAAGAGAGACTTGCTTCAAAGTTCTACTAAACACATTTTCTGGCTGCAGACAAGCTGTGTATCTCTCCGGACTTCAAAGTCCTCACTAACTTATAAATACAACTCGTGTCGGATGGTGAGAGAAATAGACAAGTAAATGTTAAGTGCTGTGATAGTGACCAGCTCTGGTGAATGTTATGTCAGCAGAACCCACTGTGACCTCTAATACCAAGTCATGAGCCTGAGGTTTGTGTAATGAGAGGACCATCTCTGGGTGAGTTGGGATAAAGTTTGAGTAATGAATAGTCTCTGGCTAAGTGTGGCCAGAGACTTGGATGTACAACAGGACACAGAACCTCACTGTTCTGGAGCTTAGTGGCCTGTAGGGCTGGCAAGAATTAAGGGTAGACAGAAGGTGGCGAAGCATTTATATGCTCAGTGATAGGCCTGGCCTTCATCCTAGAGAAAGCAGGGGCCTGAAAGCTTAAATGCAGAGGGATGGCCAGTTGATCAAATTAAATTCCAGAAGAAAAAAGTTACTTTGCATATTTTTAAAGTTATGTGTATGAGTGTTTGCGTGCATGTATGTATGTATGTATGTATGTGTATCAGGTACCCAAGAAGGCTAGAAGAAGGAATCAGATCCCAGAATTGGAATTACGGTCAGTTGTGAGCTGCCATGTGGATGCTAAGAACCAAACCCAGGTCCTCTGTAAGAGCAGTCAGCGCTGTTAACCTCTACTCCATCTTTTCAGCCCCAACCATGCAAATCCTAAGGTGTAATTCTTTGCTATGGGACAACCAATACCATGTTGTGGAGCGGCTTTCTTCAGAGACTGGCACCATCAGGGCTTAGTTTCTTTAGTGGCAGGATCATAATATCACCAAAGTAGTTACCTGAACCACAATGGCCCTCCATGTCTATTTCTGGGGTCTTTGTGTCACAAAGAAAGGAAAGTGCGTGGCCCTTTATCTTTTGGAAGAAACTACATTACTAAGAAGCTACTACAAGTACAGTGTTTAAATGACAGAAAAGCATTCAAGACAGGCAATACTTCTATACTTTGAACAGGGACAGCTGTGTAAACAGACACATATCTATAATGATAGGCACACTGCATGTGGTCATACTTAGGAATATGGAGAAGGTATGACTAGCACTTTCTCTGCATCCAGAGCTTATTTCCTAAAGAACTTAGTTATACCACTAGAACATTAAAGGTACTTATAGAATAGAAACCAACTGCTAATCATAACCCAGGTCCTTTTTGGGGTTTGGTCATTTCAGCTCCCAGAAGAATACTTGAAATATTCATTCTTAGAGTGAGGCTTTCTTTTGGTCAGATAAGTAAGAAGGAAGATGGCATTTTCAGAGAGTGCATTTTCTTTAAAGGGCAACCAAGTATGTTTATGACCATTTATGCTCAACTTTCAAGTGTGACCATGATAGAACTCTACCCCGTCATCTCATAAAGCAGAAACAGGAAAGTGTTGACTCCCTGTTGTCATGACTATGTGATCATGGTTTGCTGGATGGATTTGCCTTCATCCTAAGTACCTCTATCTGTAGCCTTAGAGAGGAGAAGACATGATGCCCCGAAGTCACCATGGAAACAGAACAAGATTCCTCATATCCGCAACCACTATGGTGCTTAGTAGCCATTCAGCCAGGAATTGCTCAAAAGGAAGGAACATTGTTGGAGGATGGTTTTGTTTGGGTGTTTTTGTCTCTACCCACCCAGGACACTGTAACAGTGGTCTCAACCTTTGGATTGGAATCCCTTTGAGGGTCAAATGATACTTTCCCAGGTCTCGCCTAAGACCACCAGAAAACACATATATTTATATTGTGATTAATAATGGTGGCACAATTACAGTTATGAAGTAGCAACAAAATAATTTTGTGGTTGGGGATCACCACAACATGAGAAACTGTATTAAAAAGTTGCAGCATTAGGAAGGTTGAAAATCACTGCTATAACAGATCTTAAGTTGCAAAGATCCAATCTTTGTAGCTGCCACCTCTAAAGGATGGAGGAAGTCTCCCCAAGTTTGAGAAGGGTGGGGATTATTCTGGGCTGCCTGATGTCTGCTCCCTTCCCTCCCAAATGAATAAAAGTAGGAAAACCTAATAAAGGCTGTGTCCTTTCTGCTGGCCCTGGTCACATACAAACTTATACACAGTCACCAAATGGAATAATATAAAATAACATTGGAGTACTGTCACCTTCCCCCAAGTAACAATGGTATTTCTGGGATAGAAATGGTAACCATATGCTGAGATGCATAGCCAAACGTTGGACAGAGTGTAGGGAATCTTATGAAAGAAGGGGGAGATAGAAAGACATGGAGGGAACAGGAGCTTCACAAAGGGAGCAACAGAACCAAAAATTATGGGCACAGGGGTCTTTTCTGAGACAGGTACTCAAAACAAGGACCATTCATGGAGATAACTTAGAGCCCCTGCACAGAAGTAGCCCAAGGCAGCTCAGTGTCCAAGAGGGTTCCCCAATAATAGGACCAGGAACCATCTCTGACATGAAGTCATGGGCTGGCTCTAGAATCACCTCCACTTGAGGGTGGGAGCAGCCTTACCAGTCCACAGAGGAAGACAAAGAAGCCATTCCTGATGAGACCTGATAGACTATGGTCAGATTGAAGGGGAGGAAGACCTCCCCTATCATTGGACTGGGGGAGAGGCATGGGAGTAGAAGAGGGAGGGTGGGATTCAGAGGGGGTGGGAGAGGGGGTACAGCTAGGATACAAAGTGAATAAACTCTAATTAATAATAATAATAAAAAGCTCCTACCTGCATGCTCCAGCAATGCCATCAACAAAAAAAAGTTCAGGCTCTGTCTTCCCTGCCATCCCACTGTGAACATAAGGACCTCTACACACCCACATTTCTTAGGAATTTCAGATGAGCACATATCAAAGAGGAGTCACTACTCCATTGATAATGGCTTAATACAGATTAACTGAAATCAGCAAGGGTTCAAGGGTGTTTTTATTGTGCATGGTTTGGTAAAGTAAAAATACATGTTTTGTTTTATTTAAAACCTATAATCCTATGTTTAAAAGCAGTTGTCTGAATAACAATCATTTTCTTGTTGTTGAATTCTAAACAACATCTTGAAATTTGCACTATTTTAAAAAAATCCACTAGTGACTTAATGTTAATGTTAGTGTGTCTTTTAAAAAGTTGTTTCTCTTATTTCAAACTCAGTTTCTCAGAAGAGAGGCACTTTGTGCTGCCGAGAGAATTTTGTTTGCTGGCTGGGGGGTTAGTGACACAAATCAGCAAGGGACAAAACACATCAATCTATGTGGCAAGCAAGCAAAACAAAATAGTACACAGCTGGCAAAGCCACTTCACGTTATCAGCATGTGCCATGACTTCCTGTCGTGACAATGAACTCTTGCTACGTAACGGAATTATTGGAGATATGGTGGTGCACCCAGAAATTCTGTATAGCTTTCATGATCCTCTTGTAGGTATTACGCTATTGTGAAATAAAATTATCATTTTGCATGTTTATTCTTACAGAGTGCATGGGTTCAGTTCCCAGCAGCTAACAACTGTCTGCAATGCCAATTCTAGAAGATCTGATGCCCTCTTCTGGTCTCCATAGGCACTGCACAGGTAGAGTACACAAGCGTACACAAGGCAAAACACATTTAAAAAAAAATCTGTCCTTTACCTGTTTGGCTTTAATGTATCAAAGAGACAATATAATATCTACTTGTGGTTTAAAGAGCAGGAAAGATCTGCAAATGATGTTCTTTAGACAGCCTATACTGGGCACCTGTTGTATGTATGGTAGCATATAGAAAATATACAAAAGAGGTGTAGGAAGCTACAGAGATACATGCCAGCATCAACTGTCTTAAAAGGACATTGATTTAAACAAAAGCATCATTTACTTACCACATGGATTCTCAGAGACAATCCCTCAAGACAAAAATCAACTGTCAATAAGCAAAGTCATTAACACAATGTGTAAGTTAACTCATGGGATAAAGAAATCATAGTAATCTGTTCAGGAAAACAGATGCTGGGCAGCACTGGGCTCAACAATGTTATTACTGTCAGTTCCCCATAAAACTTCCAATACATGCTATTTCAGTTTATCTTTTTCTTGCCTAAAACTCTATGCTAACCTCACTTACAAGCCAAAAACTGATATCCACTTAAGATGCAAGGAGATATGAGGATCTACCCCTATGAGAAGTAACAATTAAAAAGAGATTCAACCAAGAATATCAATCATGGAATCACGGAGAAGTGACAAGGTAGAAGGAGAGATAGGCAACGTTTAGAGTGTAGGCATCTCATAACACCTTCTGCCATTGCCTATGGGTGGCATCTACCCTGTCTACACTTGTTCTGGCCAATACTATTGGAAGTAAAGTCAGAGCACAAAAGGAAGCCATAAATATGAATCCTTAGACACCAAAGTCTTCGCAAAGAACGTGGCCATGGGTTACCCATCTTTCTGTGAGAGATGACAAAAAGCAGAGAAATGTGCAAAGCCTAAAAAGCTCCTGGAATTGAACACCTAGCAGATGAACAGCCAGAAAGAACAGATCCAGCCCTTCCTGAAATAGAACATGTCCCACTGTGGCTGGCCACCTGGAACTTCACCTGCTTGGGATCTTAAAATGCCTGGAGCTTCTGCTTCTCTGTTTAAATAATGAGCAACCAGAACAGCTTGACCTGGGAACAAACTAGTTCGTTATCCAAAGCATTCCCCAAAGAGCTAGGAAACGTCTGCTGTGAAGAAGGGGTCTTTCCAAATTATAATTACTTTTTAAAGAAATGTCTTAACCACCAAATAAGAGAAGGGTCCCAGGGATCTAGCAAGCTACAAAAATGTATACCAGCTAAGGACTGGTTGCTGCTTTACCCCAGTTTTACGCCTTTCAAAGGCGAATGCATTTGGTTCTGAGAACTCAAGCTCAGTGGTTACCACCCTCTTAGTGATCTTTCTGCATCCTCACCTCACTTACAATTCACTGAGCCCCTTTCTGAGTTTTCTCTCTCTTCATCAGTGAATCTTTCTTAGCATCCATCACTGATATAGAGGTAATTTGTGTTTGTTCATCTCTCCCTTCCCTGCTGCCTGGTGCTCTTCCATGGGGTTGTAGGAGGCTGCACAGTAGGCCTTACATAAGGGTTTAAAGAGAAGAGTGATTAAAGGAAAGAGGAAGAAAATAGAAAGACTCTAGAAAGCAGACTATAATCTATGAGTTGCTATACCCAGTCAAAAAAAAATCTCGTCTTCTAAAGTGGTTCTCAAGAAGCCCCCAAATCAAGTATAGATCAAAATCTAAATTATGTGATGTTTGCATTAGCCACATTAATACCACCCCCAGATGCTATAGGAACCTCAACAGATTGACTTATGGACTCCCAGGGAAAGTATGGGTTCTTTTACCTAACACACAACACACTTGAGGATAAAATGGAAGAATGTCCTTCTTGTAGGCAACCACATTCATCACCCAGTAAGTTTATTTCTTCTTTCTAGCCAAGAAAGGCCAGACTCCTGAAATGTCCTGGCAGATTTTGAATCCTATATTAAGAGGGTCTGTTCCAAGAGGTTTGGGATCTGTTTCATTAGCTATCACAATATTAAATTAATTTCTTAAATCAATAGATAGCCATTTCCTCTTTATCCAAACAGATTTAAAACAAGCAAACCAGAATTTTAAAAAAAACATACAAAAAGAAAATGTATCTCCCTTTTATTTAAATTAGAATTACTTTTTTGTATATTTGTGCTTTAGTTTAGAAAGCTGAACCTAAACTTGAAATTAAGCAGACTAGAAGCATAAGCTAAAAATATAGAGGTGTATAAACATAGGAAGTTAGGAAATCATCTTGGGTCTATCTCATTGGTCTACGTTTTCAGGCATCCAACATAAAGAGACAAGCAACAGTCAGAAAGAACATTAAAAAAAACAACAACAAGGAATTTAAGATGAGGATTTGGATATTCAGGGTCTCTGGGGGAAGATACTAAACTTATTAGATAAAAACTAACATGTTCTAACCATTCAAGTTAAGTTAGAGTACTATGATGTACTCTAGCCTACAAAAATATCAGAATCTATGTCATCTTACATAGATGAAGAAAGCACCTAGCATACTCCTTTTTGCACACAAAATGAAGAAGGTTCTGCTAGAGAATACATGTGCTTAAATCATTTAATACTGGCTATTTTGTTTGTCTTCTCAATCAACCTTGATTTTGATGGATAGTTTCTTTTGGTTACTACTTTTGTGTATGTGTGTGTGTGTGTGCATGAATGTGAGCTCACACAATCTATAGCCCATGTTTGAGGTCAGAGGACAGCCACAGATGTCAGTTCTACCTTGTTTGAGACAGGATCTATATGAGTTTTCTCCCCTGCACACGCTGGCTTATAATTTTACTGTTTCTTCCTTCCATTTATCAGGAAGAACCCTGGGAATACAAATGCTCATGCTACATATCCAGGCTTTTGGGCTCTTAGGATTTGAATTCGGAGCCTCATGTTTATATAGCAAAACTTTTTACTCCCTGAGCCTTTTCCTTAGTCCATCATCACTTCTTCTAAATGTCATATGTATAAATCAGGATTATTTCGTAAAATTACTACAGAAGTTTTAAAGTTGTCACTAACTCCTGAAACATTGTACCATCAACAGGCAATTACACAAACTATTTGTAATTGTGAGTAGAGAAGTAACAATGTTGCCCTGAATTCTTGAGTAAATGGAGTCCTATTCAGGTTAATTATAGTTACATGTCATCAGCAACAACAAGATGGTATGAATTCATACACCACTTTTGCTGAAATGACACCATGGCATAAATATAAGATAGCCTTGCTCAGAGCTATTTCAAAAGAATAAAGATACACCATAAGGAGGGAGATTGCATGGTTTTAGTTAAATCGTAAGAATAATCATAGTGAATAAAATTCTTTTCCTCAGCTTAAAATGTTATCTATTAGCACCAAGGCAAATTAGGATAACTTCATTCCTGTGTGAAGCCAAAAACAAATTTTTTCATCTCATCATGTCCTAAAGTTCACTTTTTACTCAATTAAATGAGTTCTCAAATTATCCACATGACATGAAATTCTTTTTTCTCTCGTCGGTTATTACCAGCTACTTGTCATCACTGTTGAACATAAAGCTTCTACCTGCTCTGGGGAAGGTCTAGGTAGAGAGCACAACTTTTGACTCAGCATATGTTTCCATACCAAATCTACACCTTCCCTACAAAGCTCCAAATACAGTGACCATCCATCATTTTCTCCAAACCCCAAATTTTGACCATGTCTACTGAAACGCAAGCCCCACAAAAGCAGGAACCTTTCACCCAGGCCTAGATGAGCCTTCTGACTAATACACACTCTGTAAGCCACCCTAAACAAAGAAATTGATAAAGGGCGAAGAGGAGGGAATGCTGGAAAAGATTGGATATTAAAGTCCTCAATCAATTTTACTAAGCTAAGTAGGTACTAGTTTGCGAGTACTTTCCCTGTCAGGTCTCAGTACTAGCGTGAGGCAGCACTAACCCCAACTCCTATCTATATATATCTTTAGTACCTACATAAAAGGAGTTTCATCTCTTTTATACTAACAGGAGTCATGTGATAATTTAATCATCTCTATTAGGCACTTTGAAAGGCATCTGACATCTAATTTTGAGTTATAACTTAACCATTACTCCCAATCTCACTTCAAAGTAAAACAGAATTATCTCTTTGTCAATTGCTTATCTAGGTTAGGCAAAGAAAACACTGATAGTCTGACCCATGTTCCAAGTTCCACATATTATGTGCAATTAATTGAAGAGTGCCATCACTTCAATGTTTACACTTAAAGTGTGCTTATGATGATGGACATTGGTCTGAGTTCCACAGATACTAGACTCTAGGCGCAATGTGTTATCCCAGAATTAGGATCTCCTCTCATCCAATTCAGGGGCTCAATTTCCAGTCTCGATTACTACCCACATGACCTTAACAACTTAGGATCACTTTCTACTTTGATGAAGAAAATCACAGTGGTGTTGCTGAATGGGATGGGAAAGGCAGATTGGTAATAGAGTAAATTCCCAATAGCTAGAGACACAGCCTTTATGCCTACAGAGAAAAGCTTATGTAACCAGAATTCCCAGTGGCTGACAGCTAGGTGGGAACCTGACTAGTGATCAGCTGATAGACACCTGCTGTATGAATGGCCACAGTAGCCACCGACTACCTAGTTGGCGTTGGTCATGTGGCAGTTGCTTTACCCCTCTTTACTGATGCTTATTCAGAATCTGCTGTGTTTCTTACACAAGCACCAGGCATTTTGTAGACTCTTGCCTTGAGCCTATGAAACCCAGGCTTACAGGCATACCATACATGCTTAAGTGGGACAGGCCCAAGATAGACTTCAGAGCCCTGTCCTACAGCACACACGACTCTAACCTTCCCATTGACAGCTCTGTTGAGAGAATCTAGCCAAGAATGTGCAGCTCCGAGCTGAGAATCAGGAATGCAGATTGTATCTTCCTGGGAAGTTCACCTCCTGTGTATGAGCAGTTGTCACTTTGCAGGCCTTTAGAACATGGCGGAGGTTGCCTCACCCGGGGCATTAGTCTGTCTTCTGCTCGGTACACCCCCAGTTCCTAACAAAGTGAACTGCAGACCACCAGCTGGCTGAAATCCTACTGATAAGAATCAGTTTCTCCTTATTGGTTCTGGTGCAGTTTCTGAAGATGAGGAAAGACCTGTGAACAGTGCCATCCCGGTCCAATTCCCCTCCCAGTTCCAGTTTTCCAGGATTTGCTTCCTGGGATTTCTGTTACGACTGTACTTCCTCATGCTGGGTGTCACCTTCTAGAGCTGTATGTTGACCTCTTCCTGAGCAAATCTACATGAAAAACTGAAAACTTTCTGTGGGACAGCAAAGCCAAGTGACAGCATTCCAGAGCACTGCAGAAACCAAAGGGCAGATGGAAATATCCAGAGGAAAAGTCACTGAACTTCCATGGTTCACTTCAGAGGTATACATGAACAAACATGCAAGAGAATAAAATGGCCACACTTGCCTCTATCTGAAACTTAAAAGTATAGTTCCCCCTCACACATGTGGCTGCAGCTCTGCAGCTTGTTAAGTTTTCATTCATGCATGAACTAACTGAGTACACCGCAACCCCACTGTGACTCAAAACAGCACTGGGCCTCTTCTCTGCAGCAGCGTTAAGTGCACACACTAGATATCATGTGTACTTTTATACTAATCCATATCCTGTCAACCTTTGTGAAGATCCTAGGGCAGAAGCTCAGCAACTCTGGTACTCAGTGGTTTGCAGCACTCAGCCAAGATCAGTGGATAATTTTCCCTAAGTGTATATGTGCTTAAGCAGTACCTACCAATTATATTTTCTTGGTAGAGTGCAATTGTAGTGTGCCTACTATTCCAGATGTGTTCCTAACCAACCACATAATCACAAAGGCCTTTTTTTGTTTTTCTCCTTTGGATTCAGAAGCAGCAGATGGTAAGGGCTCTTTATCAGGTTGAGGGCATACAGGGCAGTAGTCACTCTTCTTCGTTGTTTTCATTCTCATTAACATGTATTAACTGCACATATTCATAGTGTACAGTGTGCAGTATGCTGTAATTAGCATTTTCTCCTCTTGGTCATTTCTATATGTTGGGAGACTTTGAACTCCACTCCTGTAGATCACCACAGGTTACTCCATTATGCAGTGGGACACCGGAACTTATTCATCCTATCTGGCTGTTTCAGTATCTGCCCTCCTTTTCTTTCTCTCACTACCCCAGCCTCTAGAAATCATAGTTTGGCACTGAATCAATTTTTTAGCTTCCATATGCCCAAACATGTGATATTAGACCAAATATCAAGTTTCCTGATTATTCAAATTTTGTCTCACAATTTATACTCAAAGACATCCTAAGAGGATACTGGTCTTAGAGTCTTAACTTGCAAAGGACAGACCTTCCTGCCCAGTTTGTATGGATTTGGAGTCCTGGATAGTCAACCTCAGCATCTACACTTGTATTTTCTAGGCGTGTGTGTGTATATAAACCGAGCATGAAGCAAAGAAGTCATAAATACTAGAAATAGTTAGGCAAGCAGGGCTAAGGGTCAATTTATCAATTTGATTGCTCTTCCTCAAAATACACAGTTCACATTTAACCACTAATTGTCACACTTGTTCTATCCCCATTCCCCATTCTACTCCACCTCCCACATGCACATCTCTGCTTCTGTCCACTTTCTTGCTGTTTCTTTCCACCATTCTCAGTAAGCTATGTGGGTAATGGAATTGATCATGGCAAGGGGGACGTGGCATCCTTCACCCGGTAGGTAATTTCCATATTTTCTTGGTAAAAAAAAATATGATTTTTTCTTAAAAATAAAAAAAAATTTCCTAGTGAGTTGATTTCCTGCCATTATCCTTGAAGATCTACTAAGATCATATAATTCCTTCCACTTAAATATTGGTTTCAAAAGCCTTCTTTTGTTTTCTATTCTTGTTTGTGGGCAACTGCCGACATATGCACAATTCTGGATTTTATTTTAAGTAATTTGTAGTTGACTATAGTTTATTTGTGCAATTGGTATAATTAAATCTAATTATATAATTGGTGAAAGACTGAGTAATCACATAATTAGAATGTGCAATAATAACTGTTTCAATCCCATTGTTATGACGTGCAATGATACAATTATGATGTAGAACAATGAGATAGCATTCACAGGGTACCCTGCAAAGAAATGATCCTCCTGGCCTCTTGGAACTCATCAAAGGCTGAAACCCTGGGAAGCCGCTGTCAGTATCTCACATTGAACTTCCTATTCATCACCATCTACCAATTTAACCTTGGAGAGTGACACTCTGAACATCACTCTAGAGAAGTACTCATGGTCAGACAATCCAAGACCCAAACTACCAAACTGCTGTCCCTGAAGCACAGAATGGACTGTGAGTTCCCAAAATTGTCATTTCATGGCTGTAGTAAATTTTAAAAATTCATTCAGCCTCAAGAAATTGGGCAGCAAAGTACCTTGTGATCATACATACTATCACAAGTAGGATGGCGGGGATAGAGATGACACTCCGGGCTTTTTAGGCATAGGAGCACCTGTCACCTTCTCAAAAAGGGTATGGAGACAGAGCACCAGAAAGGTGCTAGCTCAACCTTGACTCTTGTAGTTGGTGGAGAACTCTAACTTCCCTGCAGGCTGGACCAGGTGAGCAGTAGCAACTGCGACATCCCCAACTGCTCATTCTCCAGCACTGCTAAGCCCTCCTGTTCATGTCCTCCACTTGATAGAGCTCAGAGAACTCCACAAGCCCTAGATCCCTCAGCTGGTAGCCCTCAGTCTGAGCATTATTTCACAGTCCTCACTGTGCATTTCTGCAGCCTGCCAACCTTTCCCCCTGTGCTATCTGGTTGCTGCAAACCTCTAGGTGAGGCCACAGGGACCAAATGATTGGTTTCTCTTTCAGTTTGTTCTTCATAACTAATTATGGTCAAACTGCTTTTTTTCTCAGATTAGTTTGCTTCCCAAGTTTCCAAGGCTACTACTTTAGTTTTTGTTTTCTTTCCTGGCACTTAGTTTGTTTTCTTTTACTATAATAAAATGCCTGAGTCTGGGTACTTTATAAAGATCAATTTTTTTAATTGTAAAGGGAAATTTATTTTCTTATAAAGGTTGGAAAATAATGTGTTTTAAAAGTTTACTCAAGATGTTATAAGTTTTTAAATTAATTTTTTTTATTTTTTACATTAATTACATTTTATTCATTTTGCATCCCAGCTGTAACCCCCTCCCTTAATCCCTCCCAATCCCATCCTCCCTCCCTCATCTCCTCCCATGCCCCTCGCCAAATCCACTGATAAGGGAGGTCTTCCTCCGCTTCCATCTAACCCTAGCTTATCAGGTCTCATCAGGAATGGCTGCAATGTCCTCCTGTGTGGCCTGGCAAGGCTGCTCCTCCCTCGGGGGGAGGGAGTGAGTCAAGGAGCCAGCCACTGAGTTCATGTCAGAGACATTCCCTGTTCCCCTTACTAGGGTACCCACTTGGATACTGAGCTGCCATGGGCTGCATATGAGCAGGGGTTCTAGGTTATATCCATGAATGGACCGTGGTATGTGGTTGGAGTATCAGTCTCAGAAAAGATCCCTGTGCCTAGATATTTTGGTTCTTTTGCTCTCCTTGTGGAGCTCCTGTCCTCTCCAGGTCTTACTAACTCCCCCTTCTTTCATATGATTCCCTGTACTCTGCCCAAAGTTTGGTTATGAGTCTCAGAATCTGCTTTGATACACTGGAGCTAAACAGAGAATTCTCTGTAGAGGAATATAGAATGGCAGAGGAACACTTAAAGAAATGTTCAATGTCCTTAGCCATCAGGGAGATGCAAATCAAAACGACCCTGAGAGTGTACCTTAGACCCATTAGAATGTTATCCATTCTAATAAAAAACTCAAGTGACAATACATGCTGGAGAGGATATGGAGAAAGGAGAACCCTACTCCATTGCTGGTGGGAATGTAAACTTGTACAACCACTTTGGAAATCAATCTGGCGCTTTCTCAGACAATTAGGAATAGCACTTCCTCAAGATCCAGCTATACCACTCCTAGGCATATATCCAAAATATGCTCAAGTACACAACAAGGACATTTGCTCAACCATGTTCATAGCAGCTTTATTTGTAATAGCCAGAAGCTGGAAACAACCCAGATGTCCCTCAATGGAGGAATGGATACAGAAATTGTGGTACATTTACACAATGGAATACTACTCAGCAATTAAAAACAAGGAAATCATGAAATTTTCAGGAAAATGGTGGGAACTGGAAAAGATCATCCTGAGTGAGTTATTCCAGAAGCAGAGAGACACACATGGTATATACTCACTTATAAATGGATATTAGACATATAATATAGGATAAACATACTAAAATCTGTACACCTAAAGAAGCTAAACAAGAAAGAGGATCCTGGGCAAGATGATCAATCCTCACTTAGAAAGACGAGAAGGAGAAAACAAGAAACAGGTCAGGAGTCTACCACAGAGGGCCTCTGAAAGACTCTACCCAGCAAAGATCAACTATTTAACTTGTATTTCAAGAGGCTCCAGGCATCATTCAGGCATCACCGCCACTCTGGTAAGAGCCTTAAGGAGAACAGCATCACAATAGTGAGAGAACATGCTGCACAGAGGGATCAAGATAGAAAGCCAGAGCATTGGGAAAAATCCAGCTTGTGACCTCTGACTTGGCCACACCTCTGAAAGGTCTCACCAGTTCTCAGCATCATCACACTAAAGATCAAACTCCCAGCCAAGGAACTGGAGGAAACCAACCACAACTAAACCATAGGACATGTCTCTCCTGGTCCCTTCCTGTATCAGGTGAGCATCCAGAAAGTCATGCCCCAAATGGGACCAAGCTTCACTGTTTTCCTCCCACTAGCAGCCCACCCACCCAGCACCCATACATTTGTAAGTACCACCTTCTATCCTTCCTTCTTCTCAAAATATACTATCATCCACCTAAATAAACTTTCATCCTGCCTTGTCAGAATGCTACAGCAATGATCCCCTGTTACAGAGCTCTGGTGCCAAAGCACAACGTGTCTTCCTTCCAGAAAACTGTCATAGGCTCCTGGACTCAGCCTGCCTGGCAGCACTCACCCTGTCAGCCACTAACACTTCACTTGTCTGGGATGCTGACCATATTCATGTGGCAAACTCCACAGGGAATTCTGAGTTCCTGTCTTCCCTGCCTTTAGCTCCTCCCCGAAGCAGTCTCTTGCCTGGTGTCCTTCTGAGCATCCTGCTCTTTCTCAGTTACGCTCTTCCTCAGTTTCCCATTCAGGTCCCTCCTGCTTCATTCTGCTTTTAAATGTTGGTAAATCTCCCATGATCATCCTCAGACAACTATGTCTTAACTGTTCAATGTAAAATGTTCCTCACAGTCTTGTGTCCCAAACTGGCTGTTTTGGGAGGTTCTGGAACCTTTGGAGTGGGAGGCATGGTAAGCAAAGATGGGTCACTAGGCGAAGACACTGAAGGTTACAGCACTGGCTGGTTTTGCTTGTCAACTTGATACAAGCTAGAGCTATCAAAGAGGAGTCTCAGTTGAGAAAATGCCTCCATGAGATCCAACTGTAAGACATTGTCTTCGTTAGTGATTGATGAGGGAGGGCTGGTGCCATACCTAGGCAGATGGTCCTGAGTTCTATAAGAAAGCAGGCTGAGCAAGCTGTGGGGAGTAAGCCAGTAACAGACCCCACCATGGCCTCTGCATCAGCTCCTGTCTCCAGGTTCCTGCCCTGCTTGACTTCCTGTCCTGACTTCTTACAATGATGGACTATGATCTGGAAGTAGAAGGCAAAGAAACTCTTTCCTCCTTTTGGTATTTCATCACAGCAATAGAAACTCCAACTAAAGCAGTTACCTTATCTCACTTCCTGAATTTATCTGGTTACTTCCTGTTTGTTGCCCAGTGTGATCAGCTGCTTCCCACTCCGGCACCATAGGTCCTGGCCACATTGGCCAGTATGCTTTCCCTGTCCTGCCACTGTGAGCTCAAATAAATATCTGGGTTGCTTGTGTAAAGCACTGTCTCCATTATAAAAAAAGTGAGCCAAAAGAAGGAGAAGAAGGAGGAGGAGGAAAAGAAAGCAGAGGAGGAGGAGGCAGAGAAATGGGAAGGAGACTTGCTGAGAAGAACAGTTCCAGCAGGAGAGAGATGGAGGAGGAGAGGAGAGGTATGGGATGTGGAAAAATGTACCATGATATAAATATATGAAGCTATCAAATGTGTCAATCAATCAATCAATCAACCATCCAACCAGCCAATATCAGAGTCCAATCAGGGGATAGAGAAAAGGAAGAGGACTGGGTAAGAGGTTAAGATTGAAGCACAGAACCTGACTTCCAATCAGGCAATTTTCCAACACTTTACAAAATCCCTTGAAACATCATTACTAAGTTGTGAAAACTCGGCAGTTTCCTTTTAAGAGGTTTGGTGATGTCAGCTAGCTAGTAAAAGCCAAATGTGTCCTTTTGTTACGTGCATCATGTAAGATGGCTTCAGGCCAAGTTTTTTTTTTTAATAATGCCCAAAGAATGACATACAACTAATATATGACCAGCTACTCAGCTTTGAAGAATGTAAATTATTCAAATTTACTAACTGAAGTTAACACTAACCAAAAAAATGAACCATTATTTTATGTATCACCAAGAAACAAAACATTGGCAGTCAGGCTGCAAGAAGACATCATCATAAGAGATTTGTTTATTTCTTTATTTTACACTTATAAGAGACTATGTCTCTTTATACTTCCCAGGCCAGCCTACAGTTCTTGGGTTCACAAGCTCTTCCTGCCTCAACTCTCCCTGTAGCTAGAACTACAGGTGCATGCCACCACACCTCATTCTTTTGATTGCTTTACATTTAATTACTTAATTTTTGTAAGAATATTTTTGGCTACCTCTTCTCTACCTATTGTAAATGAGTTCTGTTCTCTAAAACAGCTGCTAAGGATGAAAACATGGATACACTTCATGATGACCTATCATAAAATGGGAAAGAAAAAAAAAAGAAAGACACACACACACACACACACACACACCTGGGCAGATAATGCAGGCTCTTATGCTGCAGATGTTTCTATAGATATAATATACAGATCGGAATTATTTACAAACTAACTCCTATTGTAAACTCAACAAGAGCGCTGTGATGGAGGCTTGCTCTGTTAACTTTTGAACGGTGGAAAAAAACAATGAGAAGCGCCAGTTCCCGATCTGTTTTAAACTTAGTTCTTTTTCTCTTTTACGTGACACCCACCTATACAGACTCACTCCAAATCCATCTGGTACTCCTGGTGTGTAGGCATATCACGGGCACCAAAATGTTTCATAAACAGTTACCAATTTTACCTATCTACCCTGCATATAATTGGCATCTTCATAAATCTTTAAATATATTCCTGAACTCAAAAGAAGTATCAAAAGAATTGCTTTCTAGAAGAAAAAAGAAAAAGATGAAGCCAGTAATGGAACTTGTGACTGGCAGAAGTTGTGGAATTTAGGGTTAGGAACTTAGAGGTAAATAGCCTATGTTTTAGGCAGCAAAGCTTTGGTGCCAGGCTGCCTTGCTCCAAGCTCCTCCTTGATCAAGACCAGACCCAGGAGTCCACCAACTGTCAGACCCACCTCCTCCCTGGGTTTCTTTAAGCTTCAAGTCTCTTCTGCAGTGTCTCCAGGAACTGGCCAGTAGGATCTGGGATGGAAGGGCTGCTTTCCTTAGAACTAGGCCAGAGAAAATGTTTTTTCTCTTTAACTTGCTTCCAAGATATCAGGGTATTAAATGGGAAACTTGTATCGGAGGAGAGGTGAAAGGAATGCAGGTCATCCTGTGCATCGGCCACTGTAAGAGGAGTCTGCCTTAGGACACTTTATCATCACACAAAATGAAGTCACATCTCCACACTTCTGTGAGGCATTTCCAAAGATGTCTGACTTGGGAAGGAAGAGTCATTCTGGATACAGGCAGCATCATCCCATGAACAGGGACGTCACAGGCCTGAACAAACCAAAAGAAAGCAAAGGGCACACAGAACTCCAGCCTGCTTTGATTCCTGTTCCTCTGCTTCTGGACTACAGACTCAATATGATCATCTGTCTTGCACTCTGGCCACCATGCCTTCTCTGTCCCTGGAGATACAACGGACTGTATCTCCTGAAGCCCAGAGCCAAAATGAATCCTTCTTTCTTTAAGTTGTTCTTCCAGGTATTTTTTTTTTATAGCAACGAGAAAAATACTAAAAATACTAAATGAATGAGGTTAATTGTGTCTCTCTCTTCCCTTCTTGGTGGGATAGAATGTCTGCAAACGTAACATCAACCAAGCTCTTATATCTGATCTTTTTTTTTTTTTTATGAACTAGGCAAACCTTCCAGTGTCTGCCAATTAGTCGTGCTCTGGGCACATGTGACTCCCATATGCATGAGGCCACCTGCTTTCCTTTCCCTAGAAACTAGAGAATTGGGGACCTAGGCATCACTGACAGGCCACTAGCAAGTAGGTGGTACCCAAAAAGGCCTGTTGAAGCTCAATGAAGTCATCAATCTCTCTCCCACACGCATAGATTTTAATAGAGAGTTATAGGAGGAAGGCTTATCAATGAGGACGAATCACCATGTTCACAGGAAACAATAAACTAGTGACTTGAAAAGGAAGTCCTTGAGGATGGCGCTTAAACCAGGAGGCTTACACAACCATAACTATTCACAGTGTGAACAGTGTTTACTCTTTGTTATATGCTTGGCAGCCTGCCTTTACCTTCTGTCCTTCTCTTCCCACTGTCCTTGTCATCCTCCTCTCCCTTCATCACTGCTTAGTTCTCTCTTCCTGAAGATCCCAAAGGAAATTTCTCCAAAATAGCCTCTCAAACACTCAATTAAAAAATAAATAAATAAAAGAATCTTTTCCCAAATGTGTGATCCAGAGACATCTTTGAGTCTAATTAAAGGCACAGATGAGCCTCGGGGGCCCCATAGACTTCATGAAAGACATGAGAAACTGTGAGGTGGGTTGCTTCCCTTCTGTATACATACCCAGAATGTAAGATTTTCATTAAATTTTCAGAATCCAACATCTCCCCTACAGATGTCTTAGGGTGGTGGTGCTTCAGGCCTTTAATCCCAGCACTCAGAGACGCAAAGGCAGATGGATCTCTGCAAGTTCAAAGCTAGCCTGGTCTACAGCAAGAGTTCCAGGACAGCTAGGGCAACACAGAAAAAGCCCTGTCTCAAAACAAACAAACAAACAAAAAGAAGAGGAAGAAGAAGGGGAGGAGAAGAAGGGAAAGAGAGAGAAAGAAGAAAGGAAGACCTTTAGGTTTCAAAGGGCTAACCTGTGCCACCTTACCTCTGCATCCAAGAATATTCATGGTACAGCATGGAAGAGCCTGGGCTTTGCAGACCAAAAAACCCAGAGTTCTAATTCCAGCTCTGATACTTCTACGCTGTGTGAATTGAGACAAATGTCATAAAGTCTCTGAGCTAGAGTTCTGACTGATGATGATCATGACCTCCACAGATGATAAGATTGACAGAAAGAGGCAACTCTTGACTCTGAGAAGAAAAGATGCCCCTGTCTGTGAAGGTGCAGCAAAGGCGCTGTGAAAGATCCAGGTTCCTGTGCTACAATGACAGCTGCTAAAACCACCAAAAAATCCATGAAAATAATAAAAAGAAGACTCAGCCTTGAATGCTATTGTGAACTAAATACCATCTATAGATTTTACAGTGATAGAGTGAGCTAAACTAAAATAAGTCTCTAACCCTCTGCTTTTTCCTTACCCTGAATCTCCTTGTAAAATGTGACAAAATGAGGTCTGGCCATTTCAATCAAATAAACTGTGAAATTGCACTGTGAAGCGCTGAGATGATCTAGGAAAGCCTGCATAACCAGGTGCCAGGGACCTGCTGCAAGACCCAGCTGATCCTGTGTCAGCAGCCAGCTTGACTCCAGCTTGGCCAGTTGGCTGCTTAATGTCAGTGGGGAAGTTCTAGATCCTCTAGTGACCTGCCAGCACGGCTGCAATGATTCCAGGAGCATCCTGAGAAACTGGCTCTTGCTTCACTGACCAGGACTCAGATTCAGAGAGATTGGGCCAGGAGAAAACTGAGACCAGAGTGTTCCATCCTTGACATTTCCATTGCTAGAGGTAAAGTCCTTGCCTCTCCCAGAAAAAAAAATGAACATCGGTCTTGGGAGCTGAGATAAGGAGGAGACATGCTGTATCTTATGAGCTAGAGGATGAGGCATGTTATTGAAAGGCTTAATAACACTGAAACAATGCTAGAATTTCTCTTTCTTTATACAGAATTATCATCTGGAAACCATATATAGTGGGTGTGTACTCATTTTTTTTTAAATCGCATCATGTAAACTGGAATGTGCTACCTTTTCAGATGGCACTAACCACTGTCCCTTGCTCATATGGATGCTACCGAAATGATTCTTGAACATCTAGGTTTTCAGCTCTAAAGTCCTTATCATGAGTCCCCATCCTCAGCTACAGAAGCTGTCAGTGTTATAAAAGTAAGCTGAAAAGTGCAGGAAGGTGGGGATGTGGTTAGACTCAACTAGAAGTGAGACTCTCAGGACAGTGGGAACCTCTAGAGATACTTCCTTGATTAGCCACATAGATATTAAGACTGGAAGCTCAGGAGCCAGAGGCCTCAGGACTGAGACACAGGGAGTCAAGGAAAATGCTACTCATAAGATCATGTTCTCAGATATGGATCCTTTTGCCCTCCCTCTCACTTCGACTGGCATGAGCCCCCTTTGCTTGAGGTGTCAATTAGCAAATCAAGGAGATCTTCTTAAGTAACACAGCACAAAAAAAGAGTACATTGGCACCAATCAGAGGTCATAATACAAAGGATATGGAGGGGCACAAGTCCTGGTGGTATGGGTTCACTTGCTAGAGAGCCATGAAGTGGCTATGGGGTGCTTTCACAAGTTAGTGTATCTTCCCACCATCCCAAAATATCTATTAGAAAGAATTCCTATAGCAGGTGGCCAGCACAAGCCTGAAGGCCCCAGAAGGCTGTGAGCATTTTATCCACCATGTGTCTTCTGTGTGCTTGCTACTTAAATTCAGACCCAAGGACATGATTGCCTTCCATTAGCCAGTCAAACTTACCCACCCTTCTCTGTCTATATTTGCTGTATTGTGCATGTATTATGGCCCCAGACATACCTCTGAGTCCTGAAGTTGTAGTTAGTTTTAGATTCAAAGTTAGGTGTCAATTATTCCAGTTTCTGATGTGACTAGCATCCAGGCTGCTACATGACAATGAAGAAACCAGGACACCTTGCAATGATGATAGTCTTTGGGCTCGTTCCCACATAAGGCTGACACAGACTTATGACACAGAGTCCCTGAAGAAAGGATTCCTATGACATAGATTTGGAGGATGTCCTTCATCTTTTGTGTGTGGTTCTGGTTGTAGTTTCCCTTACCAGACTTTTTAACCTAGAAAATCCTGATTATGACAGAACCACCTCACGGGCTTAGGGTGAGGCTTTATGAGTTCATAAGAAAACAAGATGTGGATTAGAACATGCTCAAACAGAGTGGGGCAGTCAGTACCTCTTCATTGCTATTGTGTCATGGCTACCACCTGTCAAGCTCCGGGTGAGACTGTGACCACCTTGATGGCAAGGAAATTTGCATATTCTCTTCAGTGACCCCAGGATGGTCTGATATATGCTCAGGCTCAGTAGACGAATGATGGGTGGATGGGCAAATGAGCCAACGCAAATCCACAGCAAATAGGCACTGACTTATTTATGAAGAGCGTTGCAAGGCTATGGAAGCCTCCAGAAGCTCCTCTTCATGGTGCCCTGAGACAGAGGAGGACAACTAGTGTCATGCTGCACAAGGAGGAACCAAGCAATGTGAGGACAGACAAGGGGAAATGGATGTTGTGTCAAAGGAAATATGGGTACTTTTCCAGAGAGAAAATGTGGGAGGCAGAGCATGGACCACATGTCTCTAGTGGCTCAAGCAGATTTCCCCATGCAAAAGAAGGAAGTAGTAAGCTCTCAGGAGGCACTGTTACAAAAACCATAGTAAAAGCGAATTCTAATGTCCCCGGTAATCCTCTAGGGAAGGCTAGTGGGCCTTCCTCTCCTATCTGGCAGCCTTCATCTCTCAGCAAAGGTTTGAGTATGGCAGTGAAGTCCCCTGCCTCTCTGAACCTAGCCTCAGGCAAGGTTACAGGATAGAATGCGCCACACAGTAAACATCACTGGGATTTGTCCTTCCTTGGGTCTTAGGAAATGGTGGGGACCAAGGACTAGCAGGCACCAGACATCATTGAGAAGGGATGTACCAACGTCGAACCTGACACAGCCAAAGTCCCTTCTGATAGCATTGTGGTCCCATAGTATAGGATCAGGCCCTGACCTAACAACTCCATGATGGCACAAACCTGAGCCCAGATTCCAAATCTACAGGTATTAACATGCCAGTGTCCCAGCATCTCTGTTGCCAAGTGATATGCAACATGTAGCATGTAACTGTTGCTGAAGTTGAAGAGAAAGAAAGACCCTATTTAGCTGGAAAAGGCAAATTCTAACAGTCGCTTATGATTTTAGATGTGGTATTTTAATCTCTTTTGAAATGCCAAATAATATTAAAGGAGGGCATGCTATTTTTATGATGGTTCAGAAAGGGTCACAGACTAATGACAGGTTGAGAACATTGCCTGGGGGTTCTTGCCCTTGTTATGTGTACACATCCTGTTCTATTCATAGTTGACATTAGTTGCTATATTCCTACACAGTCATACATGGAAATACCACCTTCCAGAAGAAAGACAAATGCAGCCTTCTTCTCTGAGATCTTGAACATTCTGAACTGCGCTTGTTTCCCAGCAATAGCTGATAGGAGCTGATCAAACACACAAGCCAAAAAACCAAATCTCCTACCTCTTTTTGTCTTTACCCAGCAAACCATCCTGGCCTCAGATCTCAGCCCCTGCCCCCCCCCCAAGCCTGAGACAGCAATAGCAGCGTCCTCTACAGCCACAAACATTTGTCAGCATGATTGGGTGAGGTTTAGCAGAAAAGCAATTTCTTTCTGGGAAAAATCATTTATCATGGACAGTCTGTCGAAAACAGTCTCATTGCAAACCCTTCCCTGGGAGAAAGAACTGACAACTGGCACTAAGTAATCTACAGCACGGCCATGGGGAGTCATTCATCTTTTGCTTGCCCAGCCCAAGAATGGACGTGTTCAGCATTGGAGAGAAATCAGTTATAGTTGCCCCAAAGGGACTTCAGGTGAAAGGTGAGGGGCTCCTGGGACCATCCCATACTTCCGGATGTACAATGAGATACTGACTCTGCTCTCAATTTTACTCATAGCCTGAGTTCAGAAGTGGAACAGCACAAGTCACCAGGGGAGGTGCATCTTCCCCACTTTGGGCTCCTTTGGCACTTTCTGTTTAGCTTAGAAGCCAGACTTCTTCTTGGTGTGTAATTAAGAAAAGGCTTATTGCTTTTCATAATTCAACTTTTCCTCTGCCTGCGGCATTATTTTCCTTGCCAGATTATAGAATGGCATTTATAGCATATTAGATAATTACTATGTGTGTGCTGTTTCCACTGACGTCAATGCTCTAGAAACAGAATACAAGGCAATCTGAGGTCCATGGAGACAAGAAGCAGAGAGATTTCCCCACTATATTCTTGCCTTTTGTGGGGGAGAGAATTGTTTACAAATAGAAAAAAAGTTATACAACTCATTCATTATTGAATGTCTGCCCAAACTCAGGTTCTGCTTTATGGGTATAGTAAGTTCTAAAAGATGTTTGTGGGCTCCATGGTTTTGTGGTTTTAAAATGTTGGCATCAGGCAGGGATAGTAAAGGATGAACTATCTAGAACCAAATTAAAACAGTCTTCTTCATCAATGTGTGGTTCCTACCCTACCTCAGAGTCACATCACACATGGCTATGCAGTCGTACTATACAAGTTTTGGGTCAATAATAAATCACCAAGTTTGGTGCATGAGAAGTTTTCAGATGAAACTCCGCTCCAGTTGATTTTATTTTGTGGTCATTTGTTTCAGTTATGTGAAATTCTGACTTTAAAAGAAATAAATGATTATAGCCCATCTACATGTAGAGTTTGAATTCAATCTTGTACCACTTGCTACCAGTTTAAAAGACCATGCCAATCTAACCTCCTTGTGCCTCAGTTTCCTTATCTGTGGAATACAAATGACATTTATATTTCCAGTCTGTTATGAAGCTCAAAGGAAAAGATATTTATGATAGGCTCTTAGTAAAGAGCATGCCACAATGCTCTTAGTACGTCTTAAGAATTATTCCAGAAATTTCTCTGCCAATGATAACTGAGGGACATACTACTTTTGCCACCTGGTCTAGAGTTTCTAGAGTTGATGTAAAAGGTGCCCAGGAGATCAATAGAGAAGGGAAAAGGTGAAAAGATAGAACTTCAAGGTTGGAATCAGAAGAGCACTCAGAGGAGCTACCCATGAGAGTAAGAAAGTAAGAATGGAAGATTCAAAGACCAGAAGAAAGTCTCTCAACTGGTAGAAGGCTATCAGGGCCTCTTAATGGCTTTATGTGACAGATTTCTTCTCCCACTCTTTCCTACATCAAGGATAGCCTATATTAAATGAAATTCTCTTAAAAGATTTATTTTTTGGTTTATTTTTAACTGTGTGTGTATTATGAATATGTACACATGAGTGCAGATGCTCCTGGAAGCTAGAGGAGGGGATCAAATGCCCTAAAGCTGGAGTTAGAAGTGGTTATGGGCCACCTCCATCTCACCCATTCCTGCAGGAGAAGGATTCTCACCGGGGAACACCGCTGATGCTACCAGGCATGTATTTTTGCCCTCAGAGTGGGTTAGATCTGCGGCCTCTGGAGATGAAGCAGATGACCTCAATTTAGAATTGGATTACTTTTTAAATTTCTAAATTTAAATTTAAATTCTTCACTGTGAAAGCCCAGCTCTGCCTACTACACCAAGTGTTTCAGTTTGACACACCTTACATGGAGAAGTCACTAAGGCTGGGCTTTCCTATGTGACCCACAGGTGGAGAAGACAGGACTACTCTCTCCATTATTTTGAGGACACTATCTAAGTCCTACCATGACTATGTAAAGGCATGTTCCTCCCCTTTACCATTTACATATGTGGCTGGGAAAACTGTATTTGGGAAACATATCTTAGGAACATGAGTTGAAGTTTAGTCTTTTCTGGTTAATCTGAGATCTGCTCCCACTGAACAAAGCTGAGCATGAACATGAAAAGTCACAGCCTGGGGGTGAAGGCAAGACCATGTTTTTTCCCTTGATTCTGATTTCTGCTTTTCATACCGTTGTGTGTAGATGAACATGCATGTGGACATGTGTGTGAATGTGTATCCAGATGTGTGTGAGACGTGTGGCTTTACCTATTAAATGGCACAGTGAAATCAGATATCTAAACAGCTCCCAACACAGCTCTCCCGGGGCTGCTGCTGTGTAAGTCGGCTTCTAGTTCTCCTGTTAAATTTCCATTGCTTTAACAAAATACCTGAGATAGACAACTTAATAAGAAGAAATATAGGGCCAACAAAATGGGTTAATGAGTAAAGATGTTTTCTGGAAAAACCAAAGACCTGGGTTCAATCCCTGAGACCTCTGGTAGAAAAAAACAAAACTGACTCTCACATTGTCCTCTGACACACCTCCATAGGTGTGCTGTAGCATGCAACTGTCTCCACACACACACACACACACACACACACCACACACACACACACACACACACACACACACACACACACACACACACACACACATATATATATATATATATATATATATATATATATATATATCAACCCTAAATAAGTGTAAATTTTAAAAAATGAAAGAAGAAACGTTTATTTGGCTTATAGTTCCAGAACCTTCAGTTTCTATCTCTTGATCCTGTCACTTTCAGTGGGTAGCAGCTAGCGCATCAGCTGGTGTAGGAGCTGCACTCACTTCATGGCAGCAGAGAAGCACATGGAGAGAGAAGGTACCAGTGTCTCCATACCCTCTTCAAAGACATGCCTGTAAGATCCAACTCTTGAAGGATCAACCACCTCCCAGGACCTCCTCAAGCTACCAACTCTTTAACATGGGCCTCAGACATTTTGGCTTATCACCGTAGCACTCTTGATACTTCTACAGAGTGTAACCATGACTCCGAGAGAAAACTACCTTCTGGGAGAAAACTACAGCTGATAAACTCAACAACTTAGGAGTCCCTCTTTTCCCCCTAATTTCTAGCTAAAAGGAAGTTAGTAATGGAACCATCAATCTTTCAGCAAAGACTAATGAGACAGCCTTCCAAATATTTTTCTTACCTTTTCATTTCCCCTAGCCAGAACTTTTTTTTTTTTTGATTTATTTATTTTTATCTCAGTCACAGGTTAGGTACGTTGAATCCCAGGCGTAGCCCCCTCCCCCATTCCCTCCTACCCTCCCACTCCCTCCCTCATCTCCTTCTTCCCCGCCCCCTCCAAGTCCACCAACAGGGGAGGACCTCCATCCCTTCCATCCAACCCCAGCTTATCCTGTCTCCTCAGGGCTGGCTGCAAAGTCCTCCCCTGGGATCTAGCCAGTCTGTCACTCCCCGGCTTATATGGGGGAGGGTCAAAGAGTC
>CM053766.1:89889295-89978234 GCA_028658305.1 Pachyuromys duprasi
CTTGCTTTTTAACTTCTTGAGTTCTTTATATATACTGGATATTAGCCCTCTGTCAGAAGTGGGATTGGTAATGATCCTTTCCCAATCTGTTGGCTGTCGTTTCGTTCGGATGACAGTGTCCTTTGCTTTACAGAAGCTTTTCAGCTTCATGAGGTCCCACTTATTGATTGTTGATCTTAGAGCCTGTGCTGTTGGTGTTGTATTCAGGAAGAAGTCTCCTGTGCCAATGAGTTCTAGCCCTAGCCAGAACTTTATCTTATAACAACCTTATTGAGTTATAACTCATGTATCATATAATCCATGTACTAAAGTATATGATTCAATTGTTTATTTAGCAGATACAGACTTGTATAAGCATCCCTAAACCAATTGTAGAATACTTTCCTCACCTTAAAAACAAACACTGCATCATTCCACTATCACCCCTACTGTGCCTGCTAACTCTGGCCCTGAAGCCCTAAGCCAGAACAAATCTATTCTTGCTTCCATATAGTCCCCTGTTCTTGACGGTCAATATCAATGGAGTCACATATGAATGATCTTTCCCAATTCTTTCACATTAGTAATCAATGGTTTCTAGGTTCATTCATGCTGTGGAATATGTGGAAACTTCTTTACATTTTATAGTAGAATCATATTTCATTGAGTGGATATATCACATTCTCTTAATCTAATCACCCACTGATGGATATTGATGGCACTTCCCACCATTGAACTATTATGAATAATTATAAACACTCCGTATAAATTTGGTGTGGACAAATGTTTTTGGTGCTCTCAGGTAAAGACTTGAATGGAAAGATTATTTTTGAGAAATCTAGAGCTTTTATGCCATCTTAACAGCAACACATAAGGATTGCAATTTGTCCATATCCTTGCTGGTGTTTGTTCTGAGCTTTTTTTTTATTCTGGGCATCCTAATAAATGTGAAATGGTGTCTTGTGGTTTTGATTTGCATTTTCTTTATGACTAAAAGCTGAAAATGTCTTGATTTTCCTTCATATGCCTGTTGATCATATGCTTATCTTCTTTGGAGAAAGATCTATTCATTAACTCTTCCCATTTTAAAATCAGGTTATCTTTTCATTGCTGAAAAAGAAAAGCTCTTTATGTAGCCCAGATTGAATACATGCCCTGCAAATATTTTCTCCAGCTCTGTGGGTTGTAGCTTTCTTCATCGGATCCTCGGACACACACAAAAAAAAACCTTTCACTCTTACTGATGTATATATTTTGTTGTTATTGCTGCTTCTGCTTATGGTATTATGTTCAAGATTAATTCTAATGAGTTAATTCTAATCAAATCTAATGTCACAAAAGCTCAACCCTGTGTATTAGCTTTGTTCTGGTAGGGAAAACTCCAGTCGTCTTTGAGTTAATTTTGCTATGGTATAAGGTATTGTTTTGAGTTATTTACATGTGAATATACAGGCTCTCCCATTACTACTCAATAACAGGCTATTCTTTACTACATTGAAGGATCTTGTTATCTTTGTCAAAAATTTATTCAACTATAGCAATATGGATTCATGTCTATATTTTAAAATCTAGTTAATTGATCCTTATGTCTAGAATAAACTTTAAAAGGCAGAAATCATTTTATTCTTATGTCTGAAGCCAGAATTCAAACTACACCATGAAGAGCATTATAGTCTCTGGGTTCTTGACCTTGGCCACAGATCAGCAGTTTATAGAGTTTATTTATGGAATCCACCAACTTGAGTGAGAAAAATGGCATCTTTATTTTCATTAGCCTCTAATTCAAATCTGTGGTTTTCTCTCATTAAAACTGGAGGCAACCAATAGAAAATATGAATGATTTTGATAACAGTAGAATCACAGATATCATTTACAGATGAGATTACAAATGTGGCATAACTCTTCAAACATATTAATCCTGCTGATGACTTACATTGGTGTGTTATGTGGATAGCTACTGATAAAAATGTCTTCATCAAGAATTAAGCATACCAAACATAATTTGTTTCTTAGATTACAATAACTGCATTTAAATTTCCTTGTAATTCAATGTTTCATGATAGGTATTTATAAGTTAAAAATATTCTGACAAGGGAGTCATAGATTTCATTAGACCATTAAAGGAGTCCCAAATACAAACACACACACACACACACACAAAATGAAGAAATCTAGCTTCCCTCTTTTCTGAGACTGATAGTCCAATCAAGGACCATGCATGGAGATAACCTAGAACCCCTGCTCAGATATAGCCCATGGCAGCTCAGTACCCTAATAAGGGTAACAGGGACTATCTTTGACATGAACTCAGTGGTTGGCTCTTTGACCACCCCCCAAGGGGGAAGCACCCTTGCAAAACCACAGAGGAGGACAATGCAACCAGTCCTGATGAGACCTGATAAGCTAAGGTCAGAGGAAAAAGGAGGAGGACCTCTTCTATCAGTGGACTTGGAGAGGGACAGGGAGGAGATGAGGGAAGGAGTGTGGGATTGGGAAGGAATGAAGGAGGGGGCTACAGCTGGGCTACAAAGTGAATAAACTGTAATTAATGTAAAAAATAAAAATTTAATTCAAAAAAGAAAAGAAATCTAGCTTCCCTCATTATCAATATTATTTTCTTCTCCATATTTATCATCAATGAAATCATCACATTTGTCAATTTGTGCATTTGTCTCCCCTCTGGCACTAGACTATAAGGTCCAAGAGCTTCTAATAATGTATGGCACATAATAGCTATTCAATAAACATGAGATTCAAAGTCATCAATCATTTCAAAACAAGAGCTAAACCACTGATTTAATGAAAATGAGGATTAATGAGGTCAAACTACTGATGTGCAATTCATTGTGAAAATGATTTCATGTTTGAGTCACCATTTTCATCTAGTTTAATAAATACCACTGTGATCTGTGCCCAGTAGTAAGTACCTTATATGCAGAAATTATTACCCATGTTGACAGCTGAGGAAACCATGAGTCAGAGAAGTTTACACCAACACAAGATCACCCAGTTAACAAATTACAAAAGGATGATCCATAGCCAGTCTACCCACATTTCACTACAATATGATGCATCTCATGGGGGTGTGGAATAGTAATGGTAGAGAGAGGAAAGAAAAACTTGCTTATTGTTCAACCAAGAAAGATCCCATGAAGTTTTTAAAAATGCCCTGGAATTCAAAAGTTCAGCAGATGTTTCCAACAAAATATTCTTTCCACTCTCAGGTTTAAGGACCATGGCAGAAAAACAGCTGAGCAGAAACACAGAAGCAGGTACTGACAGGTCACTCCACGTGAAAGGACACCATTGCCACCCTGTTTAATAAACACCAGTACACCCCATGCCCAGAAGTAAATATTTAGTGTGCCATGTGCCCAGCAGTAAGTGCCTTGCATTCATTGGTAAATTATTGTCCGTGTTGGCAATTGAGGAAACCAAAAGTCAGAGGAGTTGACATCAACACACGCTCACTCAGCTAATGAATTACAAAGTGATGATCTGTGCCCATTCTACCTGCCTGAGCAGAAAAGCTTGCCTTTTCACACACAATTAATACCAATAAACATTATCCAAAGTCTGTTCTCTCCTCCACTGGGGTCAGTTTGCATCTCTAAATATTAAGATGTGGCTTCATCCAGGTGAAACATTAAGGATTTTATTAAGCTGAATTTCAATTGTCCCTGCTTAGAGGTCAGGTTACAAAGAGACAGTATGGCCCCCAATGGCAGGCTAGATCTGCTTTTTTATTCCCTAGCTGAAGATCTCAGAGTTATCTGACTTTGACTTTATCTGGCCTTATAGTTTGGAAGTTAATACCTGTGTAGAGACAGGTATTATCCTTTAAGGCCTTTGAGAGTTACTGGAGAACCATCCATCAGGCCTGCATAGAAGCAAGACACAAACAATGTCCTCATCACCCCAGAGCAGCAGCAAAAGGGTTGGAAGCAAAGAATCCCTATGACAAGGGGACTTTCTGCCTCTAGAGCATGCATTCAGCCCATACCCCCTGGCCAATCTCCTGCTTCAGGCTTACCTTACCGGTAATACAGTCTACAGGTACATAGGGTTTAAAGGGCTGGAATAAGCCATGTATGTTTCCAACAGTGATGGTGTCCACATGAACAAAACCTGTGGTAATTAAAGTTCAGCAAGTTGGGTTTCCCTCATTTCTGATTTTTGCATTGGTGGTAGAAGAAGCCAATTGTAGACTCTCCTGGAAAAGTCTGTACACTGGCCTTACTGCATGTCTTACACAGAGGTTTCATTTGCTTAAAGGAAACTCCAACCTTGCTCTGGCTTCTAGAAGGCATTTTTCTAAGGCTTTGGAATGCCATAACTGATAAAACTGTCTTCACCTGGGTGTTGGGCCAACCAGATGGGCATGGTTTGATTCTGGAATGTTTAACAGTGTGATCTGAGAAAGAAGTGTGGAGACTGATGGCTAGTTAGCCATGGGCATAAACACCAGATTTACATGATTACACCCAGTTAAACTGGGCTCTGAGGCTGAGCTGAGCTCTCAGTTTGCATGTGTGCATGGCATGTGGGCACATGTGAGTAATGCAACCACCATGTACCTACGTGTGAAACTTTCCCAGGCTCTGCTCTGTGCACATCTTCCCTTGGC
The DNA here is from genome assembly GCA_028658305.1 of Pachyuromys duprasi. Taxonomy (NCBI): domain Eukaryota; kingdom Metazoa; phylum Chordata; class Mammalia; order Rodentia; family Muridae; genus Pachyuromys; species Pachyuromys duprasi. Next base: position 89,893,902 of record CM053766.1, read on the forward strand.
CAATCTAATCTTGGTCCTTTCCCTGTAATAATCTATCACCATGAATGCGATTACTTTTGTAAATTCTGGGGTCCCTTCTAGTGAATGCTGAAAGTAGTTTGGGGCATGCCCTTCCACCTAATTACCAATGAAGGTGAAAGCTGAGAACAGTCTTGGGCTATGCACCTTACCCCTACTTCTGTATTAGGTAATCTTAGCTAATTGCTTTGGACCCAGTGCTAGCCTGCCTGCCTTCTCCAAAGATTCCTTAAATTCCTGGAGTCCAGAAAGCACACACTCTCATAGACTCCAACCTAGTGTTTCTCAAGCTACATTTAGCCAATATGGTCAGAAATGTTTTACATTACAAATCAGAACACAGTGTCAATGCATCTAACTCCATAACTGAAGCAAAGGTACATAATATTATGTACACTCCTGGCTGGATCTGGGTCGTCCCTGGCTCAGTCTCACTTTGTGAAACAGCTGCATCTTTGAAGACTTGTTGCTGTTATGAACCATACATGAGTTGAGGTCTGCCCTTTCAGAAGCCTAGTAGTATCCACTACCCCATAGTTGACCACTGCACCACCTTCTAATATGCATTGTTTTCTTTCTTAATTTTGGTCTCTTGAAGACTAGTTAAAAGCTTCAAAACAAACCTTTAAAAGACAATGCTAATGACATCTGATGTCCCGAACTACATTCATGCTTAGTCCTGTGCCGAGTGCTTTCTCGTGCATTGTTATTGCTATTCCTCATCACCACAGTCACCCCATTGTACAAAGGAAAAAGCTTACATCTTGGAAATATTAGCTAGTTTGTTCAAAGATGCATAGCACAAAGCAGAATGGAATTAAACCAGGAAAGAGTTTGCTCCTGCTGTGAACGCACAAGGCGGCATCTTTTGCATCAATCTTCCCTTCTGCAGAGGGCCTCTCAGCATAGCTCCTGCCCCCTCGGTGGAGAGGGGCACTAGGAAAGCAATGGGAATGCACAACACTAGCCCCACCAGTCTTGGGAGGAAGAGGTTGGCAAACCATTCCTATTCCAGAGGAGCTGGAATCCCTGACCTGCCAGTATACAGCTCTCTCAGGCCTGTCTGTCACGGCTCCATGCTCTCATCCCAGAGGAGTCTCCTTCTTCCAGAACACTGGCCAACCCTGCCTGCTTCCTACTGCCTCTCCTTCCCCACTCCAATTAAAGTGTCACAGCTGGCTGGCTTGGAGACAGGTGAGGACAGGAAGGAATCTGGGAGAGACGGAGAGTTCAGGGAAGAGGGGGCCGTTCACAGCCACAGCTGCTCTTCTGCTTTCTGTCAAATTAGTCTGAAGCCTGGAGGATGAACCAACAGCGGTCCCCAGTGGCTCCACAAACCTGACTCTTCCTCCTTCAGGCTGGTCAGTAGATACATCTAGCTGGAGAAATAGCAGCTGATTATATCTGAGTCCAGTGGTGCCTGGGTCCTGGCACAGCATGTGGGGTCTCAGGTGACAGGACCAGCTGCAAATTGCTTGCACCCCCAAATCTCAGCTAAAGGACGATCCTTTCCTCTAATAACAGGTAGAAGCTCATAACCATGAGAGAAGCAGAAAGCTCTTCGATCTGCCCACCAGTATGCACACTTTATCTTGGATCTTTTCTATGCTGCCTAACGACAGTAGGGAAAACTAAGAAATCCAAGGCCTCCCTTACTTGGTTATATGAACTCTGTCTCTTCATGACCAAGTTCCCAATCATTAGCGTGTAAGAGCAGAGTGAATGACACTTGGACTTGGTGTGCAGGTAGAAGGGACAGGGGTTTCTAATTAACCTCTGCTCAACATTTAAGATTCTGTGTACCTACAGGATGCCTATGGTAGAAGAAACTGCAGTGAACTAGCAAAAGAAAACAGGTTTGATAGAGCAGAGGCCCTCAGTGTGGAATTCATGGACCAATGTCAGGGTCCCTGGCAAATAAAGGTTTCTGTAGCATCTATCTACTTCCCAAAGAAGGGTGAGCTTGACCCACAAGCCATCACATTCATTCTACTAAATAAGCTACATACATTACCTTCTATGTTTTCACTTGCTGCAGCGTTAACTGCTGCTCACTCATGCCTACTCCAAGCCTGTGTACATGCTTGCACACAGATGCACAGCCTCCTTTCCTGCTTCGCCAGTCTCATCCATGTCTGGTAACAGATTGTGTTTGAAGGCCCCAGCAGGCTGCCTGGCTGCCTGGTACATGTCTCAATTATTGATGTAGCTCTTTACAGAACTTGCTTGATTATTCTTGCCTGTGCTATTATGGAGAAGGCATGGCCCATAATGCACTCCTGGCTTGCTTCCCCCTGCTGCTCAAGGAAAAGCACAGGTGGAGACTCCTAATTGCATGCACGTTCTTTTCACCTTTCTCTGCATCCTGTCTCTGCAGCTCCTCCAGATATCAAGATCAAGTGGATCTCAAAATGAGCTACGGGTTTTCTGGCAAGGGGTGAGGATGGAGGTTATAGAAAGCCATCACTTCTGTTCTATCAGTGTGTGGGCTCAGAACACAGGGCAGAGTGTTCTCATGAAGGATAAGCTGAATCCCAACACTTAATGTCTTGTGCTCTCTCTACAACTTGGTCCTCTGTGTGAGGACACATGAAAGGAAGCTTGGGTGTGTTTTCATGCAGAAACCAACCTGATGGAATGGCTGGAGAGAAATCAAAGATACCATAAGATTATCAATCGTTTGCCTAGCTCTGAGGATATCTGAGTCCCAGGATCCATGTTCAAACAATGTCTGTTGCTACACTAACCTGAACTGCCAAGTTTCCATTCAAAACACAAAAGTTCCGTGGCTGAAGTGAAGCTTGCATTGGGTATTGTATCTGGAGAGCAAGTTCCCAGACACACTTTCATTGTGTTTGAAGGGACAACAGCTTAAAATTTACCAGGAAATATTTAATGCAATACTCAGAAAATTGTTATTTTTAGGCTGATGAAAATTGTGGTCAGGATTTATCTATGCCAATTTGTACTTTGTATCTATTTTGTTAGAAATGAAGCCTAGTTTGGTATAAAATGCCCATTTAGCAAAATAAGTCAGAAAAGCCTCCAATGGTCATTGACACTCTCACATTTAGTATCATCAAGTCTGTTCTGGTCAAGATAATCCACTAACAGAATAGACAGATTTGGGCTCCTCATAAAGAATTTGACAATTGAAGGGGGTTATGTTCACTTCCATTTATGTCCTGGAAAATACTCCCTGGTGACTTAGCAACCATGTTTAAAAGCTCTTGCAGTCCTTAAACAAACAAAGGAGTATGTTTATGGGGTTCTAAAGACGTTATTTTCAGAGATGACGTAGGGATTATGATATGTAGCTTTGGGGCTTTACAGTAAGTCACAGCTGATTTATTACTGTAGCATACAGTACTTGCTAAGGGGAAATTGAGAATTTAATTAAGCAGTGTTTAAAAATGTGTTTTATGAGAAATAACCCCTGGGCACATAGAGACCTAAGTTTCTCCATCTTGGAGAGAGAAAGGTCCATTTTGGGGGAGGGATGAAGAAGAAAGAGTTAACATTTCTTGGCACCCCTGGAGCTGAGCTAATTCAAGAACAGAAAGAGAGAGTTTAGAGTAGAGGTTGAAAACAAAATCTGGCCTGCAGAGGTGTTTTGCTTGGCTTGCTGGCACTGTGAGAGTTTTATGGCAGTGGCCAGTGTTTTTAAATTGGAGATACGATTTGTAAGGCCAGTTTTCTCCCTTCCCTTTGAAGTATCACAAGATCTGACCAAATGATTCTTTATTTCTGCTTGAGAACAATTGGCAGCAGTTGGGTCTACTTTAGGAGATACCCAAGAACCCAGAACCTCATGTTCCTCAGCAGATCTCCCCCAAACATTTCTAACAGCTCTGAATAATTCTCTATATGAACTTGAAAATGTCCCATGAAGACTTCTCATGATGGCATAGACTTATGGTAATTAATCTCAATTGTCAACTTGATGAGGTCTAGAATCACCTCTAGGCATGCTGTCAAGTATTATCTACAGTCGGCTCAGTGAAGTAGGAAAGACCCCGCTGTGACTGGGAGCATTCTGTTGGTTGGGCACCTGGACTATATAATATGGAAAAAGAAGATGAGTACTTACATTCATTGTTCTCTGTTTCTCGATTGTGGATGTGCTTCAAGTTCCTGCCACAACTGACTTTCCCACAAAATTGTGAGCTGAAATAAGCCCTTTCTCCCTTGAGTCACCTTTTCAGTGTATTTTTATTGCGACAGGGAAAGAAATAAAGACACCTCTTAAGCCAGGAAGGCTCATTTTCATGTACAAAGATTGAAAAGTACACTCTTGCCTAAACATCAGCAGGAAAACAGGATTGTTAAATTTTCTTAAAATTTTGATACATACACCAACCCACTGATTTTAATGTTGCATTGTTGCAGTTGGAATGTCATGAAGTCAAGTCACAAGACAAAGCTGGAGGCAGAGGCAGAGGCAGAGGCAGAGGCAGGAGGATCTCTGTGAGTTTGTGGCCAGCCTCATCTACAGAGAAAGTTTCAGGACAGCCAAGACTACATAGAGAAACCCTGTCTCAAAAAACCAAAAAAAAAATGGAAATGGAACATTTGTTTTATCTTATCTGCAGTAACTATGACATTGGGATGAATATGATGTAGGACATCTTTCTCGGAGAATATTTGCTTCACCATGGAAACTTCTAGAAGGGTGGGAAGGACAGGGCAGAGAAAGCATAGTCAAATTTTCCATCAGACATGGCAGGTATATACTTCTAAAGACCTATAGTACATCCTAATGTTCATTACCTTAATATCAGATAGAAAAAATAAAACCAAATAATAAGTATTTTAAATACTGATAAGTAATACAACTCGGATTCCTTACACTTGCTTTATATCAAGGCAATGATAAAATAAAACTTTTAATATTCTTTATAAAAAAAAGAGGACTCTACAAGCAAGAACACCTAGAGTAACAGGAGAGTCACCAGGGGGTGTCAGACAAATACTGGGACAAGTGCCATGTCTTGGATGTGGAATCAGAAGACAGCTCATGGGACTTGTTTCCGTCTTTCAAACATGTATATCCTAGGAATCAAATTCAGTCATCAAGATGCTGGCAAGCATCTTTACCTTCTAAGCCACCTCACCAGCCCTCTTCTGGTTTTTGAGAATGTCTCATGTTTCCTAAGCTGCTCTAGAACTCACTATGTAGCTGAAGCTGGTCTTGAACTCCTGCTCTTTCTGCCTGTACATTCCAAGGACTGGGATTACAGCCATGCACCACCACTGTCTGTCTAAAGCCAACCACTGCTCTAAGAAGATGATTTTAAGACTACTACTCTATTAGGTTTATACATTACTACTACTAATATGAGCACAAGTGCCTGTGCACGCACATGCATGCACATGCGTGTGCATGCGTGCGCACACACATACACACAAATAACTACCTCCCAAACATTTTGAAAAAGGACATCAAAAAGTCCCAAGGGCATTTTTGCTGCAAAGGATTCTATTTTTAAATCACAAATGACTCATCACTGGTCAGGGTCTTCCCAAAGTGACAATTTGTCATGGTGTTAGGACAGAGGACAAGGGCTAAAAGAGAGAAGTCACATGTCCTGAAGCTCATAAAACCCAAGTTGGAGATATAACAGCTGCTGCCACCTAGTGCCACCCTGGCTGGCTTTGCTGTCATGGGCACTGCCCTTCTGTGTGGATTACGGCATTCTGAACCAGTGTTTCCCTCCAGCTGGTTCACACTTTGGCTTTCAGCCATTTTTTAATGCATGTGTGCTGTGACTTTGGGGACAGCATTAGAGCCAATATGTCACTTGGGGGGAAGACCCAGAAGCTTGTGACATAAACTCAAATTAATTACAAAGTAAGTTTGGAACCTAAAGGGATGTGTTCCTTCACCTGTCCTCAAAACCATCCCTTAAAAAGCTGCCAAAGTGCTTAAGAGAGTGCTGGGTCATCCAAAACATTCTTTTAAAATCCTGGAGAGCAGTGAGAAGGGCAGAAAACATTCATTCTAATTTTTAAGGGTGGGGTAAATATAATTTAAAGGCATAGTTAGGAGAGTATTTTCACAGGGAAAACAAACAAGCCATTGGGCACAGTGTTCTTAAAAGTAATGCTTAGTAAATGCCAGAGACAAAGCCAAGGGAGCCTGCCTTGTCAACTTCCCACAACACAGCTGGATGCTTACTTCTCCAGAACTCTGAAATGGGGTTGAGAGGTGGGCAGGGGAAAACAGGCAGACAGACAGACATGCAGAAGGACAGGATACTGGCAAGATACAGAGAAATGTGGTCAAAAAGGATCAAAGAGATCCTCTTGCCAGTGAAGACAAAGGACACTGGCCCTAAAGTCCTTGTCTGGGTTTAATCTTTTCCACCTAGATTATCTCTTTTTTCTGTCCTGAAAGTCTACACCATAATGAAGACCCACAAGCCTAGAATTGGCACTAAAGATCAATATGCTTTGCTTTTCAGTAGGCAGTAAATCACGAGGCATCTTTGCTCACGACTTAAATTTGGTAGAAAGGACCCAAGAGATCAAGGAGAAAGGGGTCTGAGCTTAAAGAGCTCTAATTTCAGGCTGTAGCACTCTCCCTGTCTGGTTCAGTGACCTTGAGCAGATGACTTAATCTCTAGTCACCTCTAGAAGGTAAGGAGAGAAATTCCGAGAGACAAGTAAACTCAATCTAATGTTATACAACCAAAGAACAGACCTTGTCCTCTAAATCTACCCACCTGAAATTAGACATGTCAAGAAGTTGTCTCCATCTCCCTGCATCTTCTCCACCAGGTTTACCCCCAATTAAAGGAGGGGATTCTGTGGTACCAAATGGTTTTTAAGATGTGACATCATATGTTCCTTGAATGAAGGTTTAAGGGGTCCCTGTGAATACCAAAATCTATGCACCTTCAAGTTGCTTATTTGAAACACTGGGACATTTGCATACATCCTTCTATACACTTTATATAATCTCTAGATTATATATAATACTTAACACAATGTCAATGTTCTATTGGTACTAGTGTTGTACAGGGAATAATGAAAATCTAAGTATGTCTGTGTATGTTCTGTAAAACTGGGATCCGCTTAAACACTATTTTCAATCCACAGCTGGTTGAATCCTCAGATATAGAAGGCTAACTCTATTTCTATGTTGTCATTGCTATCAAACCTGAAAGCTCTCTCTCATTCATTTTTCCTACTCCCAATAGAGTCCCCTATACTTGCTAATAAGCTGCCTGAGATACACTCATACTCTTGACACTTGAAGATGTGCTTTCACATGGTACTCAGGGGACTACTTGCACAGTGAGGAGTGAGAACGCAGAGATTATCTCAGTGCTGTGAAAGGTAGAAGGAGGAACTCTTGAGAAACAAATAAAGTCAATCCACTGTGCCCTAAATGTACCTATATGGAAGCAGAGTTTTCAAGAAGGTGCCTCTTCTATCCCTGTATGTCCTCTCTGCCTGCCTTTGCTACCACGTTTATCTCTACTAATGAGAGAATGGCAACATGAAAAACTAGATGATGAAGAAAGGTTGGGTCAGGGCTCCTTACACATTACAGAATTCAATGGTACCATGAGAGGTTAAATTCTGACAGGGAATGAAGACTCCCTTTGGGAGTTATTTATGGCATCTACCCTGAAGGCATACCCTCTTTTCCCTTCTCTCAGAGGCACACCTCCTCCACCATCTGACGCTTTTTTTCAATAGCTGCTGGCTCTGCTGTTGTATTCCCCCTCACAGATGTGCAGTGTTCTTCTGAACACCCTGCCCTTGAACTTTCCTTACCCATAATTTTCCAACCCAAAGCCTGGCAATAAAGATGTCACTGAAAGATGGTGAACTTTGGTGGGGGGTGTATTGTTGAAGAGAAAAGAAAGAGATGTTTCGTGTGCATGGTGATTTGTGTTGACTTCTTGAACAGAGGTTAAGTGCATGTCGTGCCTTTTCAAATAGAGGAAGAAGGTGGAGTACAGGAGCTAATTATTCGGAATACTACCCAGAATGACCCTGATCCATTAGAGGAAGTAAGGGCTAAGATATTCCCAGGCACCTCTTCCCTTCCCTATGCCTTAGCTACCCAGTTGGCCATGTTGAAATGCTACATAAAGTTGAAAAGGAAAGCTACCGCTGATCACTCTCGAATCTACCAAGGGAACCCATGATCTATGCTGCTCCCACATCCCTGCCAAGTGGTTGGCCAAGAGGTGGGGCACATTGGAGGCACCAAGTCAACATCTGTGTATGATGATTTAGAACAAAAGTAATGAAAGAAGCAGGATACATGTATTTTTTTAACCATTTTAAGACCTTCCAATAAAACGTTTGGAAGCCAACTTTCCTTGTAATCTGTTAGTTTAATAACACTGACTTTATATGTGAATCTCACCTAGCATAATGCAAAACTATAAAAGATTAAACCTTGTAACTCTGTAAAGGATATATTTAATTAAGGGGAAAAGGCATCTCTCTTACCTACTTCAATGTGTCAAATAATATGCAAAGCAAAGTAGGTGGGGGTGGGGTGGAGAGAATCCTTCCTTGGAAGGAGTCCTCTGGGTATGAGGAGCTTTGAGAAACAACCATCAGCTTCCCTGTGGTCCACAGCAGATGTAAGGGGTAGGCCGGGGACAAGGTTTTCCCAAGAGCTGTCTGCTGTAGACTTGGCTTTCAAGATAAGAATGGGGATACAGACGATAAAGAAAAAAAGACGAATGGCCCGACAAGGCAAGGTGAAGCAGTTCCCATTCTTACATCTGCCCCAAGTTCTTCCTACAACATCTCTATTCTGGAGGTTCATTCCTTGACAATCACAAGTGACAGTAGGGTTGGGGAAGTCAGCAGGGCTTTAGAATGAGATCTTGGCTCCACTACTTGCTAGCTTTGTGGCTTGAAGCAAATTTTGGAGTTCCAGACCTTTAATCAGTAAAGTGGAGATGATAAAACTCCACTTAGGGTATTAGAAGAAGCCATTGAAATCATATGTAATGTGCTTAGTTCTCTAATTCACATACAGCACAATGATGGGAATCCAAATTCTCTTCACCCTTTTATTATTTTTCAAATTTGTATGTATGTACTTGGTTACATGCATATGTCTGAATGGGCATATGCAAGCAGATGTACGTGCACATGTGTTCACAGCATGTGGAGGCCAGAGACTGAAGTCAGGTATGTTTCTCAATTGCTTTCTGAGATAGAATTAGTCACTAAACCTGGTGCTCACAAATATGGGTAGGATAGCTAGGGACCCCCTCGACTCAGCTACCCCATAGCACTGGGACTATAGACACATGGTACTTCACTTGATTTTCCAATGGTATTGACAATCTGGACTCGGGTTCTCATGCTTTTGTGGCAAGCATTTCCCAATTCCCTGATTCTCCCCTTTAGAAAGAAAATTTGGGGCTGGAGAGATGACTCAGTGGTTAAGAGCACTGGCTGTTCTTCCAGAGGATCCAGGTTCAATTCCCAGCACCCACATGGCAGCTTACAACTATCTGCAATTCCAGTTCCAGGGGATTCAACACTTTCATAAACACACACACACATATGTATACATACATATGCAAATAGAAAACCAATGTACATAAAATTTTAAGAAGCGAAAAAATTCATCAGATGAAGAGATCAGTATTTCTTTGTGGAGTGGCAGGTAAAACTGTAAAAGCACAAACAGGGTGGGCTAAAGCTCTAGATATCTGAATTGTAAGAAGAGGGTCAGTTGTGTTTCCAGAGACTAGGGAAAAAATCTGGTCAGTTTCTATAGCAAATATGCTTATAATTATCTGTAACCGTACTTAACCATAAGCACTGTCACTACCTGTATTTAAGATTTTCACATTGAAGCTGTAAAAGTAAATGAATGAATGAATATAAAGTGAACAAGTAAATAAAATTGATGAAGACGGAGAAGAGAAGAGGCAATGAAGCACTTGGATAGGATGTGCTACAAAATTTGTGCTGTGGTTTCCTTCACCCTCCAAATGTCCATCTCACTCAAATAGCAGGGCTTAAACCAGAAGCCAAGAGCAAAAGCTGGCAAAGCTGCAGGCATCCCCCATGGTGCCCCAGGCATTTTGGTGCAGATAGAGTCATTAAGGAAGATTTTAACAATGCATAACCTTTCTGCTTCACTCTGCTAACAGCAGGTGGTATGCCTTTCAGAATCCAGGCTGCTTTGAAGTCGCCAGTGAGCAGGACCTGACCTTCATTTCCAGTATATGCAACATTAAATATTCATAATCCATGTAACTGAAGCATAAGAAGGAACAGCATTTAAGCATGAATCAAAGGAATAAATATCTCCCCACATGTGAGTCATCCTTTCCCAGAATACCACTGGAAAAAAGCAAATGCACAGAGCTTTGAGAGCTGCTTTGTCTTCCAACTTTCTCTTAAAATTATGGAAGGAAGCGGCAACAACTGCTGCCTTCTGCCATATATGAGTCCTGACCCTCCTACTGACATTTTGAGGTCTCTCCGTCCCTTACTTATTCCATTAGTATTTGCTCTGGAGTCAAGCAAGCAACATTGACATTAACATCACAGGACAGTGAGGGTCACATATGAATTGGTTGCACAATTAAAATTGAATGTGTATATACATGTGTATACATATATTGTGTGTGATTATGGGCACATATATGCCACAGTACAGGTGTAGGGGTCAGAAGAAAAGTTCCAGGAGCATGTTCTCACCTGGCACTATGTTGAGATATAGTCCCTCTTGTTTCTGATGCTGGGCTGTGGACTCCAGGCCAACTGGCTCATGTGCTTCTAGAGGATTCTCCTCTCCTTGCCTCCCATCTGGCCACAGGAGTGTTAGATTTACAGAACAACATCACTACTTCCACCTTTTAAATGTGGGTCCCAGGGATTAATGTCTTGTAGTCAGACAAATGGAGCAGATGTCTTTACCTGCTGAGACACCACTCTGGCCCCTGGTTATTCACACACACACACACACAGAGATATATATAGTCTTTGCCTGATAGAAATCAGAGTGGATAGGAGAAGTTTCTGCAGAGTCAGGGTCAGAATTAGGAGGTGGGGAATTTAGAGAACATGGATCTTTGAAGAGATTGCAGGTCTCATGAGGTATTGATATTATACCTGTCCCAACTAAGTCTTACTATAACATTTCCCTTTGTTTGAATCTTCCCAGCATCTTCCACTGGAATGATGAAGCACCATTTGAATGGATTTAATTGTGATTCTCTTTATCTGTTGGCTCTAGGAGAATCTTTCCCCGCTAGATGGCAATCATTGGAGAATACCCAAATGATTCTTCCCATACAGATTACATTAAAAAAAAAAAAATGAAGACCCAAAGGAGGACTTCTCAAACACATCACTGAAAAAAACCTACTGGGGACCTGTCTGTCTTGGACTAAGAATTGAAGAGAAATACTGAAGTCAAATAAATTTTGAAATGCGAGGAAGACCACCAATTACAATTACAATTACACCTGCTAATCACAATGTTAACCTGAACTTTCTTGCCTTTCTGCTTACTCACTGAGGTAGGATAATCATCTACTTGGCTTGCCTGTGTGCACAGTTTAAATCAGCCTCTCAGAGAACAGCTACCCCTGGGAACTGTATCATATGCTCATCTGCATCCTTTATAGTTCTCTTTTTAAATCTTTTAAATCATTTCTCTGTGTGTGGCATATGCATGTGTGGTACATGTGCAATCAGAGATCAGTAGAGAATGGTAAGTGTACTGCTTTCTCACCCTCTGACTTATTCCTTTAAGGCAGGGTCTCTCACTAAGCCCAGAGCTAAAAGGGCTGCCAAGCAATCCCAGTGGTCCTCCTGTCTTCATCCCCAAAGATCTAGAGTTACAGGCACATAGGACCATGCCCAGCTTTTTAGGAATGACTTGGTGACTTGATCTTGGGTCTTCGTGCCTGCTCAGCAGATGCTCTTACCCACCAGGTCATCTCCCTAACACCTCTTTGCATTTCCCAAAGGGCCAGGAATAGAAAGCTTTGCATCTTGAGCTTCCCTAACTGGGAGATGTCCAATCTACCAAGTGCGTGAAGACAGCTCCAGTTAAGCGTAAGAACAGAACAACTTTGTAAACCATGTCAGTCCAGAGAGGATCACTCAATTGTATTTATTTGCAGAGGGGTAACACTAATACAAATTCACCTCAAGAATTCCAGGCATTTTTCCTCTGGGCAGCAACTTGGTATAATTTTTAAGAGATATTTAACCTGCTTTCCAAGATGGCCATCCAAGCCATTTCTATTAAGCCAGAACTGGTTTTGAATGAAAAAGGTAAACCTCAAGAATTGACCACTTTTCTCAGCCTCATTCTATTTGTAGTTTATATGTAGAGTTTTATCTCATTTACTAAACTTGATTGCAATTGGATTAATGAATTGCATTTAGTGTTCTGACTATGACCCCATAGACTTATCACAAAGGTAAAACTATATGTTTTACTTTAATTCATCTCTATAACCTGAGCATGCTTGCTGGATTTCCATGAAAAGATAGAGGATTCTCTGTGTAGGCTGCTCACTGACTTCTCCACAAGTCAGAGTCTTAGGCTGTGGTCGCAGGGCTTGCTGAAGAAGTAAAAATGAAAAGTAGAGTTGCATATATAGCAACAGGTGTTCTGTTAAACAAAGTCTGTTCTGATAACCACACAATTTACATAGTTTAGGAGAAGAGAAAGGCTGAAGACATACTAAGGAGAAGAAAGACAATCTCATGTCTAAGGTTGCTGAAATTTTTGCTGGGGAAGTCAAAAAACAGAACTGAAGGTCAGCTTTGGTACAGACTCTTTGCAGGTTCCTAAAAGTTCTGGTTCCTAAAAGAACCAAAATCGCTGAGGGCTTCTAGCATTAGCTTCAGAAAGGCTTAGCAGAGTCAGGACTAAGCCCAAAGGGAGGGAGGCTGGGAAGGCAACAGCGAAGAGTATCAACCTAGGAAAACAGCATGTTTTGCCTTCCTCCCCCAAGGAATGCCAGATTCTGTGAAGCCAAAGGTCGTCTCCTAGTAGACACATTTTTTTTTAAAAAAAGACACCATCCAAATCCATCTACCAGCAACATTTTATTTCCATAACATACACAGAGGCAGAGAGGGAAACAAAGGAAAGGGAGGCATAGTCAAGGCATCTGTCCTTTAAGCAGTTCACCACACTCACCTTCACATAAGAGTGTGCTCTTTCTGGGGCACACAGACTACATATCCGAACCTCTTTCCTAAGCCCCAGCACAGGTGTTGACAGGGTGTGTACCCCATGACCCCTGGAGAGAGATTGGAGAGAGATGACCAAGGGCTTGAGAGTTCCAGGTCACTTCAAATGTAGTCCAGAATATCCAAGCAAATACGAAAAGAGGGCTTACCTTCACTCACAAGATAACTGGAGACTTCCAGACTGAATAATGCTCTTCTTTCTTCACTGTAGATTTCAGATGAAGAGAACATACACAATCTTGTCCCCTGAGGATGCTTAAAGGACCCACAGCTCATGACAGGTGAGGGCCCAGCCTTGTGTCTGCGGTAGGCAAAATGACTTCTAAAAGTCTCACGCTTGGCAGATTTCAGACACGGATGAGTAGACATGTTTCTTTTATTTTTCTTGATTTGACAGTTTGGCCTCCATAGCCAAATGCACAAAAATCCCCTGGCTAGTGACCAGATAGCGCTGGGAAATTTAGAATTTATGTGTGCATGAAATTGCCACCATGTTATACTATAGGAAAATGAGCATTAAGCTCAAAATTGATGTATGCTGGAGTCTGTTCCAACAGAAACACAAAGCAGGTGTCTTGGGATTAAAGTATAGGATCCAGTCAGGATTAGCTTTAGAGGAACGAAAGACACTCTCAAAGTAGACACTGAGGTCAGCAAACTCAAGGGCTCTCATCCTTGGCTAGAACTGCCAAGTTTGTGTCATGACAAAAAAGCCAATCTATCCCCAGATCTGTGTGTCTCAGATACTGTCAACTTTTAGATTGCAGTAGGATAGTTGGACTGAGTGATGTATCCAGCAGTTGTACCCAGAGCAATTAAGGGTAGCTATAGCAACTGGTCTCTTCAGTCTGCCTGAAAGTCTTCACCATCTATGAACCATGCTTACCCTAGAGTACCAGGTAGTGCCACTCAGAGGGTCTGTGTGAACACCACTCTCTACAAGTTCTCAGAGAGTCGTAGACCTCCTCCTCTGGGAGTCCTCCTGATTGCCTCATCCTATTTCCTTAGCGCCAAAACCGAAGAAGCACAGTGACCATTGCCTCAGCTATCAATTCATTTGGCAGGTGAAATCCTAGCACTGGGCTGTCTAATCTAGCTTCCAATATGATCTTGCCCTGGATGAGAAAAAGATCCTATGACTGTGGCCAGGATTGCTCAGACTTATCTGTTGGACTCTGTTGCTCCCTTCCAGAGGTTGCTCATTCCTGTAAGAACCCTCTTAACTTCTTGGCACCTTCAGTAAAACACTCCATCAGGAAACAGCTCATTACAAATAAATACTCAACAAGAAGATTTGGTTCCCCAGTGCCTCTCCCTCCCATACCAGCATCATCAACACAGCCTGTCTTCTGAGAGAATTTTTCCCCATTCGTAAATGCAGCACAGAGCAGCCCTGCCTTCCTCCAAGTCTTCAGCACTGGGATATTGTTGCAAAGGCTTGTTAAATTAATATGTTCATTAATATAAGGGGTCGTAATTGACCTAGGAAAAAATGGGCAAGACAGCATATATGCATACTCACTTTGAGGAGTCTATGAAGTATATTACAAGGGCACCAATGCTGAGAGCAAAGACTAACACGACCTGCAAAAGAAGATAAACATGCCATTACTTAAGGGCTGGGACCAGACTGTTTTCATTTCTGAGTGGCAGAAACAACTGCTTGGAGCACACAGTGCCTAGTACCTTGAGGGACCTGTTTCCACATGGCATGTGCTCTCTGCCCAGTGGCAACCCAGATATTGACTCTTCATGTGGTAGTTGGAGTAACCTTGCCCCTTGCCCCTTGCCTATAGAGGTCCATGCAAACTTCTCCCTCCTGTGTCCTTAGATTTTGATCTGGCCCTGTCACCTTGAGGACCACAACTGAAGTCAATAAATGGTGAGTCAAAAGACTTGGAAGGATAAAGTCTTTCATCCTCTACCAACCCTAGGACTTAAAGAGAATGGCTATTTTTAAATTAAATTCTTTATTAATTACACTTTTTTTCACCTTATATACCCCTGTAGTTCCCTCCCTCCTCCCATCCCCACCCCTCCCTTCCTCCCCCTTCTGCTCCTGTGTCCCTCCCCAAGACCACCGATAGGGGAGATCCTCCTTTCCTTCCGTCCAATCCCAGTCCATCAGGTCTCATCAGGACTGGCTACATTGTCTTCCTCTGTGGCCCGGCAAGGCTGCTTCCCTCTCAGGGGGACGTGATCAAAGAGCAGGCCAATCAGTTCATGTCAGAGACAGTTCCTGTTCCCATTACTATGGAACCCACTTGGACTCTGAACTGCCATGGGCCTCATCTATGCAGGGGTCCTAGGCTACCTCCATGCATGGTACCTGGTTAGACCATCAATCTCAGGAACGACCCCTATGCTCAGACCACTTGGTTCTGTTGCTCTCTTTGTGGAGTTCCTGTCCTCTCC
Source organism: Pachyuromys duprasi (assembly GCA_028658305.1). NCBI lineage: Eukaryota > Metazoa > Chordata > Mammalia > Rodentia > Muridae > Pachyuromys > Pachyuromys duprasi. The sequence goes on from CM053766.1 coordinate 89,909,550, forward strand.
AGATCCTACTATTTCCCACTCCCCTCATAAGATTCCTTGCACTCTGCCCAAGTGTTGGCCATAAGTCTCAGCATCTGCTTCAATAGTCTGCAGGGCAGAGCCTTCCGAGGCCCTCCGTGGCAGGCTTCTGACCTGTTCCCTGCCCTTTCCTTCTTCCGATGTCCATCCCCTTTGTCCTTCTGGATAGGGATTGGGCATTTTAGCAAGAGTCCTCCCTCTTGATTAGTTTCTTTAGGTGTACAGATTTTAGTAGGTTCATCCTATAGTATATGTTTATATGAGTGAGTATATACCGTGTGTGTCTTTCTGCTTCTGGGATAGTTCACTCAGGATGATCCTTTCCAGTTTCCACCATTTACCTGCAAATTTCATGATATCCTTGTTTTTTATTGCTGAGTAATATTCCATTGTGTAGATGTACCACAATTTCTGTATGAGAATGGCCATTTTTAACAGCTTTGTTGGGATATAAACTATGTCCATTCTGAGCATATCATTCCTTAATAACTTTTGGAAAATTTACTAACTTATGTGACATCACCGTGTTCCAGTATCAGAACACTTTTTATCATCTCAATAACATCTTTTTTTTCTTGTGAAATTAATCCCTGTTCTATCCTCTGAGCCCAGACAGTCACTAATCTGCTTTCTGTTCTACATAAGAAAAATCCATTTAAAAAGCACACATTTGCTACTACAGCTGTCCCCTTGGGTACATGTGTGAATAAGTGCTTATGTACATGCATACACACTCACACTACTTCTAGACAGATAAAATTTTGTTCAATTCTGTATGTGTTTATCAGACTTCTCAAGTATCTAAGGAAACCATTTAAGTGCAAAAAAGTCAATTAGGTCATCCATCTGACCAGTTAGTTATATGACAATCTCTAAGCTTTTTTGCATTCACTCAAAATCAATCATCACGAATATAAAAGACAGCTTTGGCATCTCTGTCAACGCACACCTGTCACATAAAAGTCCACTGAATGAACCTGTAGCAGATTAGGCTGCTACTGACATTTCTATACCTCACCCAGTGTTCCAATGTGAACATTTCATCTTTCACAATGGAAATGATTAATGACAACAACCAACAATTAAGGCTGAGAACAGAAATGAAATAGCACAGCCACACGCCATGCCTGCCTGCTGCTCAACCCTTGTTCTTTAGATAGACTCAACTCCTAAAGAGACTACAGGAATGATCCTTAGAAATGCCAGTCTTCCTAGGATTCATAGGGGGAAATGTGGCTGGCATTAGATGATAGACAGAAGTTAACTCTAACTTTGAGAAGACTAGGTATAATCAAGCTGTGGTGCATTAGTGTGTGTGTTTGTATGTGCGTGTGTGTGTGTGTGTATGTGTATGTGTGTAAAAGGAAATCACACACTCCAGTGTGCTTCTGTGTATGCTAATGTGTCTGATTAAAAAATGCAACGTGCATGTAATATTCATTTAAAGCACTTCAAACCCTACATGGAGCCACAAGAGAGAGATGACCAGCTGGCTCCACAGGGTAGGAAATAACTGGGCGCAACACAAGGAACATTCAGTGTTCTCAGCAACAGCTAGCTAGCTTTCTCAAGAGCAGTGGTTAGAGTACTACACCATTGGGGTTTATTTCATTCTTCCACTTTGCTTTTCAAATCAAGACTCCCATTGAATGCAAGGCAGCTCCTGCTGTCTATCTGTAACCACCAACAGACTAGTTTTTGGCTGGCCTGCCTCTGCTTCCCCTATTCACATGGGTTCATTCACAGCTTGTTGCAAAGATATACAGGAAACAAAAACATAAGCAGGCCTCAGCTTTTCATCCTAAAACAAACAGCATCAGATTAATTTTGAGCTGTGCTGCTATTTCTGAGCTATAAGCAGTTAGATCCTGGCCCTGACCTCATTCTCAGAAAGCTGCATAGGGAAGGGGTGCAATCAGAGCAGAGGGGAGGGGCCCCTTCATTCATAAACAGCTGATCGGGCACAAATCCCTATCCATTTAGCTCCATGTGTATGAATGTAGAGCTTCTGTCAGGGCACACGAAACAGCCCTATGCCACCAAATGCTATATCTTATAAAAGGAAAATCAAAGTCCTTGCAAATGGCACCTTTATTCTGTAAGAAGTTAGAATCTCAGCACTCCTGTGAAAGCAATGTTTTTCTAGCAGCAGGATAGCCAAAGTGACTGACACTAATTTGTCCCAGTTGTTTCCACATGGGAATAATGTGTCACAAATTTAAGCAAATCAGTGACAAGAGTTTGGAATACACCCTGATGGGCTCTTAAAACTCAAACAGCACCTTCAGAGAGGTTAAGAGCAAAAGGAACATGGAAGGGACATGATCCCCACACCACCTCCGCTGACTGGACCGAGGTTTGGATTCTGTGTCCTGCCAGAGGTTTTTTTCTCTCAGAGATATTGGGGAATCCAGACTGTCCTACCCACCAGGAGCCACTACAGGCAAATAATAAAATAATAACAATAATAGAATAGCACTCAGTAAGAAGGTGAAATGTGCATGCAAACTTTAACTTACTAACATTCCTTGTTATCGTGTCAGGCTTGACTGCACTCTCAGCCTAAACTCAGCTCATGCAGAAACTTGGCCATGAAAATATTAGCTAGACAGACTCAGCAACATGACTGTCTTGAAGCCTCCTGAGCAGAAGTCGTGACTCTTCTTTCTCCAGATTTCTTTCTCCAAAGAAAACATTCTAGGTTTTTTTGTTGTTGTTGCTGTTTTTTTAAGAAAAACCATGGCCAGTGGCTAAAGGCAGTTGCCAAACAAGCCTTACAAACTCACTGAGAATTGAAGGAAGAAACCAACCCCAAAAAGTTGTCCTCTAACTTCTGCGTCTGGGCTATGGTGTGTGTGCCCATACACACACAAACATACACACATACAGTGTTAAACAAAGTCCTATGAGGTTACATAATTAGTCAGTTCTCAAGGGGAGGTACAGAGAATGTCTGTGAAAGCGACTGAAGGCCAAACGTCAAGCAAGAGATGGAGGAGCAGGAACATTATTGGTTCTTTTCTCAGTATCTCTCCATTCTCCAACTAGTAGTTCTTTGTACAAATTACAGCTACCCTCATATTGCTTTAGTGAAGCACAGGCTACTGAAGATTCTTCTGCATGCTTCCACAGTCCTAGTGAAAAGGAGGGTGGAATTCCAAGGAATAGGGAAAGATGGCCCTAAACAAATCTCCCCCAAGAGCACAATGCACGTGCTCTCCAGCAGCTAAGTCATATACACCTTTAAAATGGCCATGCCTTTCCCAAACATGGTATGCTTTAAGAGATCATTTGCTCTATGCCTACCATGACACAGGTTCTGCTAGCTGTTAACAGAGTCTATATAGTTTGTCTAACTCCTCATAAGCAATACTCACCTGACCACCTTGGCTGCCTTGAACAGTACACACTGCCATGCTCTCAGACTAACTGCAAACACCCATATAAGCATAGAAACTGCTGCTAGTGTAAAGCACTGACTCCCCAGCTTAGAGCCACAAGGAAATTGAAAGTGGTATGAGAGCATGGCACCTCTGCTTCTTTTAGTGTACATGCTTTGACTGAACATACAGAGATAAATTGTTTGTCCTTAACTTTTGTCTTGAGTCATATCAAACTCCAGAAGAAGCTAATGCTCCCAAGACAGACAAATCACCCATGAGATAAGGACAATTATCCATGAGGTTCAAGCTGAGCTCTAGAGCCCAGGTAATCATCTTGCTGAAGCAGATAGGTGGCAAGGCAGCTGAGGTGACCGTGACTGACAGGTCAGGGCCTTATCAGAGCACTTTGTAGGCCTCCCTTTCAGGACAGCAGCTGAGATAATGATGAATGGGTGATAGGCAGGACCATCCTTTGACCAGGACATCTTTGCCATGCACATCTCTTGCCCTCTATTTAAGCCTAAACCTCATGTCAATATCACTGAAACAGACATAGGGTCAACTGGACTATTTTACAATACCAAACACTGAGTCTATTTCCAGAGAGCCAGATTCACTTAAAAACAAAAAACAAAAGCAACTTGATAAGTATCATTGGAACAATGGAGCATGACTCATGTATTCTCAGAACTCAAAATGAAACATGACAAAAGAATGCCAGGAACACACATAGTGTGTTAAAACAACACACACAAACACACACACAGTCCAACCTCCTTATCATGAAGAAAATAGACATGGACTGAAATGAGAGTAAGAGACTGGCAGCCATCTTCCTGGATGGAAATACCAGCAGGCCAGGAAGATCTTTCAAATGCCTAGGAGGAAAAATGTCATGAAAATGAAAAAAAGCATGGCTGAGTATAGCATATTCCCCTCAGTTTTTGAAGCTGCTGGGGAAAGGCAAATTTAGTGAAGTTGAGACAGGCAGATAGCACAGGAGGGAGGGCCAAAAGCTATAAAGCAAAGACTGAAAATTAGCATATAAAAACAAACTGGCAAAGAGGAAGGCTGTGAGGAAGTTTGGATGAGACCAACAAACTGGCAGCTGGCACAGGTGCAAAAGGTAAGGTCTGAAGGTGACCCATGCATCATTTTAGAATTAAACAACACAATCCTGGATGGAGACTTAAGATGCTAATGGGACATTAGACACATAAAGTTATATGTAGAACTATACATATCAGATAGAGCATGCACAGAAAAGCCAAATTACGCAGATGGTCAAAATGCCTGTATTATGGGATGTGAATGCTCAAATCTTTTGCACATCATGGCTGTTTATGTCATAAATTCTCTTTGATCTAGCTCACTTCCTCCATTGAAGTGGACTCTTTCTTAATAAATCATCTCATTCTGCTAACTACCATCTATCTATCTAACTATCTCTGTCCAGTTCTTTGTTCAGGGACACAAGAAACTAAGCCCTCTGTAGAGTCTATAGCAGTAGGAACATAGGCACCATGTCGAAAAGGAGGCTCTGCAGAGATGCGCCTAGAACTTCAATTCCAGTTGTCAGGTTTGTAACCATTCTTGTAGGAGTGAAGGTATGTAAGACATACACTTCAGTTCTCAGACTAGCGAGACAGTGGACCTTCAAGGAATTAGAACTTTCCCAGTGCTGGGTGAAGTGAAAAACTGGGATCCTGGTGCCAACTAACTAGTAGTTTGTCTCAGGAAAAAAGAGATTTCACATGCTTCTGACAAATTACCAGACCACCTTACAGGATAGACTGGAGCCAGATACTCATGGGTCAATGATGGACAGGACCACACCTGGCCATTATACCTCTTACCTTCCATTTAAACTTAATCCTCCTGGAAGTACCTTGAAGATAAACGGGGGGGGGGTGTATCTACCCTCTTTATTTGTGCCTCTTCCCAATGTGGTCATATAAAACTTTTTTCTCTGCTTTTCACTATTTCTTACCTCTTTACTTGGCCTATTGGTAAGGTGGTAGAAGCTAGGTGGTAAAGGCTACCTTGTTAGGCCTGCGGGGCATGGGCATTGGCCCTAGAGACTCTGGTTACAGGCTGAGCCACACACTTTCAATGGACACGTGAGGCTACATGGGCCTCCAGAAATGGACCTGGAACTACGGCTTGAAGCAGTCAGATGTCTGGGTAATTTTCCTTAAAAAGCAAAGGTGGGGTCTCCTTTTAAGATGTCTTGGCAGGCATAGGTTCTTATTGACAAATCTGACAATCCCAGTTTGATCCCTGGCATCCACAAGGTAGAAGTTGCGGAGGGACTTTCCTACAACTGACCTTCACAGGCATGCAGAGGTACACATGTCCAACACCCAAAATAAATGCAAAACAACCAAAAAAGAGCAGGAGTGTCCTTGTACCCTCCTCCCCCAGTACCAGAAATCACAAAACAAGGGAAGGGGAGCTGGGTCCCTCCATTTTTGTTAGGCTTGTATCAAAATTCTGACATGTAGCCAAGAGTGGGTATTCCTGAATTAAAGCCATTAGGGAAAACCACTTAGCTCAAGTCAGAGATTAATTCACAAATGTCGTCTTAACAATTAGCCCATTAGAACATAAGTATGAGGCCTGCAGGCTTGGAGAATCTACTAGGCGTGCTCTGGAAAGTCCAGAGAGGAGGAGGAATTAATTCTTTCTTAGGCGGGCTTTTGTACATTCTCCTCAGCTCGCAGCAGAACAAATGACTCTAATTAATGATGCTATGTGTTCAATATAGAATCTGGCTACTGGCAGTGGAGACTTTTCTTGAAAAAAAGAATAGTTTTGCCTATATGATGCTGAAGGCATCTGGTCTTTTAAAAATTAAGCTATAATTTATATATAATAAAATTAACTATATATAGAAAAAAATAGATGGGCAAATTCTCAAGGCAAAACAATCGTTTTCCAGATTGTTTTAGGGAATGCATTCTAGCATCTAAACTGCAGTGTTGGGTCCAATGACTTTTTTGGTTTGTTTTTTTCAAAATAGGGTTTCTCTGTGTAGCCTTGGCTGTCCTAGACTTTGTAGACCAGATTGGCCTTGAACTCAGAGATCTACCAGCCTCTGCCTCCCTGAGTGCTGGGATTAAAGGCATGCACCATCACACCTGGCTGGGTCTAGGAATTTAATAACCGCAATGAACATTTCCTGAACTGTGATGCACAAGGCCCAGAGGAAGAGACACAGAAACAGGAAGTCAAAATAGTAAAGTCAAGCTGCCCTCTACCCTCTACAGGCATGGAGTACAGAAGCTGAAGTGAATCGGGAGACTCATGAATGTAAGAAATGTCTACACATAAACAGACTCCTTGAGAGGATCAAGCACAGAAATATAGCCACTTCCAGGCCAGTGCTCATAAATGGTAGAGGAAGAGAGAAAGGAAGTGGATGACTCAAGAAAAACAAAGAATATTCCTGATGTTCCAGGTAGGCCTGTGCTAGAGAAGATGAATCTCAAGTATGGAGCATGACAGTGTGTGGCAAGAAGGGGCATCAGGGAGCACAGGGTCTTACTAGGCAGCAGGGATGCCCTTAGCATGTCATTTCATCTCCCTAGGAATCAGTTTCCCAGTCTGTGGAATGGGAAGATCAGAAGAGAAATTTGTTAGTGAGGGTCTTGGGAGGTCACTGACCACAGTGATCTGGAAAAGGCAGTACCCTTGTATGCCATCTGGATAGGCCTGGTGTATAACCATATGCAGAGCGATGACTACAATGCCCAGAGTTTTCTCCTGTCCAATCAGATGCATGAATCCCTTGGATGTGCTGATTCACAGTGCGTGTCTTAAGCACCAAAATCAATCACTCACAGAGCATGTGAGCTCCCCAAGCCAATGCAATTCATACTGAAATGGGGAGGGGGGGTGCATAGGTCGGCTCCTTCCCAGGTCCAAGTGTCAGTTCCGCCATTGCTATACAGAACAAGGTTGGTTCCACCCCAACCTCCTCTTCATGCTTCTAGGCATCCATGAAAAGCCTGGAGATTTTCTATGCATTTTAACCCCCAAAGTTGACTCTGGATCTCCGTGTGTTTTTAAAGGAAAAAAATACTGGGGGCTCACATCTTAGTTACAAATCTATCAAGTGCAGTAATGTTTTTTCATTCCTAAAGCGCTAATGTTTCTCCTAAGTGGGTATACTATTGGCATCCAAAAAGGCACTCTTTTGATCATAAATTTTAAACGATTTGTAGAATATAGGAGAGGTATTTTCACCAGGCCATGTAGAGAGCCAATGGTCTCTTAAATTTCTCACCTGATAGTCTGACACACTGCATTTGATTTATTCATGTGTGCAAACAAATATGATAGAAATTAATTCAGCAGAAACACAAAACTCCAAAGAAAAACTGAAAGAGAAATATATTCAAGAAGAAAACAAGGCAGAGGAAACAGTGCCTTTGAAGGGTCATTGTACTTAAAATGCACAGTGCTTCATTTGGAAGCACAGCTCTGTTGATTCACAGTTATCAGTGGTATTTAGTGCTGGAACTGAACGCCCAATCTTGAGCATGCTAAGCACACACTCTGCTATTAAACTGCACCCCTAGTCTCAAATTCATACATAAAGTGGCCCAGCAGAAATGACTAGGATTTCATAGGATTTTTACAGGCATCTATGAGAATCAATTGATTCCCCAAATGCAATCCTATGAATTTGGGATATTTGGACAGAGAAGGGACCTCCACCAATAGTTTCCAATCACAATTCCAGTATGGAACAAAAACAAAACAAAACAAACACCCTCCCCAAACTCTGACAACATCGAAGCTTTGAAAACCCTGGTTATTTCTTCTGACTGTTTCTCAGACTCCTTCCCTTTCTAGATCCCAACTGCTGTGGACATTCAGTTCTTGTCATTCACCACTCACCTCTTCCACCTCTTCCTACTGTAGGGTCTTTGCACAACCTGGTCTAGCCTTCTAGAAGTATCACTTCTCATAAGTTACCTAACCATCAGAAATCAATTCCACAGTCCTTTCCTGACTGCCAATATAAGAAACGGCCAACAAATACAGTTTCTTTGCGGCAGTCAGCATTCCAGCAATGAAACAGTCCTTTACTGTCTTTTGATCAACATGTCTCTCCTATGCTGGAATGCAAGTGCTCTGATGGTAGTATGTGTTCTTTGTTAACAGGGACTTGATTACATCTTCTCTGATCACAAATGGTGGATCTCTATCAATATTTATTAGTCAAGTATGTGCACAGCAATGCCTTTCTTTATATTTTTAAGCTGGGTCAGCTCAAAATGACTACAGATAAAAATGAAGACCCGGGAAGCAATGCGATTCCCTCTTAACATAAGCTATGCAGAACAAGTTTCTTATAAATCATACATCCGCTGCTGGAGAGACAAAATGAAATGCAATAACTGGCTTTGGGGGAGGACACAGATAAATATGATAAATATGACTAATACAGACAGAGGTGGAGGGTGAAGATTCATTTCTGCTTTAAACGTTCCCCAAAGAAAAATCTGAACATCGATTACAAGCTAAATGCCTAACAACATTTTCTTTCAAAGTGAAAGTTGAACTAACCCCAGGTTCAGAAGAGAGCTTCTGCAGGTTGGTGCTCCCTAACCATGCAGAAGCGCTCCTACATCCTGGCTTTGGTTGCCAATAATCATGCCATTTGCCCATATAATATGTTCCTCTGGAGTATCAATTTTTATAACTAAATTTAATAACCCTGAAATGAGGAAAAATAATTGTAACAATGACTCAGAAAATGGCCCTTAAATTCCTGTCTTTCCTGAAGCCTTGGATTAATGACACTGAAATGTTATGCCATTACCTCATAATACTTAAAAGGATGCATTTCCCTAATATTATCAACACGCCTTAAAACCAATGCCCTAGGAAGCTACATAAACACTTCTATTTAAGATCTGAAGTTTGACGGTCCTTTTTCTATCTAATTATTGAAAAATATGGGGGAAAATTTCCATCTGTTGATGAAACTCCCAAGTCCTAGTTAATGAGTTTTCTGAGAAATTGCCTGGCTTAAGCAAGTATGGGTTTGGCCAACTGGATTTTTAATTTAATTAGGTTTATAAGATGAGACATCATTTATAGCCCTGCCAGGGCAACCCTTGCCACTCACTGTCACCCAGGATTAAATTTATAGCCTTCTTTGCCCTACTTCTCAAATCTTGCCAGCTTTTAGATTATATAAAGGCAAAGCTGGGATTGAGTGGGGATTCAAATTGATTTTTGGCCACTTGGTTCAGAAGGGACTCATTCACAACTGGCAAAAGATCAACACAGCCAAGAGTTCACAGGAAGACACATGTATAGAAAAAGGTGAGACAGGCACACACCCTGGGGTGCTTTTCCATCTTAAAGAAAGGGAAGTTCCTACTTCTGTTCCTGTTTCTACAATAAACACCATGGCCAAAAGCAACTTAGGGATGAACAGGTTTATTTTGTCTTACATTTCCATCATGGAGGCAATCCAAGGCAGGAACCTGGAGGAGGAAACTGAATCAGAGGCCATAAAGGAATACTGCCTACTTCCTTGTTCTCCATTGTTTTCCCAGCCTGCTTTCTTATGCAAGCAGGGACCACCTGCCTAGGAGTAGCACCACCCATAGTGGGCCCTTCCACATCAACCACTAATCAAGAAAATTCCCCCTTCAAACATACACAAACATACCCAGAGGTCAATCTTGATTCAAAACTATTCCTCAATTGAGGGTGCCCCTTCCCAGGAGACTAGTTGACAAAAACTAACCAACACAGAAGAGAATCCATGCTACAATATAAAGTTGCCCAGAGCTGTTACATTAAGTGAAAAGAAGCCAGCCACAATGGACAAATAGGAGCACATGATTCCACTTAAGAAGTCCGTTGAGTGGCCAAGTTAGAAAAAGATAGCAAGTTGAACGGTGGTTACTAAAGAATAGTATTGGGTTACTATTAATGGGGGGAAGGGGACAGGAGATCATTGACGAAAATGAAGTTTTGATTTAACAAGATAAAGAGCTCTCTGTGTGGATAATGGTGATGACTGTACAATTTACAGGTACTTATTGACTTGGAAATGGCTGAAATTATTGTTCATATACAAATACACACATGTGCACATGCACATACACATATGTATACTTGATAATACTTTTTCTGAGTATCTGCAAGTAGAATCTAGAAATGTATTTATATTGAAAAAGTCACACATGATCACTCTTCTCATAAGAATCTATTTAATAACCTACTCTTGAATGCAATAGGTATTTCCAAGAAACTTTCTAGATACAAGCAGCACCTCCCTTGACGTTTCATTTTATTTCCTAGTACGCTGAACCTATTCTGCAATAGCCACAAGATAGGCAAAGGTCCACAGCTTTCCTTTCCACTCTCCCCCTGGTCTGTTGCTAGGAATCAGAGCTGGTTGTGAGTTTGTAGAAATCAAGGTTGTGAGTGGAGACACAAGTTCCTTTGGCTTGTGGCTACTATAGCTAAAACTTTCAAATATGATTCTGTGTTTGAGAAGGCCATGTCCTTAATCCTATAAGCTCTCCACAACACAACCATCCCCCCCCCAAAGAGGATAGAACAGACACAGGGCATCTGTTATCCTCTTCCCCTCAAGGCTGGTTTGCAGTAATACATGGTCAAAGCCTCTTCATGCATTACTGGAACACTAAAGACACTCCTACAAACAACCTCAAGTCTCCCTCAGCCATGGGAATGGTTTTCAGCCACCCAAGGTCTTGCTTTTAAGAAGGATTATTGATGTGCTCTAGGAATAAAGCCACCAAGGTCCCCCAAATATTAAGAAAGCTGTCAAAGATGAGAATCAGCATTCAACTATCCCACACTGATGTCAACATCCAGTGAGCTCTAAAATGTACTTCTTCCCAAAGTTGGGCCTAGCCACAGAGTGCACATCCACACATCCACTTTAGTGCCTCTGTTGATTTTCTTTTCTACAGAGCCTCCTGCTGGCAAAAGCAAATGGGGTGGACTTGGCCACTGCAGTCTAAGCTGAGAATGACACCAACCAGTCCTTTTGGGAAGTACACAATAGAAAGAAATCCAGCTCTCCAGAGGATAGCTTCCCTAGTCGATCCACTTCTGACATCTCTCCCCCACTCAAAATAATATTTTTTTATTCATTATTGAATTTAAACAGATAAGCAACCCTTTCTGAAGGAGGAAGCTTTAGCAGATAGCATCCCTCACATTGCTCACAAATCTGGCTCCCAAAGCCTGGGAAATTGGGAGATAACATCAGAGGCACACAGCTCGACATATATAACTATATTTGTCCTGAACGAGGAAAGCTGCCTGCACCTTGCACTGCACTGCCACAGAAAGTATAGAGTGTGAGCCACTATCCCAGCTGCCACCCTGCTTCCTGCAACCTAGTCACAAATTCATATCACCCACCAAGGAGCAGAAGATGCTAACTAAACAGGGAAGCGAGAGCCCTGGCTGAATGGATACAGCCATCGAAAAGACCATACACACCACTTGTATGGGGCAAGTTTTGGGTTTGAAAGATGTGAACATGGCAGTTGAAATGTATACCCTCAGCTTTTCACTTTTTTTTTTTTTTAGACAGAAGGTTAAAAAAAAGGAGATGGTGGAATACCATTTTCAAGGTCACCTAGTAGAGGATGGGAAAGTGAGGGACTTAACACAGACAGGGTAAGTCACAATCCCGAGACTGGTTGTCTGAAAGGATAAGGTCTCAATGTCTCTATGGCATGATCTGGAAAACCAGGAGCCAGTTTCTGACTCCTTGTATATACACCCACACTGCTCCTTGACATTAATGGCAACTAGAATCTGGCTGGGCCTGGGAGATTCAGATCAAAGTGGATGCCAGAACTGACTAAGAACCTTGCAATGAGCAGGCCATTTCCTGCCACCTGGATTTTAGCAGCTTTAGGTGTTTGATCAGCCTGTTTTCTGACTCTGCTGGGATCTCTCAAGCAAGCACAGTTCAGTCATCTCTTGATTCTGGGCACCTCCGAAACCATATATATGGTCTGATCAGACAGACCATGAAGGACTCTCAAGCACAAGCATTTGCTCCCTGTGCAAGCATCAAAGCATGGTTAAGAATTGCCAAGGGAGAAAGGTACATGTGAGGAGATGCAGACTGTGGCCAGATCCACATCATTTTGAGCAAAATGTACATCACATGTAATGCATGAGAGTTCCTACATAGCTATCTTGTGGCGTTTTACCTGGAAAGCCTAAGAAGCAACACTTGTTGGTCCTAGGAACAGAGTGAACTCAGTGGGGACACAGCAGTCCATTGAGAAGAGGTTCATAAGAGCATGGCTCAGCGCTGGCAAAACACAGTGGGGATTTCCTCTTGGCTCCATCTATTCCCCAGAGACATAAAAATGAACTTCCAACAGAAATAGAATTCAAGTCATGGTGACATCTTAAATGCTCTGAATTATCATCTTAAAAGCAAGAGATAGAGGCTAGGGAAATGGTTCCGTGGTTAAAGCATGCACTGCTCTTTCATACTTTAACTTCATATTGAGGTTGAGTTCCAAGCACCCACATCTGGTAGTTCACAACCACTTGTAACTCTAGATCCAGTGGCTTGACATTCTTTTCTGGCCTCAGATGTCACTCTTACTCATACGACGTTCCCACATGCGCATGCATGCACGTGTGCTCACACACAACTAAATAAATTCTAAAACCAAATCCTAAGATAATATTCATTCTCAAAATACTTTGAATTTAACCCAATATACACAAGATATTTTATTTTGGCAATAATATTAAGAATTAAAAAGATATTAGAAATCATTCATATACCAAATACTCCATTACTTTAATCATGTTTTTTAACCATGTTACCCTACTTCACAATAATTGTCCTATCATGTGAACAGTAGCCTAACCCAAATAACAAAGTTGTTTCCAACAGGAGACATATTTTGCATTACTTCTGTTTTTAGGACTATGTTTGAATTAAAGTCAAATAAAAAGAACCCAGCTGCTCTAGCATATTGCAAGTGTTCAACAGGCCCACATTGCCATGGATATCATATGCTGCAGCCCAATGGACAATGTTTCATCATGGCTGACTGATAGTCTTCAGACCCCATAAGTAAAGAAAGGAGATCCTGATTCCTTTTACCAGTTCAGAGTGACTATATCAAAACATGGATATTTCTTCCTGTCATCAGAACAAAGCATAATGTCCAAAGGACATAAACCAGTAACAAGCCACTTGCCAGTGAATTTGAGATGGGCTGAGCCTCTTGTGAATTATTCCAAACAGTGTCTGGGAGTCACAAAAAGGCAGCTAAAAAACAGTTAAAGAAACACACAGAACAATGGCTGCTGAGCTGGATGTTGAAAGCACTGAGGTTTTCTCTGTAGAAGGATCTCATCAGAAGATGTTCAAACCATCTTTCACCTGCAAAGAGACAAACAGATTGCTCCCTGCCAGTATCATTCCTTTCTTCACCCAAGTTCTTATTTGAAACAGAGCTGTGCAGCTCCATGCCTTGAACACCTTGCATGTTCTGGAATGCCTACCCTTCTCCATCCTGCAAAGGGCTTATTCTGGGTTCTCCCAGTATAAGGAGAACATGCAACTTTTTAGGCAGATGGCCTCTGCTCACTCAGAACTGACTTCAGGCCAGAGATCGCTATAGCCTTCCTGAACTTGTATGTGAGCCATGAGTGTGAAGAAACACAAACACATACAGAGGTGAACACAGCTCTGTACTGACCCTGCATATTTCTATCACTGACTTATATTTTGTGACACTGCTCCATTTACTTCTTCACTTGTGTATTGAATAACCCCGGGAGAACTCTTTAAGAAGCGGTACTTGATCTGTTTCTTCCTTACTGTATCCCCAGCTCAGTATTGTAACTGTTACACACAATCATTGAGTAAATGAACAGATGATTAACCAAATACCCTCCATGATGTTTGGACTTCTGCCTCTGTTTGTTTGCTATTTCAAAATACTTCTCATTTTGCACTTTGAAGGTTCTCAGTTCCATAGAATCTGATATAAATCTGTGAAAATGTTCTGTATATGTCTAATTTTCCCAAGCAGACTCTAAGTCCCTTAATAGCAAGTCACATTTTGAACCTGAGTACCACATCCTCTCGGGTCCAGCTTAAGAGCCTTGCCTTATAATGCTTGCCAATGAATGAGTACAAAGGATAAAGTGAGATCTTAAGTTGATTTTCTTGGTCACACATAGTAGAATATATCTATAAATAACAATTTAAAATAAGGCCAATATGTGTATGTGTAATACATATACATATTTGTATGTTTGTTATATTTCTCATCCTAATTAAATGAAGCTATTTTTCAACAATTTTCTTGTTAAAGAGTAGACATGTGAAGAACAGTAGCAAATCTTAAATCATTAAAGTCTGATTTATTTAATTATAAGGCAATGTTTCAAAAGAAAAAAAGCTTTGAGTCATCCTTAAAATCCCCTGCCAGGGGTACAACACGCTACACTGAAATGACACTTATCTTGGTAAACACATTTCCATTGCAAGTGATTGGTCCCAATAAAGCAATCCCTGAGCACAGAGCTGACATTTCTTCTAAATCTCCTAAGAGGAAAAAAACACATGAAAACTTAATAAACACTAGAGAGACGAAAGCTTGAAGAGCTTCCTTTATTGGATAGGACTGTCTCCTAAGCACACAAGGTCTTCAGGGCCCATACTGTTTTCTGACTTCAAACTCTTTGTTGCTATCTTTTCTAAGACTTACTATAAATTAAATCATGGCCCTAAACATACATTTAGAGTTTCTTTTTTCCTCTTTTTCTTTCTCCTCCAGCCTCTCTCTTATTCTTCCTTTGTTTCTATCTTTCTAAGACACATAAATAGGCTGGTTATATACAAACATAAATTCAGTTTCTCCTTGAGAGCTGAGACATACAGACCGACCATGTGAAGTGAAGGGAGAGGGTACAGTAAAATCCAGTAAACACTGAATTATTTTCTAACGTACTCATTACATGAAGAGTCTATTAGGATAATCTATTATGCCTGCAAGATGAATTGAATTCACATTCATACAAACTTGCCCATTCCTAGAGAAATAGATAAAAACTGTAAAGCAGCCCAAAACATTTGTGGATGGATATATTTTTTTTTTTTACAAAAATCAATACATGAGATGTTAATGTCAAATTGAGACAAGAGAAAATATGGTCCAAAGCAAGGTTTCTATCTCCAATAAGAAAAAAGAGGCAGAGCAGAAGGTGGAGGAGGAGGAGGGAAAGGAAGAAGAAGAGAAGGAAGAAAAGCAGGAAGAGGAATTGAAGAAAGAGGGGAGAGAATTATCAATGAGGCAGGATTAAGTAGGGAAGAGCTAGAAGAAATTCACCTAAGCTCTAAGGGAATGACCATCAAAGGGTGGAAAACAGCCTGTTTATAATTGCACTTTTCACACATATATACTGATCTCTCATTACATGCTGGGCACCAATCCCGGAGCAAGGGATGCTGCAGAGCAGGGAAAGAACTCCCCCCTCATGCAGCTGATAGTAGTGAGACAAAGACCTACCCCTTCTTCCCCTGGGTTATAAAGAGCCAGACACAACTGCAAGTCTAGCTGCCTGTGGAAGAAAGGGGATCCAGCCCTTCCCTTTAGATCTGCAGGTTTTCCTTTAGTATGATGGCTACAATTCCTCTTGGCTTTGTGAGATTTGTGTTGCAAACAGGAAGCCTCCTTCTATTCTTGCCATTATTAACCACAGGGATGCAGATAACAACCACTACAAAACATAAACCATTTCTCCCAAGTCTTTCAAGTGGGACTCTACCAATTGTAGCCTGCCGATGAGGCCAGCTTTGACCCATACACTATTTGTATTCCTAAAATGCAAATAGAATTTACATCACACATGACTGTGATACAAGCTTCTTCCAATACCTAAGATCCCACATAAATGGCCCCTCTGCTCTAATGCCCCTTGGAAGAAGTAAATGCCCCCCTTTCCTCCTCCCTCTGGGATGTGTTTAATCAGGATCCCATCCCATTCCCAGTACAAGAACCTACAATAACCAAATGATGTTACTGAGAAACAAAACCAATTTGCCTGTTAAAAATGTGATGGTTGCCCTAATCTATCTGTTTCCTTGGCAGTGTTCTGAATTAATTTATTGCCCAATAAAGCACACACTAGCAGATCTGCTGAGTGGCAGAATCCCACTGTTTCATCCAAGCACAAGCAGCCCGCCTGAGCCAGAAGCACCCTTATTTCATTTACTATCCCAGGGACACAAAGGGGTGGCAGGTTTATTGGCTTTGGGGGAGTGCAGGTGATTAACACTTATCCATTGTCAGAAGAGATGGAGTGGATTTGGCCAGTCAGCCAAAAGCCATAGGGTTTCTTCTCTTCTGTTAGATGGCAAACCTCACTACCACAAAACCAAAGAAGGAAGGGGGAAAGGATAGGACAAGTGTAGTCTTCTCTCATGCTGCCTGTCATTGCTGCTGATTGCCCACCCTTGCTTTCCTTGCAGCTAGCACACCATGGTTAACCATAAAATGCTTCTCAGTCTGTAGTACAGCTCCAGGGTAAGGTGTAGGTTAGGTGTAGAAGGGCTTTTCACTTAAGAATCTCTTTCATAGATGATCACAGAGCAGACCACATAGAAGGAGGCTGTTTCTATTTGGAAGGCTGGTGCCTCCAAGGGGCTGGACCAACTGAAGGCTCATTGGATGCTGGGTTGCTTCAGGATCCCAGTTGCTTTTTCTTTTAAGACAGGAGTTCTCAGTGCAGCCCTGGTTGTTCGGGACTTACTTTGTAGACCAGGCTGGCCTCGAACTCACAGAGATCTGCCTGCCTCTGCCTCCCTGAGTGCTTGGATTACAGGTGTGTGCTACTGTGCCTGGCTGAGGATCCCAGTTTTGACTGTGTTATTATTTCCAGAGAGAGAGAGAGAGAGAGAGAGAGAGAGAGAGAGAGAGAGAGAGAGAGAGAGAGAGAGAGAGAGAGTGTGTGTGTGTGTGTGTGTGTTTGTGTGTTGGGGGAGGTAAAAGAAAGGGAACTTGGAAAATCTGGGCTCCTAATCCACAAACCATCCAAAGAAAGACATGTTCACAAAGGCAAGGGAACTGCATACCAAGCAGTAACACAGTCTGGATTCAAAAGCCATTGAATGCTACTAGAAGGAGCCAAACTAACCTATCACTGGGCCTGTGTTGTAATGGGGGAACCAGGACTCAGTGAAGAATAGACTCGTACCATGTCTTAGACACTTGGAGACCAGATGAAGAGGATAAAAAGTTCCAGAAGTCCAGTGGGCCTACCTTTTACTTGCTACAAGTGGAAGTAGACATGCCTGGCCTTTCCTAGCCACATAAACCCACCACACACATAGGCTCTTCTTCTTTAGGAAGGTCCCCCCCACACTTGACAGCCACCACCCTATGGTCCTGTGTACGTTATTTAACCACTGGTCTTCAGATTCTTCTTGAAAATAGCGCCTCTGGTTTGTAGATTGGAGATGTGGATCATAGATCTGAGTTTCAACTTAGATCTAGGCTTGGTAGGTCTAGTAGCATCACTTCACCATCAACAATCCTCAGACAGTTCTGAGTCCTTCATATGTTATGTTCATCCCATATGCCCTGCAGCATTGCCAGAGAGTAGCATGGTCATGGTGTCCATCTGTGTTGTGTGACCTGCCCTTTCCTTTGCATCGCTACTCTTGTGCTCTGGCCATTGCTAAGTAAAATGAGTTATCTCAACACAAGTACCATGGCACAATACAGTGACTAGATAATCAAGATGACTGCTAGGTTGCTAGGTTACTGTCATGTCTGTAGACATGCTAGATACACTGATTTCCATCAAAAGAAAGACATGTCAGGAAGGCACATGATTTTGTCTTCATTGTGCTTCTCAGAACGATTTATTGCTGTAATTATCCATGTACTGTTTGCGGAAGGTAGCTGACAGACTGTGAAGGCTAATGCTTATTTGTTTGTAAAGATCTAGAATCACCTAGGAGACAAACATCTACCTATGTCTATGGTGTGCTTTCTAGACTAGGTTAATTGAAGTGGGAAGTCTTACCAATAATGTGGGTGTGCCATTTCATTGGCTGGGGTCTCAGGCTGAGCAAAACGTAAGAGAGCAGGATGAACAGCAATGAACAGCCACATTCATCTCTGTCTGCTTCCTGACTGAGGAAGCCATGGGAGCAATTGTCCCCTAGTGCTCTCTCCATCCCTTTGTCACCAGAATAGGCTACATCCTCAAACTATGGGCCAAAATAAAACTTTTCTTCTCCAAGTTGCTTTTTTTCTTCACTTATTTTGTCACAGTGGTAGGAAAAGTAACTAATAAAATGGGTAACTGACACAGCAGAAAGAAATAAGGTGGAGCTACTGTACTGGATTAAAAAAATATTATATGGAATGTCAATCCACGCTTTACATAGATTGAACCAGTATCAACCCAAAATCGAATCCACAGAGGGTAGGTATCTAAAGGCTGTAACTGGGCCCAGCCTGAGATTATGCCAACAACACAATAAATACAATTATGAGTGAATATAACAAATATGTAACAGATTATAATATATTAATAGAAAAAAAGAAGCACATGTTTCATACCAAGCACTACTCTAAATATTTTATTTACATTGCTTCCTTTAATTGCCACAAATGTTTTACTATCCCCACTGAATAGCTAAAGAAACTGAGAGTCAGCCTGTCTAGTAATTTCCCCCAAACCTCATAGCTATTAAGTGGTAGACAGCTGGGACTTTCAAGCAGCCTTTCCTGGACAACTGTATGGCTAGATGTTCTCTACATGGTCTTCGTTCAGGGTCAGCACAAATGTTCTCAGCCAACCCACCTTGCTTTTGGAGGAGAAGTCTCTTTCATACCCAGGGAAGCAGAGGGGGATGAGGAACCCATAGCAGCCTCCCAGGGTTTTCAGCATTGTGATCTAGATAATGCTTGAAAAAGTAGCAATATTCCATGGGGGCTCAGATGCCAGTGCCTTCACAAAGTCACACATAACTTAGAAGCTATTCCATCGTCACATATCTTTTTTGATATTCTAAATGACTGGTGTCACTTCCATAATGAAAGGAATTCACCCACTTGTCAGAGTTCCAGAGACACTGCAGCTGATCCAAATACCAGCACTCAGGCTTTGCCACCAGCAATTGGTCAATTGGAAGTTGAGAATAGCATTCATCCTGGATCTTATTCCTTAGGTTTGCACAGTCATTTAAAGGACCCGGAGCATAGCTTCCATATAACTGGCTCTGCCACCAAAATGGATCCATCAGTCCAGCCTTTCACCAGTCTCACTATACTGACATAGACCCATGGCACTATTGTCTTTCACTGAGTTACTGCAATCCTAGCTGCAATCCATGGTCTTGCACTTGATCCTAAATGCTACAGTGGCAGAGGACCATGGTGGTGTGCTGCTGGTGATAAGTCTTCAGTATGCCTCCTTCATAATCTGCATGGACACAGGGCATGGAATCTTCCTTTTTACTAAGGGTTTGAAGAAACCCAGAGCAATAGAGATCTTTACTTTCCATACAAATAATGGCAGGTTTGTATCCTACCATGAATCAATGCCAAGAGCTGTTCATGCAGCTCACATCTCACTGTGGCCATCCCATTCAAAATGGGCTCCACACAGTCCTCCAGCCTATCCCCTGGCAATATGTATAGAATTGCATGCTCTGCTGCAAACCTTTATGACTATCTATATAACTTAGATAATTGGAAAAGAATTTGTTCAGAACCTACTGTGATTCTGACACCTGCTAGGTGCTATGGAGCACAACAAAGAAACATAAAATGTGATTCTGTCTTTCTAAGAATACCTATCACCCATGGGGAGACAAATGAATGCTTTGCAGATGCACAGACAACCTTATCAGATTGTGTATGGCTGAATGGGAATACAGGCAGAGAGCTAGATGATAAACACCTCAGGAATTGAGAAGCAGATCAGCAGTGTGGCTAGACTGGCTGGGGAAATCTGCTGTCTAACACGGTGAAGTGATCAATTTGTGATATACAAATGAGTCTTAGCACCAGCTCCCCAAAGGCAGCCAATACCAAGTGTTCAGAATGCAACAGAGTCTGCCGTTCCTCACTCTTATAAAATGTAGCCTCAACCCAGGATTCTGGAAATGCATAGTGACAAAATTGTTCACCATGAAGACCAAATTTGTCCTCTCTGCCACATTGGCTCCCCCATAAAAATCACAACAACCAAAGCACAGCATATAGGATTTAGTGTGATTAAATTTCATAATCACAAGTCTTCAGTTGTTAAAGAATATACCAGAAAAAAAAAACCCTAAGGGACAGTAAAGACATGAATGCACCATAGCTAGAAAGAAAAGTAAATGCTGCAGCTATGAGCCTTCATCCTTCTGCTGGCTGATTTTCTGATGTGAAGCAGATCAAATGGACAGAGCATATTATATTGCTGGTCTACTATAGATGCTCCAACAGAAGTGGTTTTTCCTCATAGAGTGAGAATATTCCTAAGAAGCCCCTCGTGACTAATAGGAAGAGTCAATTCTAGATAAGAAAGCCTCAGAAGAATTCTCACGTCTCTTTGCCCTGCTCCCTCTTCTTTTTCACCATCTGCAGTCAGTTCAGCCAAGGAATTCCATTAAGCTTTGGCAAGACTGCTTTTGAGAAGTACTGCTTGTCCACTAAGACATTAAGAATAATGACCACAGCAACGATTGTTATGACTTGAATTTGCAACAGGCTAGTGGTGCTACTTCAGAAGGTTCTAGAAACTTTGGGAGGAGGTGGTATCTTTAGAGAGCAGGTGTCTCTGAGAATATACTTTTTCTGGCCACATGCTGTCACTCACTCCTTCCTGGTTGGCCATGTTCTGAACAGCTGTCCTTCTCCTCCTTCTCCATGTGCTTCCGTGGCCACGAGGTCTTACCCAAATACATGGGACCATATGACTAAGGACTGAACCCTATGAAGCTGTGAGCCATGGCAAATCTCTCCTCCCTTAGGCTATTTCAGTCTCAGCAGCAAGGTATGTGTGTTAATACTTGACAGAAGGAAAACTATGGGCTAAGTACTTGATGATTATGTCACATTTTTTCAAAATAAACAAACACACACAGACACAGACAGGCGCACACACACACACATGTGCACAAAACAAACAAATAAACAAAAACATTACAGTCTTTGAAAACACTTCCATGAAAGATTCCTGTCTGCTACAGGGAAACATAATGGTGGGAAGGAAGAGGAGATTAAACTATCTAGAAGACAATTCCACCCAGCCTGGCTGTCCTAATCCCCACACAAAGGCAAAGGACAAGGCTTAAATAATTAACAATAATACTTAGCACTTAACAGCTTTTACCATGGAGCCATAAATAAACTTTACAAATAATACTTAAAATACATACTTTACTGACTCTGATAGGCAAGGAGATAAATGACAAGCTCAAAAGTCACACAGAAAATGCCAGAGCATTTTAAGAATAAAATTCAGGGGCTAGCCAGGAACTTTGGCCTACTCCTTGCAATCTCAGCACTTAGTGAGGCAGAGGCAGGTGGGTCACTGTGAGTTCCAGGCCAGCCTTGTCTACAAAGCCATATATATATAAATTTAAAACAACATCTTTTGGAAAAAGAGTAACATTGAGACTTTCCCCCCTGAACATTGGTCTATCAGCTATGTCATTCAAAGCCCATCAACCACAGTACCTTAACAAGTTTCTGGATTCTTCCCTATCCAGTACAGAATATCACTGATATTTCTACCAGTTGGAACAACAGACACGTGGGTTCACCAGTGTGCAGAAGGCAGGGCACATTGTTCATTTCTAGAAAAACACGATGCTGTAAAGAATGAGGTCATGGCATATCCCAGCTTATACCTCTCTGTCTATGTGATTCTTACTTTATGGAAGTGATTTCACACTTCTGTGCATTGCAGGTAAATGGTAGCACCTCAAATAATTTCTACTTACACACTTGAAAATTCTACCCTTTCCCGTAACAGTTCTGGTGACCTCTCCCATCTGCTGGTACAGGGAGAGTTTTCCCATCCTTTCTCATCCATTTTAATATTCCTAATCTATCTGCATGTCTGTTCCTTTTAACTGATTATGATATCTGCCTGGTTTGCCCATTGATCAAGCAAGCGAATAAAATCTTTAGCATATACTGGCTTTGAAATATGGAACTCATGATTGTAACCTTTCATAAAACCTATTTTTTAATACCAATGAGACCTCAGAAATGCTCTGAAGTTGGAAACAGGATGGGAGCAGCAAGAGATGTCAGAACTCAGATGGAAGGCGTCAAAAACAGAGTGGTTGAAAATTCCCTTGCTTGTGTGTGTGTATATATATATATATATAGCTGAGCGTAAACACCATAAGTTTTCTTATGGGATCAAATTCATAGATTAGAGGCTATTTCTAACTTGGTCCATTATCTTTTCACTTCCTCAATCCTTATGCAAATAAAAGATATGTTAATTGTGCCCAAGATCTTAGCAGCAACTGCTCTTAATAGCTAAGCAAGCTCTCCAGCCTCAGCTCATCATTCCTAAAATAGGTTGGCCTTGACACAGGATGTTAATATTATAGCAGGACCAACTCAAACGTCTACCTGAAGGGCTGGACAAAGTTCTGGAATCTTCCTCAGGAAAGGCTGTTATACTAGGGGAAAAACTGAATGAAAACTGAACGAAACAGCAACATTATTTTCCTACAGCCATTTGTAATTGCCTTTTAGAGCATTCTTAAATCAGGGTTATAATAGCTCATGATAAACATTCATTTATTTCTCACAATATCCGAGAATAGGCATGGCATACTGAATATTTTCCTGTTGTCTCATGAATTGGTCTTAAGTGGCCTCATTTATTATGAATTTCGGGATGCTTTAACAACTTGTAGAATGAGTTAATTATGTTCTTGGAGGTTTAATGAGATCCACCAATTTAAGTA
Organism: Pachyuromys duprasi; assembly: GCA_028658305.1. NCBI lineage: Eukaryota > Metazoa > Chordata > Mammalia > Rodentia > Muridae > Pachyuromys > Pachyuromys duprasi. The sequence continues at coordinate 89,932,953 of CM053766.1, forward strand.
ATAATCTGATGGTCTTGGACTTGACCCAGGAAACTTTAAAAACAAGGAATAAATGTACCTGGCTGAGCTGAATACAAGTGTATTCACAGGAAGCACATATTCTCCTACAATTTACAAAGCGAATAGGGAAGAACATGTTTGATGGACTTCGAATCAAATCCTTAAAAAAAATCATTCCTATCGCTACATAAATATTGATGCATATGTAAGCCAAGTATATTCCAAGGGTCCAGGGACTCGGTTGTCCAGATTGGGTGGGAGAGAGTAGCAAAACCTTATCCACAATGATCTCACTGGGCATTCCAGGGAGTGAGCTGATTTTTCCAACAGGCAGGAAGAAGGGAGACAAAAGAAACACCGGCACAGAGACGGGTCTCAATCACCTGGATGTAAGGGGGTATAAAGATATTCCTCTCTTCTCTTTGAAACAATGTGGATGTGTGTGTGCATACTTGCAGGAAGATTCTCCGTGTATATGTACACGCATGAGTGCATGCACGTGGAAGCCTGAGGACCTCAGGAACACTGTCCATCTCCTTCATTAGCCTGGAACTCACCAATTAGGTCATGTGGCTGGTCAGTGAGCCCCAGAGAGCTTCCTGTCTCTTCCTTCTCAGTTCTGGGGTTGCAAGTGTGAACCACCATAACCAATATTTTCACATGGGTTCTGGGGACTTGGCTCATGTCTTCATGACTGGAAGGCAAGCACTCTACCTATAAAATGAGTTTATCTCACAGCCCTCTTTTATTTAACATGGTTTCCTCCTTTTTCCTCACTACACTCTTAAGTTGCCAGGAAACAGGCTGGGGTGACTTGGATCTTCTCTTAGCAAACTTCCCAGAGGTGAGTATGTCCTATGCAAGGTGACAGAAGAATGCCAGGGAGAGAACTCACATGCTGGTTCTGTTCCTCAATGATAATGCATCATTGGAAAAGTCAGATTTTTATCTTTAAAATCAATATACATTTATACACCTCATTGGGGTTGCCTGATGACTAAATAAGATGCATGAAAAGTGCTTACTTAGCAACATGCCCCCACTGGAGACTGTTGTCCAGGTTCACAGCTTCAGGGAAGATTCAAGTCTTATGGCCCTAAAATCAAATGATCATCATGGCCTTCTGCCAGCTGACACACACCTTCTCTCCTGACAACACGTTTATAATGAGTTTCTTCCTTTGCACTTCATATACTTTCCTTCTGAATTTGCTTTGAAAGGAATTTTCTATTGCTATCAGAAAAGGACACACCATCTTGCTATAACTGGAGAGAAACCCAAAATATACAGCAGTAAAGAAAACCAAAATCAGTGAAATGCTCTCTCTAAGCTGTCATCTCCTAGAGGCTTGGGTTTGAGCTTTCATGTTAAGAAGGATGGTAATGACTGGTAGACCTTCAGGGAGACTATCTCCCTATAGTCAGGAAAATGGAAACAAAACCACATCATTCGCATTGCATAAGTCTGAATTATCTAACACTAGGTCAGAGCACTTCCCCAAATCATTTCACATGCTACCAGTAATATTCCATAATGACACTTTCAGTGGCTTCCATTGCAGTTCTTGATACTCAAGAATAATCCTGAAACACTTGTAAGGAAGGGTCCCACTTAATTCTAAGCTATTTGCTTCTGAAACTTAAATTCATGGAGTTTACAGATCTATAATTCCCACCAGCCATAAGTCAGAATGTTATTAGCTCATTAGTGAATCTTTGATAATCTGACAAAGGATGGTGTGTGCCTCAGGGTTATTCAGGCTTCATGCTTCCTTTGTCAGACCACCCCTGTGACATTAGGTTTCAAAGATGATGGCTCACACTTTCCATCTCTGTTATAAATGCACACATATCCCTTAAACACCCTAGATGAGAAGCATCACTGGCTAAGGATTAGAGTAGACAGGTAATCACGTTTCATCCTGAGCTAAGGCATTCATCCTGTGCAAATGCCATATTCACTTAAAGGAGTATCCTCATGGTGGGCAGGAGGAGATCACGCGCTGCTCGAAAACCTGCCTGCTCAGCAGATCTGAACTCACTCAGCCCCACAACCAGTTCACTTATTCTTGGACCTTGCATGGCTACAATAAAATAAGTGGAAACATAAAGATGGAGGGAGGAGTTCCAGAACGCTGGGTGTCCCAACTCTCCCCCATATGAGCAAACAAAGAGTTGCGCATCTTTTAGAGGTAACTTAGAAGCAGGACACATACAGCCAAAGAACGTTCCTCACATTAACGGGGCTTTGTGCCAAGTCAGTGCAGGCTACCCATCCATAGAGGCAGGCACTAGGTCCACCTGAATTTCACCTCCCCTACCTGTCATATCTGCTCTAGAAAAGCAGATGATGATGCCTAGTCCAAGAAGTTAATAGGCGACAGGAGAAGCCAACTTGAGACACTTAGTTGAACCACAGTTCATTCATACAGACAACTGAGAGTTCATTATCAGGCCTGTGGACTGAGTAAAAGCCAAAACTCAAAACACTGTGTGTGCATATACAAAAATATATTGCGGAATCACAAATGTTTTTCTAGGCGGAGTCAACACGAGGAGAGTCAACACGGAGACAGAGCTTTCCTGAGGCAGGGGAACCTAGCCCAGGACATGTACGAAAGCAGGAGGCTTCCCCATGCTCTCATCTCCTAACAGCTCTCATGTGTCAGCTCAAAGGGATGACAGGTCCTTGGCTCACTCATCATGTGGGCGGGAAGCTCTCAAGGCAAAGGGAGTCTCCATTGCCTTATCTTCAGCTCCCTATTAACGAACTTGTCATCACTAAGCCAGCTTGTTAGTCACTGAGACAGTTTGACTGAAAGAGCCAGCAACAGTGGGACACAAGATGGCATGGATGGACTGGCCAGGGACCAAGTAACAAAGAGCTCTGTTATCACTCCCAGTTGGCAAATGGACAGCTCCTGCTAAACATCTGGTCCAGCTAAGAACCTGCCTCTTCTGAAGACAGGGGTGTCATTATGCAAATAAATGAACACAGCCGAAATATGGTCAGTACTCAAACTATCTACAAACAAGCAATGTCCCTCTCTAGTGAATTGCAGCTGTTGATCAAACACTTAATTACTATTGTCTAGGCAAGGCAGGAGAGTCCAAATTAATAGAGATTTCCAGGCGGCAGAGTGCCCAAGAGAAGATGGTCTATGCAGCTAAGCAGCCAGCTCTACAGTGTGAAGAAACAGACAAGGAATCAAGGGAACACTCCAGGCCTAGAGGCCTCTAGACATATCACTGAGCCTTCATAGACCTCACTTTTCACCCTATCAGAACAGACCCCTAGATGACTAGCAGTTCTCAATCTGAACAGGACAACATACTAGTTGTGGCCAAATCTTGAGCCCCACAAGTTAACTTCTAGTGAAAGTCTGCTTTTTGCTGGTCTCCCGGTGTATGCTTATTGACTCATTTCATCTTTCAGCAAGCCAAGTGAAGGACATAGTAGCGTCATCCCCATTTAACAGATGGGGAAGCCAGGGCTCAGGAGGGTTAGCAGGGGAGCCAAATTAGTAGACAATCTGTACCCAGAAACGCTCCCCAACAATTGGACTTTCCATAACCTAGTGACTCTCCATAGGACTTCATGGGGTGGAGAAGATGCCTCAGTTTTTAAAGTGTTTGTTACATCGATACAAGGGCCAACAAAAAAGCCAGGCATGGTGGTTTAACTCAGTATCTACATTGCGTGACAGTAAGAGATGGGGACATAGCCAAACTTGTGAGTTTCAGGTTCAGTGAGGAGACTGCCTCAAAGATTAAGGTAGATCGTGACTGAGGAAGATGCTTGACATAAACCTCTGGCTTCCACACATCCATATACTACACCACAGATGTGTGTGCATGCACATACACAAATACAGTTGAAAGAGTGGTTCATAGCAGCTATCTGTTCCAGTAAGTTGGCTGACTGACCAACAAAAAAGATGAGATTTCAAATGCAAGGCTATTCTGACTCTATAACAAGCTTTCTAGACAGACAAAAAGATACAGTTTCTTAACACAACCTGAGTTTGTGTCTCAAAAGTGAGTGTCGTCTGCTGGCTGGGCCAGAAGGGAGGCTGACTGCTGCTGTGTACAGACCAGGTGGCATGACTACACCCCCTCACATGGCTTTGGAGCCTGTGATTCCTCCCTGCTTTGAGAAAGGGCATTATTAGTTACCATTGCTTTTGGGGGAGGACCAAAGCCCCGCCTGGCAGCTGTGACAGTCCTGAGTCTGAATCAGTGGGGAATGTGTGACATATTTATCTCTTCCAGCTCCCTGGGAGGTCTTCTGCTGGCTGTGAAATAGAGATCCCCAGATCTGTTCTTCAATTACCTCTGTGGCAGGCAGAACTCACTGAAACAGCTCTGTTTCTACCTTGAGCCGATCTGTCTCCTATTCTAGCGCAGACAGCCCCATTCTCCCAAAGGCTGAGGGGCCTGCAAGTGCGAGAGGGTGTCAGGTGTCCGACAGGCATCACAGAGTCCCGAATTCTGAGTACCAGCAAGCAGACATCTGGAACCTCAGCTGGTCTCCCTGTGCCTTTACATCTGCCAACTGTGCTCAGGTAAGACACTGGGCAGTAGCAAAGTTACCAGGGGCCACTAGGTGTCAGGACAGAAATAAAGGAAGATCTCAGAGCCAAGTCCTGGAGGAAGAAAGTTGTCATTTAAGGAGCCACTGAAACTCTCCCAAGCTTGAACAAACAATGACCTGATACACAGGACCCAAGGATGTCTACTGTCCCAAGTGTAGAAATAGCAAATCTCACCAGGATCTGACCTAGATGATTTACTAAAGCTTCATTTTGTGATGGTTTCATGGATGCTATTTTAACATGGCACAGATAGAGCAGACATAGTTCCAAACTATTGGCTATCTCTGCTACAAAGGACTTTACATAGAATTCTTAAAACACATATTACAAAAACATTTTCCTTCACAATAAAACACATGCCCCAACATGAGTATTCAAGTGCGTCTTTTCCACTTTCTGCTGTCAGCTTAGTAAGTTTTACTGATTCTCTTCAACATGGGTATTAGTACCTAGAACACAAACAAACACCCACGAAGGAAGCTAGTCTCAAAGGCTCATGTGTTGTGGGCTCTACTTATTTGACCTTTGGGGTTGCTGTTTATTCACTTATTGGCAGGCTGCCGTCAAACCCAGAATTGAGAGCCAGGATTATAGACATGCAACAACATTCTACTGAAATTCTCTAAACGACAAAACTGTAGTGGTGGATGGTTGCTAGGGATCAGAGTCTGATGGGTAAAGGAATCATTCAAGTACTGATCTTGGTGGAGGCCACGGGCAGACACAGATGTGATAAGTGCCATAAGCTGGTATACCAAAAGAAAACAAGTCATTCGTGACTGCATAACAATTTTTTTTAAATGAAAGAAAATATTTAAAAAGCCCACAAATGGGCTAGCTGTTATTTTTGGTTTTTCTAAATTAGGTAACATTTAGAACACTATGGATAAAATATTCAGATTTTTAAAGGGATGTAGTTGTAGTAGAGGTTAGATGGAATGACATATTAAAATGATTTTAAAATGCAGAGGGTATGGAGGGTGGCAGAGAGGCTCAAAAAGCCAGATCAGTCTACGGTGCCCTCCCACCCAAGGATAGCCCGAGGCCTGGGTCACCCACCTCCTGCCGGACAGACACTGCTCTTGGGCTTTAGTGATTGTGCACACGGAAAGGGGACTCTAAAAGGAGGTTATGTCTTCCTATACTCTCATCCGAATGAAATTATTTAAGTGCAAAGATCCACAGTTGAGAGTCAGCTATTTTCCATCAACACTCAAAATAGGATAAATTTGTCCTTCAAAACTGCGTGGACTAAGGTCATGAGTGAAGACTGATGAGGCTGCGGTCCTGTGGGAAATTCCACTTTCTGGTGGCTCTGTTGGTGCTTCTGAAGAATGGCACATGACTCTGCCTTTGAAGGTGCAGGGAACAAAGATACTGAGTCAGTCCTTTGGGAAGGGTGAGAAGTGGCTGTCATCCTAAGCTTGACTGAACCTGGCGCTGCGATCTGCAGGGAGAGGTTAACTGACTTGAAAGGTGTAGCGCTTTTCTCACCAGTGTCTCCTGAGACTGTTCAGGACATGCAGTGGGAAGATCCAGAGATTCAATACATGGGGTACCTGCCAGACACATAGCATTCTTCAAAAGGAGTCCTTTGCATACCCCACTGTCATATTAGCACTGTAGACAAAAATGGAGCAAAATGCACAGACATACACAAACACACACACAAACACACCACCACCACCACCATTCCACATGGGGATATCCATCTCTCTTCCCAATCACACTTCTTTGGTCTTGTTGCTCCTGAATTTAGCAGGGGTCCCACAGGCTGTTACTTTCACTTCTGTAACTCAACTGAAGTTACTCTCCAGAAATGCCTTAACTTATAGGCTGGTGTCATTGTTCCATTAGAGGTTTCAATTGAAGTCCCTGGGTTCCAACCTGCTGAGATTTCCTATAATAAAAGGTACTTACAAAGCTTTGATAAAGCACCAGTCAACTCTCATATTTAAACAGGAAAAACTATCGTTTCTTAAAGTTCAACCCTTATGCAAAGTTCTAGGAGCAGGCACCCAATGTACCTACCATAGTATAAAGAAGTAGGGACAAAAAAATTATGTTATTTCTAAGTGATCCACATACACAAGTTGAAGCAGATTACAAGCTTTTTGAAGTGTAAACAACTCTTATAGGAAAATTTATGAAATATCTGTGATTATTTCTTTGGAGGGGCAAAATGTCTCCAGATAAAAGAGATGTGCCAATAAATGACAGCAGCTCCAACCAAACTCTTTGCTCCAATCAAAATCTTCCATGAAGGAACATCAGCAGAAAGTAATATGCCATAAATGCAGAAAATATGGTGGACTACTACCTTGGGATGGGGCCTCTGACCTCTTCTCCAGTGTTTGGGGTAAAGACAAACATTTTCAAGTGTATCATATGTGCTGTTGCTTTACTTGGGTGTTTTCTTCCGTTATTTCACACTGCAGGCACAGTGTTCTTAAGTCCACCTCATGAACAAGTCCAGAAGCCCTTATGTGGGATGAATCCCTTGGAAATGTGGATGGGATTCATTCCCAGATGCCTTCCTCCCTCAACACCCTGACTTCAAGGATATAAAATCCTGGGCTCCTGGAAGATTCCCAAACATCCCAAATTTTGAAACTGAACCAAGGAATGAAAGTTTAAAACTGGCTTCAAAGGAATCCCTTAAGGAACACAATACTGTGCACATAAAAGTGTCAGTGAGCTCAGATGAAAGAGCTCACGACACAGCAATATTTCCAGAAATAAGACTCCTTCTTTTTCCTCAGGGAAGATGAGACAGGAGGCATACCAGGCATGCAGACTTCTGGGGTAAAAGGGGGCTACTACGAGAGCCGCATCACTCAGAACTTGGGCTGCTGGAGTGTTACTGTCAAGATGGAATGGGTCCTTTGTTAGAGCTGACATTGGAATTGCCTCATCAGAGCAGGTGTACTCTATGTGTTCTCCAGTCTGTGGTTGCTCACTGAGGAGGTAGGGGTACAGCTCAGGTGGTGTGTGCTTGCCTGGCATATATAAGAAGACCCTGGATTTGATTCTCGGAACCACAAACACTGTGTGGTACATGCCTGTAATCTCAGCACGAAATGGTGGAAGTGGGATAGAAGTAGATTAAGGTCATCGTTGGCTCCATAGGGAGTTAAAGGTCAGCCTGGGCTATGTAAGACATCGTCTTGTACAATAAAATAAATAAATGAATGAAAAGAAAAGAAAACCAATGACTGCGAGAAACGATGGGGGTGAGATTCCAGTCATTAGAATGTTCTCAGACTGGTCTTCACAGCACCTTATGTGACTCTTGCCTTAAGCAACCAGAGTTGTTTCTTGGCTACCCTTGCCAACTGCTCCCTTTGGTTCAGACAATGGAGGTGGCCCTCCCGAAAGGAAGGGAGGAGCTGGAGCTAGCCTACCTCTCTACCTTCTTTAGCAGTAACAGGTTTCCTCCATGATCTGTCCCTACTTCTAAAATTCAAGCTCCAGCTCTTCTTCTGCTAAGACATATGTTGGTTCATTTGGAGTTTTATTCCTCCTAAGGAAGGGTACCTAGCTCCCACTGATAGTCCCTCTCTGGAACTACCTGGTTTTACTAGCTGGAACCTGACCTCTAAAGAAACTAAATAAAGCCAACTAGATCCCTACCTTTTAAAACTCACACTTGAGCAGAAATGTGACAGGCCATGAAGAAAACAAATGAGCAAATAATAGTTTCTTGGAACTACAGACAATGAGGTTATAAAGGAAACTAGTGTCAAGGTCATAGGAAGAGAGGGTTGGGGTAGGACAAGCGGTGTCATTACTAGAGGACATCTCAGATGGCTGAGATCTGAAGACTACAAAGGAATTCACTATGGCAGGCCAGGGCTTGAGCATTTCAATACAGCAGGACAAAGGTCCTCAGGCAGAGCTAACCCAGTAACTAAAGGCTTCAAGCCGGCCAGTGTGGGGGTAGTGTACAGACAATGAGAAGCTAAGCAATGTCTAACGAAATATGAGACTGGACTGGGGTTAAGGTATGGCAAGGCAGGAGGAAGTTCCAATGAATTTGATCAACTTTTTGGTCCTATAAATATTAGAGACTCATGGATGCTAGGCAATGGCTCTACTCCTGAATTTTATCCCCAGCCCTTTAAATTTTTTTTGAAACAGTATCTTATTATGCTGCTGGCACTGAACTGATTCTGTATGCCAGGCAAGTACTAAACTTATGATCCTATGGCCTTAGCCTCCTTACCAGTAAGGATTAAAGGCTCTAACAGGTCTGGTTTGACTAACACTTTTCATATGTGTATCTGTGTATGTGTAAGTACATAAAAACCAGATAACCTCAGGTGTTATCCTTGGGTGTGTCATCCAGCTCCTTTGAGATAAGCTCTTCCATTGGCCTGGAGTTCACCAATTGTGTTTTGCTGGCTACTCGACCCCAGGAATCCTTCTGCCTCCACCTCCTCAGTGCTGAGATTATAATCTTGCACCACCCAGCACCTTCCCATAGGATCTGAGAACAGAACACAGGCCCTCATGCTTACAAGGCAAGCACTTTACTGACTGAGCTACACCCCCTGCCCTTGACTGACCTCTTCAAAGACCACTTTGATCATTGCATAGAGAGTTTTTTTCTTTGTCCATAGACAGAGATTTTCACCCTTACTTTACCAAGTTTCTTCCTTGTCCAAGGCAATCACCTCATCTAGGAGGGAACTAATCCATCTCATGATGACCATACACAGAGACCAAAAAGATAAGCCCCAGCTTTTGAGGTACGGTCTTATGAGATTATAGGTCCCATAGTATCAGTGTTATCAAGTGTTGAAGTCAAAGAAGGAAAAAGGTAGCCATTGTGTGCATGAAATCCTTGCCATTTCTAGGGTCATAAGGCATTATATGTGGTTCTTATTGAAAGACTCCAATACCAGCAAAGACTTATATTGTGAGACAGAATACTATGTGGTCCAGACTGGAAGTCAAACGTACTCTGTAAAGAAGTCATATCCTTCCTGGCCACTAGAGAGATGTCCAATTCCAGATTTTAGTCTGCTTTCTGCACCTCTTCTGCTACATCATCCAGGCCCTTTCTCATTTCTTCCAAGTAACAAATGCATGTTGTCATGTGAGGCTGAAGGAGAGAAAAACAATAGTAATATGGTCCCTGTAGAGACTGCCTTGCTGAGGTGCTACTCATCTGGCATTTAGGTTGTTTGCACCTTTAATCAGAAGGCTGTTAAGATATCTCTGCCAGATTCTGTACACAGTTTTTCTCTAATGAAGCATCAAATCTCTTTCACAAACAATAGCTATGTCACATAGAAGCAGTCTGGCCCCAGCCAGCACGGCTGCAATCTCCCTGCAAATGGTCTATCTGACCCAGCACAGTGCTGCCACCACAATGCTTCAATCAAAATCTCTGTCCTATCTCACTCTGTGACTCAAAGAAACAAAACAAAACAAAACAAAACAAAACAAAACAAAAAACATGGTATGGTGGGTGTTCCTAACGTGTGGCAGAGTATCTTGGTATCTGCTATGTAATGAATATGTTATGAGTCAATGTACAGGTCTTGGTGGCAACCCTGCCTGTGGGTCTGCAGTGGCTAATTTAATAGGGTTATATGCAACCAGAGCCATATACCCCACCCCACCCTCTACCTGTTAACTACTACCCAGAGGGTCCAGTAGCTAAGTCTGATATGTCTGTGATGAAATGCCCAGAGGCAATCAGTGCTTGGCATAGCATAACACTGCTGAGTATGGGATGAAGCTAAACCCAGGCATTATTTGCCATCAAGGCGTAGCATTTAGGAGCTGTGGAGATGGCTCCATAATGAAGGCATTTACAGCACAAGCCAGAGAACTGGTGTCAAGATCTCCAGAACCCACAGAATTGATGGGCAGCCATGGAAGCCTGCTTATAATTCCAGCCTTAGAAGGCAGAGACAAAGGATCCACAGAGAAAGCTAGCTGGTGAAGCTAACCCTATGGACAAGCTCTAGGCGTGGCCAAGGGAGCCTGCTTCCCTAAATAAGGTAAAATAGATATCAAAGATGATTCCTTGGGTCTCCAGATACTGGCATGTACTTGCACTGCCAAACACACACATGCAAAAATGTATACACACACCTGCACATGCACACACACATACACACACACTTGTGCATATACACACACATATACACACATGAGAAAGAGAGAGAAATGGAAAAACATGGTACCAACATAGCCTGGGGCACAAGTACACTGAGAGTTTTCCCACAGATACGGTGGCATATGCATGCAAAGACAAATACAAGAAGATTGTGCTGTAACAGTGTTTGGTAGAGCTGGATGTTAGAAATGGCAACATTACAGTCTACATACACATATGTCCCCCAGTTACCATGACTCTGGTTGGACTCCACAGATGCTAAAGCTAAGTGTATTCCATTTGCCAGAAACATCCACCAAACTCTGGACATGGGTCTTTTTCTAGCTTTGTCATATATGGAACCATATATTTTCACAATGATGGACAGCAAACTCAACTTACAATCACCAGTCAGCTACCACTGACAAAGGAAATACACTATAGTATGTTGTGTTGATGAACCATGATGCTCAGTAGCATGTATATTAAATGCATGTTTGTCTTTCATATTCTTTATATGTGAGCAGTTTGTCTGAATACAGCTCTACCACCAGTAAAGGGGCATTTCCATCCCAGTACACTGAATCTATATAAGACTGTGTAGTTGTTAGCATGAGTAGGTACATTGACCCTGGTCCAAACAGGTCACTGGGAGATACAGCAGCAGAAAATGAGCTATCACTTGTGGGTTTTATAAAAGACCCACTTTGATTTTATGTCTATGAATTTCATTAATGTACATAGGAAAGCATGCTGTATGTGCCCAGTGGCCACAGAGGCTGGAAGAGGCTGCTGGATCCCCTGGAACTGCAGTTATGGGCAGTTGTGAGCCACCACATTAATGCTGGGAATTAAACTCAGATCCACAGCCACCACATTAACGCTGGGAATTAAACTCAGATCTGCAGCAAGAGCTGCAGATGCTCTTAACAACCGAGCCCTCTCTCCAGATCCAAAATATCATTTGTTTTAAAAATAAAAAACATACACAAATATGCAAATGCATGTTCATATAAGTTATAAACCTGTCTATATGCACCTTCCCATTGAGAGAATACCTCAAGATTGTTAACAGTTTTAACCTCTAGGAAGCAAGGCATGCATGCAGCTCTAGAAATGAGATGAAAAGATATTTTAGCTGTTTGAAAGTTTCTGTTTTATTCATACAAGTATATCATATCTTAAAAAAATATTTAGAGACACTAAATCAGTTAGAAGAAAAAGTAGGGAAGAGCCTAGAACTCATTGGAACAGGAGACAACTTCCTGAATACAACATCAACAGCACAGGCTCTAAGATCAACAATTAATAAATGGGACCTCAAGAAATTGAAAAGCTTCTGTAAAACAAAGGACACTGTCCTCAGAACAAAACAATAGTCTACAGACTGCGAAAGGATCTTCACCAACTGTATATCTGACTGAGGGCTGATATGTAGAATATATAAAGATCTAAAGAAGTTAAAAAGCAACAGATCAAGCAGTCCAATTTAAAAATGGGGTATGGAGCTAGACAGGGAATCCTCTGTAGAGGAATATAGAATGGCAGAGAAACACAAGAAATGCTCAACGTCCTTAGCCATCAGGGAGATGCAAATCAAAACAACTCTGAGATTTTACCTTACACCCATCAGAATGGATAAGATAAAAATACTCAAGTGACAACACATGCTGGAGAGGTTTTGGAGAAAGGGGAACCCTCTTCTGTTGCTGATGGGAATGTAAACTTGTACAAACACTTTGGAAATCAATCTGGTGCTTTCTCAGACACTTAGGAATAGCGCTTCCTCAAGATCCAGCTATACCACTCCTAGGCATATATCCAAAAGATGCTCAAGTACACAACAAGGACATTTGCTCAACCATGTTTGTAGCAGCTTTATTTGTAATAGCCAGAAGCTGGAAACAACCCAGATGTCCCTCAATGGAGGAATGGAAACAGAAATTGTGGCACATTTACACAATGGAATACTACTCAGCAATTAAAAACAAGGATACCATGAAATTTACAGGCAAAAGGTGGGATCTAGAAAAGATCATCCTGAGTGAGTTATTCCAGAAGCAGAAAGACACACATGGTATATACTCATTTATAAGTGGATACTAGACCTATAAGATAAACATACTAAAATCTGTACACCTAAAGAAGCTAAACAAGAAGGAGGGCCCGGGTAGATCAATCCTCACTTAGACAAATGGGATGAACATTGGAAGTAGGCGAAAACAAGAAACAGGACAGGAGCCTACCACAGAGGACCTCTGAAAGACTCTACCTAGAAGTGTATCAAAGCAGGTGCTGAGACTCATATCCAAACCTTGGGCAGAGTGCAGAGAATTACATGAAAGAAGGGGGAGTTAGTAAGACCTGGAGAGGAGGGGAGCACCACAAGGACCAAATATATCAGGGCACAGGGGTCTTATCTGAGACTGATTCTCCAACCAAGGACCATGCATGGACATAACCGAGAATCCCTACACAGATGGCAGTGTCCAAGTGGGTTCCCTAGTAATGGAACAGGGACTCTCTCTGACATGAACTCAGTGGCTGGCTTTTTGACCTCCTTTCCACCAAGGGAAAAGCAGCCTTGCCAGGCCACAGAGAAGGACATTGCAGCCAGTCCTGATGAGACCTAATAAGCTAGGGTCAGATGGAAGGGGAGGAGGACCTCCCCCATTAGTGGACTTAGAGAGGGGCAGGGAGGAGATGAGGGAGGGAGAGTGGGATTGGGAGGGAATGAGGGAGGAGACTACAGCCAGGATACAAAGTAATAAACTGTAATTAATATAAAAATATAAAAATTTAATTAAAATATTTAAAATAGTGAAAGCAAGCCCTCAAGACCTGAGTGAATAACACCAAGAAACCACTGACCAGATTTTGTAAAACAAACAAAACAAAACAAAACAAAAGGCTAAATAAAACACAAAAGGAGTAGATGCAGCCCAAATGGACTACTCATTGCAGATATCATATAATCAAATTGAATTTGAAAGTAGGGGTCGGTGTCAAACAACAAACAAACAAAAACCAGGAGATTGACAGATGCCAATCAGTGGAGGCCTGGTCCATTTGATCCTTGAGAATCAAAAAGTCTCGCATTTTTAACCCTACATAGAAGGCAGTTGTTAGAGAACCCATCGGCTTCTGGTTTCCCTCTGCTCTTTTGAGTCCTTCTCTGAGTAGGAAGTTGACTTTGGCTACTTGACTCAGCTGAGCCCATGCTATTTCTCAGAGGGAGGCCATGCCATTTATGCACTAACACAAACCACGTTGACAAGGTTCCTTTGCAGGTAATTGCTACATCATGTGGCAAAGGGGGCTCTGCTGGTAAAATTAAGCTACGAATCTTCAGATGTGGGCAGGGGTGTCTATTCTGGAGGATCTGGATAAGCCAGATATGATACTAGGGCTTGTTCAAGAAGAAGGCATGAGGTTCAAGGCAGGAGAAGGCGATGTGAGAGAATCAGGGGTCAGAGTGATATGGAGAGGGACTAAGAACAGGTGACATAGTGCTATAAAGGCAACAGATGAGAATTCTTCCTGCCCACCTGGTGGTGGGGTTTAAAAATGTCAAAGGAGTGTGTGGGGAGTTAATATGAAGAACAGAGCTCTTTCTGCACTTCCCTTACCCCTGATGCACCCAAGAATTCCCAGCAAAACACACCCATGTTTCGTTTCAAAAGCTAAGATCACCCGGCTTGTAAAGGCTGAAGACCTCATTCCCTGTGAAAGAGGCCTAACTAGGATTCTAGAGTAGCTGTGAGTAGGGAGGTAAATAACTGCAGCCTGCTGGTGGCCTCCAGAGTACTATAAAGCCAGGGCTCCGTTCCACTGTAAGGATACAGTCATACCACGTGGCAACACCATACCATACCTAACCAGACACAATCTGGGGCTCAGCCAGTTCCACCTCAAGGATGGAGCTGGCATTTTCAGGCATTTTGATATGAGAGTGATAATTACTCAAGACACAAATACCAGATCCTGAATGGAAACATCCCAGCTGTTTTCTTTTTCTACTTGGGGAACACAGATCTTTATTGCTTTCTTTCATTCAAGTGACAACTCCGCTCTGGCTTGGTGATTGTTGTGCATGGTGCATGGTGGTGCTTTGCTGATTTATAACCAGTTGAATCATTGTCTCATTAAGTCAAAAGAGATTAGTATGGGAACCTAGTTTGTAAACTGCAAGACGATGCTACACACATGTCTGGAGGCAAGGTTACCCAGGCTCTAAATACACTGCTCATTAATCTGCCTGCTCTTTGAGGCAGATGGTAGAAATGAGACAGCTTGTACCTATGAGAAGACAGGCTGGGAACAACACAGCACATCTCCTCCTTCAGACAGGCTGCTGTCCTCTACCTGAGCATTCTAGTTCTCAAGATTTGAGCAGAACGAACAGAGAAAGAAAGGTCATTTCTGTTCCATTTCTCCTGCACATATTCCAGGAGGGACATGTAGGTGAAGATATCTTTGTGTGACTGGCCCTCACATACAGGAGTCCTGCTATCAACAGCAAATGGGATGATGAACTCGAAAGCAGTGATTGGTACTCATCCCAATGGACTTTCAGCCATGCTCTTCCTCATATGGAGGCTCTAGAAGTTAACAAGGCAGACACTTGAGTAATTCACCCAAGGTATATCCGTACACTATAAGAATGCAACAGTAACCATAACCTGGTGCATCCTGCTAAGCTAGAGATCATTTGACAACAAAGAGAACAACTCCCCAGCCATAAATGTCCCTGGAGCCCTGTATGATCACATGAATTTTGTGGAGCTTGCTAAAATAAAGGTTGACACTCTACTACAAATGTACAAATGACATTTTAAATAGTGACAAGTGAGGGGAGCTATGGCACAAAGTCTGGGATATCCCTTCTCTGCCTTATTGCTGCCATCTAGAATCCTCACCCTCTTTTTAAAAACCCATGCTTTCAACATCAATCCCATGCTGCAAAGCTTCTAATCCTTTGCTACCATCTCAAAGTTCCCAAAGACCTCCTGTTTTAAGGCTTGTGCGTGGAGGGAGTTCCCGCTTCATCTGCTGCTTTGACTGAGGTAGCTGAACTCAGCGCCTGTATTTCTCATCTGCTCATCTGCTCAGCGCCTGTATTTCTCATCTGCTCCGGCCTGCAGCTGTGTCACCCTCAAGCTCTTCTCCCGTGAGCCTCAAAAAATGCTATTTCACTTTTTGGGTCCAATTGGAGAGTTTCTGAGAAGTTGCCATAACTCATGAGGCTTTGGAAACAAGTTTAGGTTGTTTTTGTACTTTCCATTACCCGGATTGTTCTGGAATGCAGTGCGTAAGTGCCTCTGTTTGCTTTCCTCACAAGTAGTTCAAGACAGGGGAAAAGCAAAAGAGCAGGCCTGTGCAAGAGAGGGTGTCTCAGGAGCCAGGTGCTCTCATTCTCTGAGGGCCCTGCCATCTCCGTTCTGCTTCCACTGAGCTTGAAGACTCAGATCAGCACCAAGAGCCCCAGAACTGAAAATCCCACTCAGGCCTTCTCCCTCACCTCTAGCAGCAAACAGATCCAGGAAAAATACTTTTTTTTTTCAAAAGCTGTACCCAACAAGAAAAAAGAACTCCTAGAAGTCAGGGAAAGAGAGAGTTCTGTAAGTGTAGTGCTGCAGTGTGTGCAGGACTTGTATTCGGTGTCTGGAACCCACATACAAACAGGCCCATGGTTGTGATTCCAGCACCGGAGAAGCAGAGACAGGATGAGGCCTAGTGTGTTCTCTACAGACAGTGTACCCTAATTAGTAAGCTCCAAGCTATTGAGAAGCTCTGTCTCAAAACATTATATATATATGTATGTATGTGTTATTTATAATATATTGCTTTTATATATGTTATGTATACATATATATTGTTTTGATATATATCCACTTAAGGAACACAAAAGCATTGTTTTCATATATATATATATATTTTATACAACTATATATGTTATATATGTTATCACACACACATATATAGACCCATCTTGTCACAATTTCAAAGTTCCTGTATTTCAGCTTGCAATATCAATGATAATACTAAGCTGGGTTTAAAATAAGTTGCCAGCTCCCCTGTTCAGGAAGACTGACCTAGAGGTAGAGCTAACAGAGAAAGAGAACACTCATGGTTGTCATCAACTACACACACACATTATCACTGAGAGATAGGAGGCTGAAGAGATGGTTCTTGGTGTTCTTACAGAGGACCCAGGTTCCATTCCCAGCACTCACATGGTTGTGATGTCTACCACTCCAGGACCAAGGAGAGATAATGTTCTATCCCGACCTCTGCAGGCCCCAGGCCCACACGTGGAACACCTCCATGCCCAGACTCTCTACATACCCCAGAAAACACTTATGCACATAAAAACAAAATCCACCAAGAAGTGAGCCAGTGTCCCCTGCTTGGTGTTCTGAGCTCTCTCCTTGGCTTGGTCACTCACTGTATGTCTCACCCTGAGCCTTTACAGAATTAAAAGAAGCAATCCTGTAGCCTCCTGGAGTGAGGGGCCTCGTTTTGAATTTCATTCAAGCCGGGTGTCACCTTGCAGTGCAATGCCTTGACATTTAGAGGAGCTAGAGCCTGGAATAAGGGACAACAAGAAGAAAACAAGCCTAAGGAAGTTTGGCCTTGGCCCTCAACACAGTGTCTGAGCTGCTTTTGAAAACAAAACTTCTAATTCTGTTCCTATGACTGATGAGCTGTGGACTATCTGTGTGTTTGCATGAGTTATGTAATCTCTCTCTAAGCCTCAACTTTCTCTCCAGTAAAACGGAGAGAGTGGGGGCACTTTTCACAGGTAGAGGTGTTGTGAAGATTAAATGAGCTAATTTATGTAAGGCAATATATCATTATGTAGTTACGTTCAATTCCAAGAATCACATATCTTCCAATATACAATGATTGTGAAATTGCAGTCTAGTTCATATTCTGCATATTGTAATATATATTTGATACCATTTTCTCCACCCCAATCTTGCCCAAAACGCCGGTATTAAGTTGCTAGTGCATCTTACCAATCAAGGCATTCTTAAATGAAGAGCACGTGATCTTTTTATTACTGTCTCCTTGCTAGTAATGGATTCAAGGTTCATAACACCTGCCATCATGAGAACTTTTGTAACTGACTCTCTACTGACAGCCATGGGAGCAGAGGTGCCTCGCAAGCCAGCACAGCCTTTCTGCCCTGGCTGCTCGGGACATAACTCCTGAGATCCTTGCCAGACCCTTGCCTCAGAACCCTGGCTGTTTACCATGATACTGGAGAGCTGGCCATTAGGCTAGGGTGCTCCCAGTTTATTTAGTGGCTCTGGGCAGTGGACTTTACAAAATGTCTCCATTAATCTGTAGGTATGAATTCCCTGACACCCCCTCAGACAACACAAAAATGGCCACATCTAGTTTGAATTCTAGGAGAATCAAGACTTCACTGACTTATAAAACTGAAAGTTCATCCCCTGTGTGTGCCTTGGTTGCTGTGAGGGGAGAAGAAGCCCTCAGAGGCAATACTCTGCCAGGAAATGAGAAAACTTGCCTTTAGTTGAGCCTATCCTCCCAGCTAGCTAAGGTTCCATACCTGCACATTTATCCATTTGGAATTGTTGAAGTTCTAACTTACAAATGACCTGATCCTCTCAAGCAGCCATGCTGAGAAAAAGAGATAACTCCTATAGGCTTGATTCCATAAGAAACAGCAAGCGGTGGGAATCACCATCAGGAATGAATTTCTTCCTAGCCTCTCCGTAAATTGCATCTGAGTTAACCCAATCAGTTCAGAGGGCTTATTTTTGCCTCTTGCACCCATTTAGCCTCCCTCCTTACAATGGACTCTGCTTCTCTGTACCTTCCACTTTCAGAGAAACACTTCAGCCAGTTAACATTATCACTCACTTAAAAAAAAAAAACACCAAGACACCACCTGCACCAGAGAATGAGCATGAGTTGGCTCTGACCATACTTTAATTGAACCCCCTGAGGGTTAAGAGTACATTTCCATGTGTTCAGCATAGGAAAATATTTTATCAGGGTACTAAATGTTTAATTCTCTGAGAAATTGGCAATTCAGTAAAAAAGAAACAGGGAGCATAGAGATGCTTTTAAATCCCAGCAATAGGGCATCTCACAACACCTCAGTGTCTTCTGTCCATCTGAAAGCCCTGTCTAGGTACATTTAGGGAGCCTAGTGGTAAACCCATGCCAATTAAAGACAGAGGATGCCACCTCTCATCCTGCCACATAGGTTTGGGAGCAGGTTGTGGAGAATCAAGTAGAGAAGGGCTATTAAATCTTGAGGGTGCACCATGTGCTTGCCAGTGATGGGTGGGTCCTTCCCAAGTGTTAGCTCATTTAACTGTCTTCTCAAGAAAGTGGGAGGCAGAGATGTTATCCAGACATCCTTGACGTCCATAATGTTAGCACAAAAAAGACCTGGGAGTTTTCCCTGTATCCTCTGCCTTCTAAGCCTCTCTTTACCAATTTGTTCTCAGTTTGTGAATCCAGACCTGAGGAGGTTTGTGGCTCTGAATTTCCCCACCCACCCAGCCACATCATCTCCCCCTTATTACTTAACTCCTTAGTTTCTTCATTTTTTTTTCAGACAGAAATAAAAAATATAGGTGTCTGCTCTGCTGTGAACATGGAATGAGTCTACTTTGGGGGGTATTGGGAATCCTGGACAGAGGAGCTTGTTCTTTTTTTGCTTTTCTTTTCTTTCTTTTTCATTACTAGCATGGACAGTAGCCCTGTCTCTCAGGTTTACACTTTTTAAGAGTATCTTTTTTTTGCACCCCTTTAAGATAGATCCTGATTTTACCTCATTCTTCAGGGTTCTATTCTCTTGCCCAACTTTGTCTCCTCATATATACTGAAGCTGACTGAGGATGGTTCTTAAATAGAGAGGATCTCCAAAAAACATCTACATAATACACCATCCACTTCTCCAATCCAATTGTCATTCTAGAAACACTTACCAGCAAAGTCAATTGGTCTAAACCCCATGCTTCCATAGATTTTCTTAACTTTCCCCAGTGGATCCCAGGCAGGCAGCACAGTCCCTTGCTCCTATGACCTAATCTTTCCCTAAGTGTGGTGCACAGACCAACAGCACTGGCACCAGGGTTCACTGTAGCAGTTAGAGAAGCAAGATCTGGGGCCTCAGACACATACACTCAGAGTTTGAGCCAATGAAGTCTTTTCCCAAGATTTTCAGTCACTATTATGTCTTTGGTCTTCATCAGCAATGAAGTGAAGCATGAGAGGCTGTAATATGGGTATCACCAGCTATGACCCTCTATTGGCTTGAACATCATCAGTTTTCACATTAAATTACTTTATTGCCATTGTCAGATATGATCTTCAACACCAGAGACAAGACTGCCATCTTCTTTCATATCATCATGACTTGTCCCAAATGAATGACAAAGGCAACATCACAAACCAACATTAAGCAGCAATGAGGCAAGCTGATAGGCAATGGGTTTCTTAACCAACTTGCCAATGTTCCTGCACATGAAGATAAAATGTGTGGTAGGTAAAGTGGCAGAAGGGAAAAATTAGACTAAGAAACAATAAGGTCATCATCTTTACCCTATAGTTGTCTTCCTCAACAAGGGACTCTTTGAGAAGTGACAGCGTGCATCTTGGCACCTGTCATACATCAGAGAGAGTCAACACCTGTATTTTAAAGGTTCTGGCACAAGCATCCCCACACCTCTTTTCACCTGATTCCTTAGAGTTCAGTAGCAGTGAGCCCCTAGTCAATGAAGCAGAGATCATCATGACAGCCAAAGGGAGGAGGACTCTTCCTGCTAGCTTGGTTTTAGAAGAAGCATCTTTTTGGGGGAAGGGAGATGTGAGTGTTATGGCAGTAAACTTGTAAGTAGAGACTTTAGAGGTAAATAGGCATAATCCATCTAAATTTGTCTTAAGTCCACCCAATCTTGGTTATCATTGGCCCTTGAGTGATCAGTACTTAAGCCTAGTTACATTTGTTCCAAGAGGAAGACTGACTTACATCCATAGGAATGTTGCTCTCACTCTTTTTGCTCTGTACAATGTGGCAGAACCATGTCTGGTGAAGATTTATCTTCCATGTAGGTTATGCAAATTCAGCCAGTAGTTTTACTGACGTGAAATTTGAAGACAGGAAAAGATATATGGGTTGGTGGAAAAGGCTCTTCTGCTTTATTTAGTTGGGGCTTGTTGAAGAGGTAGGGACTGCCATGTGAGTTTGGGAACAACTAAAAGAAGTGTTAAAAACTGTCTCCAGACTAAATTGAAGCAGGGATTTATAGGGCGATGAGCAACAAAGACAAGACACCTGAGGGTGACTACATGTTACCTTGGGAGATGTACCAATAGTACACAAACCTAGTTACTTGGGAATTCCCAAGGACCCCATGCAGCTGAAGTGTAGCACAGCCCAACCCCAAATGAACTCTGGAATGCTACAGTGGCCACCTTGATGGGAACATCATTAATGGCTGGCATGTTGCTGGTAGCTTTCTTATATCTATCAATTTTGCACAATTCTGAAGAAGTATTGCAGGGAGTAACTTGGTCTCAATTGGAGGTCAAGGTAGGGGAGGAGTCTCCAGCTGTAAACATCCCAGAGGAAGAAGCTGTGGTTGCTAGTTTGTTATACACATTCTCACGGGGACCAAAGGAAGGCTTTGGGATGGGGGCTGGGCTTTGCCAATTTCCCATAGGTCCTTGTCATGGTCATCTCATATTAAACAACACACATTCACTCTGGACTTTTCTCTCTCCCTATACATGGTCAATCAGAAGATTTAAAAATAAAAGAAACAGTGTACATCAAGTTGTGAGTTATGTTAACCTCTACAAGGACCACAGTTACAGACCAGCCAGTGACCTCACACTGTTTGAAACTTTATTGCTTGCCTTTTCTCCTTCACAAAGTTCACCTGTTTATGTTTCTAGCCTCTTAGGCCTTTCCCCAGTTCACAAAACTCTCCCTTATTCCAGCCTGATACAGTATTTTCTCTCCATCTGTCTGTATAGCTCAAACTTCAAATTCCACTCTGCCTCTTAACAAATGGTAGGATTCTCCCTCTGTGACTTATTTTTGCTTTGCCACCTAAAAAAGCAAACTCTTAGAATAGAAAGCCGATGACCTCATTTTCTCTCTCATTATACCTTTGCTGAGAACTGGACTGTGAACAGACATCTACAAGGTTCTGATGGACAGAAGAACCAAAACACGATTGTGAGCAGAGTCCATACCATGCTATCAAGTGATCTTCACAGCTGATCTGCCTCTTCCTGTTGCTCAGGCAGACGTCTGCTGTGTACAGTCTGCTTGAGGGCAGAACCAAGCGCCGTCCCCTGCTAAGTGTTTGTCTTTTTCCAAAGACAAATAGTACAAGCACCACCCAAAAGAATCTGCTCTCTTCCATCCCTGCCTTTGTAGCTGCATTCTCCTGCCTCAGCAAACCCCTAAGATACCTAATGTATCCATGTGCCTCACTGGAAAAAAAAATGCCAGGGGAGAGAATAAGCAGCAATTGGCCAAGGCACCTTGGATCAAGTCATAGCAGCCTTGCAAAAACAGCTGCAATGGTGGCCCATAACAGAAAAGGGGTATCCATCAGTTGGAAGACATAGTAGTTAGCAAATTGCCAAGAAGCAGGTCTGTCCAGCAAGTCTATTACAGATATGTGGTGTTATTGAAGCAGGCTTAGCTCTTAGCAGTGGGTACTGCTCTTGAGAATGCTACAACCACACATTCAGGTTGCAGGTAGGCAAAGTTAGCTCCTTGGAGTCTAAGTTGATAAAACGATGATCATTAACAACTACCTTACCCCCCCCCAAGTTATCATCTCATCAAATTCCACAGCAAGCTCAATACTCAGTGGAGGTAGTAAAGAGTGTGAGCAGGAGGCAGCTACCTTCCTTTGCTGTGTTCTCAGATCTTGATCCAATGTCTGCACTCAAAAGGCTCAGTAGCAAAAAATAGACAAATTCCCCTCTTAAAATGAGGCATCATCATGGACTCTCAGTTGAAGTGACTTGTCCAAGGTCACAAAGCACAGACCTGAGTCCTTTCTGCTCATCTTATACCTCTTCACACATAGCCTCAAGCAATATGGTACCATGAGGCTAAGGATGATGATGAGGGAGAGAGCTCATCTCTCACATCTGATGGTAATTATAGTCAGCTCCACCCCAAGCACCCCTACATCCCACATCAGTGTGCACTCCAAATGACAGGATGAGTTTTTACCTCATCTAAAGTCACTAGGCAAGGAAGAAACTGAGGCCATCCCACTGATCAGTCAGGAAATAGAGACTGTACACTCAAGACTCTGCATCAAGCCCTCTGAGCCCAACCTCAGCTGGATCTTGGCTAGGATACTGTTTAAGATTCCATTTCCTGTTTTGACCCCAAGGAGGAGAAGATTCTAGGAGTGATGCTGGGGGTAAACTAGAGAGCTAGTACCACATCCACATGTATCACAATGATACTCAGATTTCAGTCTACCCACAACCACCTAAAAACTCATCTGGATGCAGAGGATAGAGCCCATATCTTATCCAGGGGACTAGAATAGAGCCTTAGAATCTATAATTCTAATTGGTCTCCAAGGTGATATTGGCCAATAGACCCCACCATTAGCTCAGAGATCATTTGAGCCAAACATTTCATTTTCCTAATATAAAAGATCTGGGACCAGAGAGGCTATGATGCCCAAGGTCACCTACCACATCAGTGACACAGTTGGGAACTGGCATCATAGCTCTTAGCTTTCCCTTTGTTCCTGCTGTATGAGACTTAGTTTGAATTAATCGGCCCCATCACTTTATGAACTAAGTCATTTTGAATACTAAGTGTTTTTCCTATTTCATCTCCTTTATCTTTGTAATCACCTTTGAGGTTAGGACACTGGCATTATTTATAGAGGAAGAAAGGGAAATTCAAACAAATTTCACAACAGCAAAATGAGCTGGAGTCCATCCAGTCCTGCTTGACCCATGCTGCTCCTCTCTAGGTCTCACCAAGTTCTCAGAAGAAGAAGTTTCCTGCTGAAACTTGCTGGAAGTAAAACTTAAGAACTGCAGCTGACAGGGAGAAGCCAAAGCCTGGGGCAAAATAAAGATAGAACACACTGGGCAGGTGTGATTTTTAAAACCATGTCCAAGAGAACCACAGGAAAAGGATCCTAGAGCCTCAACTGCTCCAAAGGCAGCTTGTCTATTTCTTGCCAAACCTTTCAGGGGTTCAAGACCTAGATCCATGAGTGTGACACTACAGACGTATAAATTCTACCCCCAAAAGTCCCGAGGTTCTCTCCAAACAAAATTAATAGCCTGCAAACTCTAAATGGGTGATTACAATCTATAAAGCAGCCCACAAAATGACTTCATGGGGATTCATATTTATTCCCTCCCACTGATTTCCACTATAAATTTGCTCTGTTTATGAGTAAAAAGTTTCCTCTGCTATGCGCCTAGGCATAATACTACTCTACAGATGGAAACATCTGGCTGAGTTGTTCAGAGCTTATTTTGCCACTGGTGGTGTCGATTGGTGGGAAGCATGGTAGAACCTTCCAGGAAAGCTTGAAACCTGAAGGTCTCTTGTTTAACTGGCATCCTGTGAACATGTCCTTAGATCCTGCAAGGACTGGAGCCAATAGGGTAGGTTATCCATCTCTGGATTCTCCAAAAGCAACATGTCTGGAGCTGTCCTTGTGGTCTTGGACCTTAGGGTGTAGTAGAATGTACAAAAAAATTCCAAATCGGGATCCAAGTGTGGTTGTTCCCAGACAGCTCTCATGAATGGATAGGAGAAAGACACAGTGTGCTAGTCAGCTTTCTGTTACTGTAACAAAATACCTTGAGAAAATCAACTTACACAAGAAAAGCCTTCTAAGGATTTAGAGTTTTCAGCCCATGATTGTTGGACCCTTAGTTCATGGGCCTGGGGTAAGACAAGCCACTCAAATCATGGCAGAAGTAGTGAAACAAAGAGATGGAGGAAGGATGGATTGAGAGATTGAGAGAGGAAAAAAAAGGCAGAATTTCACAGTGCTCTTCAAGGGCACATACGTACATGTCCCTACTACATGGGCAAGGAACCAAGCATCATGGACAAGTCTCAGAGGACTATGGGAAACCTTCCAGATATAAACCATAGCAGATTAGTCCATTAAACAAACAAAAAAACCAGTACAGAGATAGGTCCAACAGCTATATAGATACACTGAATAGAAGTAGCATGCTAACAGTGACATCCTTAAAGGGCAAAACAGGAGCAAAGGTTTAAAAAGAAAAAGAGGAGCTGCCCAAAAACCAGTGAGCCCCAGGGGCACAACCCAGTTGCTTACTTTGGTAAGTCACTTTCAGCAGCATACAGAATGAAAACTTTGCAGGCCAGATACACTGTATAAGGCCTGTAAGATTCTCTTCTGAAGATTTCCTTTCTTAAGGATTTGCATGACAAGGATTTTCTTCTAAGTACAATGGGGACAACTGGCAAGCTTTCAGAAGAAAATTAACATGTCTAGAAAAGCATCTTAGACAGATTCTTGCTGGTTGCCGCTAAAAGCATGCTCCTACTTGGAAGGGGACTGTTAGGAAGGAATGTCAATAAGCTTTTAGGACACCATTGCAGCTGTCTACACTAGCAGTGGCGGTGGCCTGGACTAGGGAACCAGGAGACAAATAGTAGCAGCATCTCACAGGTTAGGCTGTTCGGAGGTATCTGCCTCAGTTTATGAAAAAAGGGTGTTACATCAATAAAAAAGCAGGTCACGCATAAAGTGCAAAGTGCTTCGAGACAGCTCAAGAACCAAGGCCATAGCTGGAAGCCATTAAGAAGGCAGTGCTGGTACTAAGTTTACCTAGCCAGACCAACATGATGGTCTGTAAAATGACAAATAAAGAAAATCCACCGTCTTCTTTTTTTCCAGTATCTTGATGCAGTAGGCTCCAGGTTCAGCAGATGCAGGGTTGGCTGCAAAGGAAGGCTGCTTGAATTGGCTACATTTCCCAACAAAGTTGTGCTAGGCTCCTGCAGAAACAATCTCTCCCAGGCTTCCAAGTTTTGTCTTTCTAGGCTCCAAGGGCATTATATGAGACTTCTGCACATCTTAATTCACTTAAATGCAATTTTACTACGACAATTATACATTCTTTATCAATATCTAGTAATTGCGTGTTCATTACTCACATTTCACAAGAAGACAAAGACCCAAGAAGATGGGCATGGTGGCCCCACCTATTGTGGGTCACAGGTGAGAAACTGCTGACCACCAGGACTTTGACAAGAGGAAGATACTTCAGGGGACTGTTGTGACACAGATGTACAGGGGAACAGCATGGAATGGGCTTATGAAGTGGCCTTTAAGGCCTGGACAAGATACCTGTTACTCACCAGGTGCCTAGAGACTTTGAGCATTTGACATGAAAATACATCCCCAGACCATTCCCAGTCTTTTCACACACGTTTCAACCTGAGTCCAAGCTAAGTGCAACGTGGAAGAAATCAAGGTTCCTATTTAGGGCAGCTTCTCCAGGCAGTCACAACCTATTATTGCTCTCTCTCCTGCTGTGGAAGGAAAGCCCCTGTGCTCCAGCCTCAGACATTAGCTTGGCTTACAGAAATGTGTTCCCATTCAGTAATGCCGGCTGTGATTCCAGGTAATTCCTCTGAGTGCCCTCTTAAATCCCAGCAGCTGCTCCAGATCACCGCAACGAAGATGATGCCGGCTGCTGCCACAACAGGGGAAATGAAGCCACCCAGCCGGTGGCTTCCTAACATTGACATGCTACCAAAACAGCAGCCCAAGAGGGTCCCTTCGTGTATGGGTCCCTCCACCAGCATGTAGGCCTCTGCCTGCTCTGAGTCTAAGGGTGGAAGGCTCAAAATTGCAGCCCTTATTCCCACACAAGGTACCAAGTTACCCTTATTCTTGAAAGGCCCTTGAGGAACTGTGGATGAATTCCCAGCTCCCATTCATGTTCAAAGTATCAGAAAGATGCCCTAGACCACAATCAACAATGACAACAAAACAAAAGGCAGGAAGGTCAGGCTTGAATTCTGATCCTCCAATGGACAATGTAGCATGCGCCCTCATGCTTTGCAGTTCCCAGGTCTCTAGAAGCCACTTCTTCCTTACTCAAAGGAGCCTAACTATCCCAATTACGTTTTCCCCGCCCACGTGTCGAGTGCATAAGTATGTATTTTGTTATCAAAGTTGTATATCCTTACTGGAGCCAGCATCAGCATCTTTGCACCTGTGACTTAGCTTGGGAAGGATTTTTCCCATGACATCATGTCAGAATGTGTAACTGACAGAGGGAACTACACATATGTGAACACATGAATCCTCACATGTTCTTAGTCCCTGAGCCTGAACAATGCTCTCAAGATGTTTCTGTAACTCTCCAGATGTGGCCAGAATTTCCCCGACAGCAGAATAAGTCTGTGTTCGAAGTTTCCATTAGAACAAAAACAAGTCCTGTAAATTAAAGATGGGTCCAGAGAGATGGAACCAGTAAATAGCTTGTCTTGCTAGCATGAGGACCTGAGTTTAATTCTAAGAAGCCATGTAACGAACAGGAGGGCACGCTCACACATGCTTGTAATCTCTGTGCTGAAGAAGAGACAAGCAGATCCCTGTGGCTCCAGATCAGTGAGCGACCATGTCTCAAATAAAAAAAAAAGTCAGTATCTAATGAAATGACATTCCAAATGACATGTTTTTACATGTGTGCAGTTCCCTCTGTGAGTTGCACATTTCGGCATGACTTTATGGGAAAACCCATCCTAAGCCACAGGTGCAAAGATGCCGATGCTGATCCAGTGAGAAAATACAATTTTAATAACAAAAAACATATTTATGCACTTGATTGACATGTGGTTGTTGCAGATGGGAAAAGACAATGACAATCCTATGTTTCCATGATTCCATGTGCATACACACACGTATACACACACAAAATCTTTATCGCCATCATAAAAACTTGAGACTTCAAGTCCAAGTTCAATGCTTACTACATCAACCACAGCTGCCTCTAAGTTTCATCCCATAGAGAGACGAGCTTTGGAGGCAAAAGGCAAAATCAGGGCCCTGCTATGAGGTAGACAGCTTTAAAATAAGGCACTATGAGACAGTGGAATGAATTAGAACAGGAGCATCTCCAAAGCAAAAATGCTTTTATAAAAATAATTTTATAAAATAAAAATAATTATAAAAATAAACAGAGAACTTAGGATAGGCAAGGAGGCAGAGGGACAGAAGAGATTACCTAAAAGAATCATCCCACAAACCCTGTCCTCTCTACCCCCAACCCCACGTGATCAGCCCCACCTTAAATGGAGGGTTTGGGAGACTGAAAAACAGAACATTCTCATCATAGCTACTGTCTGATTCTGGTGTCTGAAGAGCAAAGTCTGCTCTAAGGATCCATACGTCCTATTAGGACTCTGGCAAAGAGAAATTGTTTGGGGAAGGCAAAGAGAACTCAATGCCTACTTGGTCCCTCTTTGCTGAGCCGGTGTAATTTATGTTGAAGACATCAAGGGTCCCAGCAGCCTTCTCCTCTCATAAGTATGGCGAATGGTCCCAGTGCCCCCATTAAGGCCCAGCACTGGAACCAGCAGCTGCCAGCAGAGAGCCACAGCCATGGAGAAAACAGTCTGATTGTGCTTTAGGTTGGTTTCTATGGCAACAGATGCTCCTTCATCCCTGTCTTTCAGCTCCAGGGAAGGGCAAGGATACCCAAGAGAAGACAGTAGAAATGAGAGGAAAGAAACATGATGCTAAGGCCCTCAAAACCAAAGCAACTAATCCCCCTATCTTGGTAGTCACAATTCTTGGCAAGCTTGGTCAAGCTCTCTGTACTTTGGCTTTGGACCTTGGTTTGTTCATCTATCACAGAAAAAGCTGGAACAGACATGAGGCCACAAGGCCATTCCAAGTATTTCAAGTTCCAAGGATCAGTCTCACCAGGCCAGGCACTGAAGGAACATGGTCACCTGCAAATACACTGCCTCACCTAGAGAGATGCACCATTCTCATTTCCCACATCCTTCTCCTATTGATTAAGGTCAGCTGTCATTCCAAAAGATCACAGGAGAACCATCACACACACACACCTGACAATGCTTGAGTTTCCTGGCTTTCAGGTAGCATGATAATTGAGCCAGAATGTCACAGTGCCACAGCCAGCCCCATGACTGATATTACAGGGTTCAGGTTCTAGTTCAGATGCATACAGTCCTTTAGATAGCAGCCAGTCGTGTTAGCTCAAGGGAAGACACTCCTGGGAAAAGAGCACTTCATTTGGAGTGCTACAGTGAGGGGAAAGCATGGAGAGAAGGAAGAGTGTTCCAGGATACACAATGAAGGGCTGCTGATGCAGCAGCCCCCTAAGGGAGTATTTGAGCTGCTAACTCATTGTTCAAAGGGGAAACAAGGAGCAGCAAGAAACAAGGGTACAGAGGATGGACACAAGTGGAGTTACTATCCAGAGATTGATAGAGTGGGAGGGAAGGGGTCCTTGAGGAGCAGCTTAAGGCGCTAAGAGTTAGGGAAGGTTTAGCTTCTAGGCTTAACTCACATTCAACTCCCCTGAATCTGGGTTGCTCTGTGAAGGGTTACCTGAGGTTAGGAAATGGTTAATGGAGCTTGCATGCCAGGCTTCCCTAAAGTTTAGCAGTAAGCTGAGCTAAACCTGAGAAATCTGATTAGCTCCCAACTCTGAGCAATCTCATTTATGAGGCCCTGCAAGTTGGTCTGCAGGATTAGTGGTCCATGGACAGGACAAATCAATATACAACAAGTAATTAAGGAACATTTCTCTTCCCTTTAAGCTACTTGCACCAGTGTACAAGAGGAGACAGGGCTTCCATAGCATTTTGAGTCCTTTATTTATGTTCATTCTGTGGTCATTTGCAGGACATGATGCTCCTTGCTAGTGGAGAAACGATTCAGGACTAAATTTTCACTCAGCAGCACAGGGATGTGCTAGACACATTGATCAGGAGTTTCCTCTCTCCAAGGAAACCCAGAACAAGCAGCTGCTGAGATGGTGGCAACCCTACGAAACCTGTCTTCAGGAGCAAGAGCTCTGTTTTATTTATGTATGTGCAGCATAGCCTCACCTGGACCATGAGTAACGAATGGAATGAATGAGACACCCAATGAACGAGTGCATAAATTACAAATGTTTTCAGTCAGCCAACAATTTAACTGGGAGCCTGCTACACATAAAATTTACATTGGCGATTTACATTGGATTCATAGGATTTAGGAATTGAAAGTGAATTTTGATATAATCTGATCTGGTGTTTCGTGGCTGCTTTTTGTTTGTTTGTTTGTTTTTGTTTGTTTTTTTAAGTCACAGGTTAGCGCAACCCATTAATGGAAGATGAAGTTGATTTAGTGAGCCTTTACCGTCATTTTTCGAACAGAATGGGAATAGAACAAGGTAGAGGGAAATCAAACAGAATGGAACAGAGTAGAATATAGAGGAGTGGGAAAGTAGGCCCAACCCCCTTCTTGGCTGCAGCATCAGGTGAGCTGGCTGAGGCTGGCTGGACACCTCGTCCTCATATTGTGAGCATGGGAGAGCTGGTGGGCTGGCCAACTCAGCCACCGCTCAGGCCCAGTCAAGGCTTTGAGTTGGCCTACCCACTCCAACATCCACCTCATCTATGAACTGCTGGAGCATGTGAAGGGGCTGGTCCTGCAGAGCCAAAGCTGCAGGACTTCCATGACACAGGACAACCACACAATATTCGATTGTCCTGGTAAGGATCCAGTATTGATGGTGTAGTAGAAGCCAGAGGCCTCAAACCAGACCAATGACTTGTTGCAATGAATATTTGTAAGAAAAGATGTTTGGACAAAAGGGAATGCTGTGTGACACACTGTGACACTACAGCTTCCAGGACTAGGTGGGATTTTTTTGTTTTGTTTTTGTTTTTAGTTTTCTTTAAGGAGGGAGGTTGCAGGCCGGGAGGGCAGATGAGGAGATGAGTGGACTGGGGGGGGGGTATGATGTGAAATTCACACAAAGAATCAATAAAAATTAAAATAGTAATGATGATAAATAAAAATTTAAAACAATACTCCAGAAAATAAGCTATCAAAATGTATCAGATGTATATGTGTAGTAAGGGGAAGCATCAATAAGCCTAACCTTGTATTTGTGGGTATGGGTGTATGTACTGGATAGGCCGAGTCTAACCAAGGCTGAAATCCATTCAGGAGGTATCTTTACCTCTCATCCACATTCATATCTGCAGTAAGTGAGTTACCAGCCTTTAACACCCCTTCTACCACAAGTTAAAGATTTCATCCCTAAACTCTTGCCTTTCTTTTATAGACAGACTAACTATGGCAATAAGAGTCCAAACACCACAGGAAAAAAAAAAGTCTCGTACACTGAACTTCTAAAGGCTGAACTACCTGAGATGAGATCTAATGGTTTCCCTCAT
The DNA here is from genome assembly GCA_028658305.1 of Pachyuromys duprasi. Classification (NCBI taxonomy): domain Eukaryota; kingdom Metazoa; phylum Chordata; class Mammalia; order Rodentia; family Muridae; genus Pachyuromys; species Pachyuromys duprasi. The sequence goes on from CM053766.1 coordinate 89,964,135, forward strand.
GACAGACACTCAGAGATTTTAAAGGTCAGTTGTACCCCTGCTGAACAGCTTGAAAAATAGCAGGAAGAGACCTCTGTTCTTTCCAGAATTGCCTCTAAGCTGTTGCTTTGTATCTGCTCATTATCCAGCTTGGTTGTGTGAACAAACCCAGCTTGTCAATAACCCCTGGAGTGAGGCATTGAGAGAGCCTTGAAAACATCAGGCCTGCCTCTGTCCTGCCGCTGCTGTGGGCTACAGACTTCTTAAACCCGCTCTGCCTGCATCCAGGTGCTCTCAAGTCTTTCTGGACGTCCCCATACCATCAAAACCTTGTGCTCACATGCAAACTAAACATCAGTGTCTTGATTCCTTAGAGGTAAAATAAAAGAACCCGAGTGAACATTAGCCTCATCAGCGGCTTTTACATTGTTGTTCAGAACTATCACATCATAGACACAGGAATGAAATTACTTTTATGAAGCAATAGTAACCCGACTAGGTATGAGGTACTATATTATGGCATTCCATTTTGTTCTATTTGATTTTTACGGCATTAGTGGTGACTGGCACTTAAGAGTCAAAAACGGTAGAGATGAGGGTATCGGAAGTTTCACAAGGAGTCCATTTCTATTCATGACGTTCAGCTGTGCACTTACATTTGGTGGCATGTAAGTGAATGTGCCAGCTTGGTGAGCTGAAGCCCTGCTGTTTTGAGGACTCACAAAGGAATGGTCTTGGTTTTGGTCTGTCTCCCTTATAGACCCACAGGGAAGCTCATCAACAAAAGACAGTGTGAGTCTTATGCACAGCACACTAATAGCTATTACAGATACAAGATTATTCTTGGCCTTTTCATGCCACTAACAGGGTAGTAGCCATCCCCTGGTTCCTCTGAAGATTTGAAAGCAAAAGCCACCCAAGGATTAAAAGTTAGAAGCAAAGTTGGAATGGTGATTCTGTTTTTCACTTCTCACCCAATTTTGAAGAATTTGCCTTTGGAGAACCAAGCTAATCAAATAGAAGTCGAATCAATCCGCTGGAGACGTCATCTGGCTTGCAAAACTGTCTGGCTGGGTTACACCACAGCTGTTCACAGTGACATGGTTCATTAAACAATAAAGTCTTTACCAGACACTCCTCCCACTGCACAGGGCTTCATCAGATCGTGCTCCACACACACCACAGAAGCACTGTCCTACTCGGTGTGTGATGCCACCCATTGGAAATGGGGCAATCCAAGGGTTAATTTTATGTAATGTTCTATTAGCCCAGCCTCTATGTTGGCCACATCAATTAAAAGCCACTACATTTTCTGTGATAGAAATTACTACCATCAGATATCACACTGGACAATGAGTTCCCTGTGGGCAGGGACCACGTCACTTCTTTATATACCCATTGCTAAAGTAAAGTGCCTGGCACTTGAAAAGCACAAGACAGAAGCCTAATGAATCAAGAGGAAGAGGACAGTAGCACTCCTCACGGTCTCACAAGCACAGTATATAGAAACCAGAAAGTGCCCCAATTGCAATGAACATTTGGTGTCTCAAGTTATGTCTCCTTCCTTTCTGGTCTCTTTAATTTTCCACTTGACTGGGTTAAACTGCTCAAGTCTGCATGAAAGCAGACAGGATTCATAAAATCCCCTCTGCCCCCCCCCAAAGGTTCAACAACACCAATTAGGCCGCCTCCAAACTCAGAGACCCTGCTGGGTGGCAGGGCACATGTGCCAATCTCCAGCTTCCTGAAGAATCTCATGGTCAAAAGAGGCCACCTGAAATTGAGCTACCAAGAAGTGGCCATGACCTTGAAAATTTCTCTCCTGGCAAGAAGACAGTGATTTGATTTACAAAGCATAGAAATGAAAAGCTGAAGCAAACCTAGAAGGCCAAGGTTACATGGTGCAAACCAACTCAAAGCTGAGTGTTTGTCAGAATCACCAAGAGGACTTAATCAAACTCTGATGACAGAATGTGCAACCTTGAAAAGTACCAGCCAATGCTGGTACTCTGGGGACCTCATTTTGGAAAGCACTGGTTTAGACTGTCGAGTGTCTCGGTTGGAGATTGGAATCTACCAATGCTTATAATTTGAAGCAAACTAATGCAACTCTTCCAGATCCATGATACCAAGTGTCAAACCAAACCACCAAGAGCATCTTTCCTACCAGGTCAAAGAACATTACTGCTTAGATAGGACACCGACAGGTAGAAGGGGCTTGATGCAAGCTAATCCCTTAGGGAGAAAGGGCAGGGAAATGGAAAGATGGAAAGTCTCTGGGACAGGGCAGCTAGATATTATTAAAGTTTTAGTGCAGCCACAACTAACTTGCTATATGTCCCTGAGCACATAAGGCTCCCACTCTGAATTCATGCCCTCCTTAGTAAGGTAAGGACATTGGGCATTTTATAATGTGATGAGCTAAAAGCTTCCAAAGATCCCTTTTCCTGACTGCATTGTATATCACCACATATGAGAACAGCTTCCCAAAACATTGGTACCACACCTCAGAGCTCCCTGCCACACCTCAGCCAAATAACTGGAAGTTGTATCACTAGGGTAAGGTCTTTGAGGTCTCAGAGGCTCAAGCCACACACAGGGTCTCTCTCTCTCTTCCTACTGCCTATGCATTGAGATGTAGAACTCTCAACTTCTTCTCCATCATCATGTCTGTCTGTATGCCACCATGCTTCCTGCAATGATAATAGACCAAACCTCTGAATTATAAGCCAGCCCCAATGAAATGTTTTCCTTTATAAGAATTACCATAGTCTTGGTGTCACTTCACAGCAATAAAATCTTAACTAAGTCAGCCCCCCAAAGTATCTTATACTAGGTATGTTGTTCCATTATTGAAGGTTCAGAGAGGGAAGTTCTGCTGGAGATGAGGACCCTCCTCTTAGGTTATCAGTGATTCCTCTCTCATCTCATTGGCTTTCTCTGTGATTGAACTAAGCATTTCAGACCCACACTCACTTTGAACTTTCATGGCCTGGAGTAACTATCCCCACTTTGCAGAGTTGGACATTGAGACATAAAGAGGTCAGAAGTGTTGTTCAGTGTCATGAAGGAGATACCAAGGTCTTGTCTAGTCACAGGTCTTAGACTCTGTGATCACATGTTTCTCAAGATATACAGGTGTCATGGGGACTCCAGTGAAGAAAACCCTCTTTCCCAGCATAAGATCCACTACTCCATGCTGTGGAGTATAGCTCATCTGTCATTCTGCTTCTCCTAGGGAAGTGCTTAGAATCATAGGCCATATCTTCATAGAAGTTGGAGGCACACTTCTTGACATAAGACACAGCACATAGCTAACCCTCTTTTTTAAAGAGAAAAAAAACTGTACCTAATGCATGTGTATATGTAAACACATGTGTATGTGTAGGCAAAAGTGTAAAATTGCCACTCAGTGTTTTCATTTGTGGTTTTCCATTTTATTTATTGAAGCATGGTCTCTTCTTGTACCTGATATTTGTCAGTTACAACTAAACAAGCTGGCCAACTTGCCCTTGGAGATTGCTCGTGTCTTCCTCCCAAGTGTTGAGCACACAAGTAGTCCTGAGGCCCGCTTGGCTTTTACAGGAATTCTAGGAATCTGAACACCAACCTTCACATTTGTGTGGTAAGTCATAGACACTGAACCATCTTCCAAGCCGTGGTCAACTCTCTTTGAACCTCTTTCTTTTTCTTCTTCTACTCCCGTTATTCCACTCCTCTCTCTTTCTCTTTGTCTTTTTTACTCTTGCTAAGGAGCCCAGATTGGCCTCAGACTCAAGGCTTTCCTGCCTCGGCCTTGTTAGTGCTGAGTTATAGGAAATACAGCGCTGTGAGTGAGATATGTGCTAATGAAATGAATATGGATAATTTCCACTTGCATCCTAGAAGTCTATAGAGATGTCTATTACTCCTCTCTTTTGAGAGACCTACTATCAGGATAAGGAAAAAAAAATCCAAGCTGCAAGTTAGCCAAGAGAAGAAGAAAGGTGGTAGGAAAACAAAGAAAAAGACAAACCAGTAAAACCCAAGGCAGGGAAGGCATGCATGAAAGCGGCATGTAATGATTTTAACAACTGCTTTTCTCAGACATCGGGTTCACCTGAAGCCTCTCACAGGTATAGATATATTTAATCTTCAGAACAACTTATTGAATGGATGGGAAATGTGAGACATAGAAAGGGACTGAGCAGAAGCACTGGGGTATAGATCCAAGACATGGAGCACCAGAGCTCAGGATCTCTACCTGTCCATACTTGTTGCCTCCAAGGAATGGGCTTGAGTTGTATACCCAGGTGACCCATGAACACAATAGCCCAAAATTTGTGAGAGAGACTGCCCAGGGCCAGAGAGCTCCTGTGACTCCAGCCTGCAAGGCCCCAAATTCAGGCTGTGAGAAGATGCATCACAAAAGTGGCAGCTGGAGGTCAAATTCTTAGTAATTAACATGTTTATCCATCATAGCAGAATGGTTCCCCCAGAGAATTCAAGTGTCATTTCACTGTCTTTAATTCAGAGATGTTTTTACTGTCTTGCCAACAAATACTAGGGAGGCAAAGGGTTGGCAGCTACTTGACAGAGAAGGGAGCTCAGCTTCTGCCCAAACCAGTGTATGACTGAATAGATGGGGCCTAATGTTACCAAGATGGACACAGTTCTCATGACTCTGAAAGCTGGAGCTATATATCTACACTGTCCAGGTCAAAATCATGAGAACGGGGTTGCAGAGTTGTTAGAGGCAAGCTGTGGGTCCTAGACAAGGCAGTCCTGGAGATACCACTTTGACAAGCCATGGCCTTTCTTTACTGTACCTATAAACCTAAGATAATATTTTCAGCCCAGAGGCCCTCAAAAGATGACCCAAAAGCAGCAAACTGAGTGTAGGATCCAAGAGAACACTTGAAGTGGTCAGAGGCAAGACCAGACAAGCAGGAAGCCAGAGGCGGAATGATGAAAAATAGGTTCTTCTTAGTGTAGAACCAGTCCCATCAAAGGTCCTCCAAGAAGAGGTGCAGAACACTAAGGAGTGTGGCCTGTCTGTCACCAATGGAAGAGGAATGATTACTGGGGGTAATCATTCGCATTTTCAGCCTGCCCCTTGTCTCACAGAGACAGCTGTATCATGGACATGAGCTGTAGAAAGGCCTCTGTAGGGACTGTATGGGAACCACATTCAAATCTCCCTGAGATCAGCTGTTGAGTACAAGAGGCACTGGTGGTGGTGTCAACAATAATGACAAGAGTGACCATCGCTGGCCTCAGGAATTAAAAAAAAAAAAGATATGGAACCATCCTGAGGATGGTTGGAATGGTGAATGCCATTACTCAGCATCGATGCCCTGTCCCCCAAACCTGCTACCTGAAATTCAAGGGATCTCTTCAACTGAGGATCTGCTTGCTTCCCCACTGAGCCCTGAATATGGTTTGAAAAAAGGCCAAAGCTGACAGACTCCATTCAGTACATTAGAACATTAGCGGGGAGGAACAAGGGCTCTGGGCTGCGACATCCTCAAACCATTTCATTTTCTTCAAACTCTGCTGCCTGTCTGTCATGCCAGGCTCAACACTCTCTGTGGGTCTGACCTGGGCCACTCACCTGGGTCTGACAGTGCTTAACCTTTAACCCTTGGGATCCATATACCTGCCACCTCATGTGTTTTATAGTCCGAAGAAACGTGTGTTGTGATTCCCTATATATTAAAATGATTTGATTAGTATCTTTAGGTTTCCAGCTTATTATAAAGCTTATTATAAACCCAGAGGACACATCCTACAACCCCTAGCAAATTCCTGGAAACACAGGAACCCTACAAAGTACCCTCTGTATTTCCTGTACTGAGTACCTGAGATAAAATGTAATTTATGCACAGGGAAAATCAGAGATTAATAGCTATAACAAAAAATAAAATAGAAAAATTGTAACAATTCACTGTAACAAAAGTAACCTAAAACAAGAGATGTTGATTTCTGGAATTTTCCATTTAATACTGAAGGACCATGGTTGACTGAGGAAAGTGAAACCAGGAGAACCATATCATCTCCAAGTAACCATGCTAGGTCCTGAAGCTCATGAAAGCAGAGGCTCTGAATGTCACTGGTCCCTAGCTCCATCCTAGAGTCTGTCATAAAATATGCACACTGCTAAAAATATTGGAGGTGAATATCATACAAATGCATTTACATGACACCTTCCCACAAAGTGTGGCCTCCAGCGCCGCGATCCTCTTTTCCCATTTTAGATAGAGAAAGGGTGTGACAGTATGTAAATGAGAATAATCAAATGGATGGGCAAGAAAAACAGACCCTGATGCCAGTGTCCCGACCGTTATCCATATGTCCCTTGCCTCCTCATGGGGCTTTTATTTGCCTGCCTGATGTACCCCATCAACTCGCAGTTTGGGTTTTCTGAATTGCCACTGCCATTGGTATATCTGTGGGGGTGATCCCCTTGATAAGCAAATAATAGTAGAGGAAGGATGTGTATCCCTCTCTAAGAACAAATGGGGCCCTGTTACTTTAAGGGGTGTAGAAGTGAACTGTAGCAACAAGACTGTTGCACACTCCACAGGGAGAGGCCAACACATGCTCTTCCTGCATCTGGTCACCTGAAAAAAATACCTTGAGCAACTAAGCACCTACATGCTCCAGAACCATTTGGGACTCTGCAGGTGACATACAAAAAGGCATAGTCCTTGGCTTTGATGAACGTATAACCTTGGAGGGAAAATGACAGGTGCATGAATCTGGTCATTAGCTGTCCCTGGCTCATTCTGTGCCTAACCCGAAGTATACGGCTTCTCATTTGGCTTAAATGATCTGCACCTTGACTTGACAATTCTGTGACACAGTCCTCCCTGTCCTCAGAGCACTAGTAGAACACCACTCTACCCCATATTCCCATATATACATATTTAGGAATAATACAAGCTGTTGAATCAACCAGGAATGTGAATTGTATACTTTATGGAAAATCCTAGACTTAGAGTTCTTAGTTCCTTTCAGGCAAGTTACAACTACAGCTTTGGCCTTCACCAGCCATTCTCCTCAGAGCCACTGCAGGTAGAGACGTATTCTAAGAAACTCAGGCTCCTCAACTCTCCCCCAAACCCTCCTTAACCCTCACCTTCCTCTAAACCGAAGTCAATAGTAATGCTCACAAATGCCTTTATTCTTTCCTCTCTCTAGATAGCCAAAAGGACAGTTTGAAAGTTAAGAATAGCCAAGTGTTTTCTTGGTCAATATACTACAAGCATTGTTGATTGACCATTGCCTCTTGCCAAGATGAATTTGTGTGCGAATACTGTCCATGAGCTAGATCAGGGACTGCAATAAAGAGCCTCCACTCTTTCCCCACACATACCTTCATGACTGATACCTATACTAAAGGATAAAGAAATCTGCCAGGCATGGCAACTCACACTTGTAATCCCAGCACTCAGAAGATAGGGGTAGGAAAACTGCAATAAGTTTGAGGCTAGCCTGGATTATATAGCAAATTTCTGGTCAGCCAGGAGTGCCCAGTGAGATTATGTTGAGGGGATGAGTATGAAGAAAGGAGTAAAGGAAGGAGAGAGGGAGGGAAGAGGAGAAAAAGAGAAAAAGAGAGAGGGGGCTAAGGGAAAGAAATGAGAAAACTTGTATTATATCACTACCGTTCAAGTTACGTGTTCCTGCAGCAGACTCTCCATGTAAACATTCTGCAGAGGGGACAGTCCCTGAAGAATCTCATTGACATATGGCTTTGGATGCAAAACTGAGGCTGAAACCCTGGGCAAATGTGGAGAAGAAAGGAAGACTCCAAGTGTTCAGGGCTCTGTACCTACAGAGTCATACATGTCTTATTGCCTCAGCAGGCTGCCTACTCCTGGCCTCCAGCCATACCATGCCCTGGGCAAGAATGTACAGACCTCCTGATTCATACCCTACCTTCCTTCTCTTTCCTTCTTGACCAGCCCCATTTTAGGATAGAAGACAGGTCACTTCCCTGTACATAACATGACAAAGTCCAGCCTGGGAATAGGAAAAAAAAACATACACTCTTCTAAAATCTTGGAAATCTTGGATTTCATGTAAAAGAAATTAATCCCAGAAGACCTCAAGGACGTAGCAAGGCAGGTGCTTACTGTTCAACCCATGAAAATATAAATCTTTCACCACACAAACCCACTTCACTGTCCCTCCAGGGCTGTTGGGATGAGCAGCCATGCCAGAACTCAGATACACTCATGCAAACTCAGTTGAACTGCCTCCTACCCATGCCATCCACTGAACCCATGTGACGTGTATCCCATCCTCCCAGGAACTCTGTAAGTCAGATCACAGATCCTATTATACTTTGCCCTCTTGAGGCAAGGTGTTCCCCTTTTAATTCTTCCGTTACATGTATCCATTTGTGGGGAAGTGAGAGTGTCATGGTGTGCACGTGGATGTCAGAGGACAAACTGTGGGAATCAGTTCTCTCCTTCTACCATGTGGGTCCAAACTCAGGATTCAAACTTAGGTCATCTGGTTTGCCAGCAAGTGCTTTAACCTACAGAGCTCTCACTCTGGTTCCTGGGTGGTTCTCTTTAATCAAACCGCTCCCAGGTATGATATGCCCTTCACCCCTGAAAGATAAGCATCATTCAGGGAGAGTCTTTCCAAAGGTGCTGAGTTTTGGTGGACAATAGTACTTCACACACGTTTCTCTGTATACCACATGTGTCAAATGGCCTCCTAAGACAACACATTTTGCATCCAATTTCAAATAAGCAACTTTTGCCTTGCCAGAAAAAGGACCAGATGAGATAACTCTGTTTGGTGTACAACTTCCCTAAGGAGTAAACCAATGCTCCCACAAGCAGAAGCCTGGCTCCAAGAGGCCGTCCCAAGGATATTGTCAGTGAAAACATGCATAGCACAGCTTGCTATTAATCAATTAATTCACAGCTAGCTTTGTCCCGAGTCATCTAGCAGACAGAACAAGAAGAGATTTGCAAGCTGCGTGCATCTGAATTAATATTTTTAAATGGCATAAGCATGTAATTAATACTTTCCAGGAACACATCCACACCAGATCAGGCAGTGTTGTTGGTTATTTTTCCCCTGTCCATATGCCTGTTTTTTAATTACTTTTTTAGGAGAGAAGGCAACCATTCTAAGTTTGTTTTGCTTTTTTTAATTTCTTTTGTGACTCAAAATAACCATGTTCTTTCTGCTTCAGTAAATCATTACTGCAGCTTGAGAGGATTCCTGGAAAGGTCTAGTTCCATTCAGTTTTTGAGAGGAGAAACAACCTGCAAATAATAGAATTGAAAGATTCACCCATGAGGTCAGCCACAGGCAGATACCCACTGCAGTGATCAGGGAAGGCCAGGTTTTGCAATGGAAACAAAGAAACCCCAGAAATCCCCAGGCTTCAAATTTAATCCCTGTTTTATTTTTTAAAAAATTAGATGTATTTTCATTTTACGTATTAGGATATTTGGAATACATGTATGTCTGTGCTTCATGCCTGTCGAGGGCAGAAGAAGGTGTTGGATCCACTGGGACTAGAGTTGAAGGCAGTTGTGAGCTGCTATGTGAGTGCTGGGAAACTGGCCGGGGTCTCTGCAAGAGCAACAAGTGCCCTTAGCTGCTGACCCATCTCTCTAGCTCCTAATTCATATTTCTTAATCATGCACAGTCCCCTTGTGTCGATATTTCTCCACTGAAAAGAAATGATGCAGGGATCAAAGTTGGTTTATATTGTGGCTCTGTTGTCTCAACATCCAGCCTCTATCATCTCAAGGTGATACAGAAACTGATCAGGGCTAAGGTACCAGGGAAACTTGGGGAAGGAAGTGGGTATCCCAGTGGCATCCAATGCTCTATGTCTCTGAAGTCCTACAGTTAATATAGCTCAGCAGACCTGTATGCTCTTGTTGTCTAGCCATCCTATGTTCTTGACCAGAGATGCACAAATAACAGAGAGAGAATTGAGGACATCTGGGTAGAGAACAACAAGGGATGGAGAATCAGGCAGATGCAGGGCAATGATTCAGGTTAGCAGTAAGGCTCACACCCACCATTTTTGCTCATAAAGAACCCAACTGTTAGAGGCCCAAGTAGCATATAAAGAGGTTCATGGTCATTTAATGTCTTTCTATATTTGTTATGAATTTTCAGAGTTAAGAGGCCCTATGATGCTATTCTGCTTGACACTGCATTCTACCAATTGAAGTTTGCACTTCTAGTTCATCATCAGATAATTACCAGAGGTGATGAAGGGATACAGAACATGGAGCTTCTCAGCAGATGTGTGTACAAATGTATCAGAAATTGAATGTTTTTGATCTTCCCTTGGCCAACAGGAACTACCCCTTGAGTTTTAGAAAGAGAAGAGAAAGTGACATGAGTCACCTTGAGTGAGCAAGAATCTTTCGTGTTTCTTAGAAACAGAAGGACATCTGTTACTGTGAGGAAGGAGGTGAGAGCCAGTCAAAAGGGCCTCTACTGGGCAATTTCACTGTAACTGTTCCTCTGCCCAAGAACTGGTGGATACAACAGATCATTGTTCCCAAACAAGAGAAGAAAGGGTGGTGGTTAAAAATAAACTATCAACTGTCCACATTTTAATTCAGTCAGTCCAAGCTAGAAAACCCCAGGGAATTCTGATGTTCAGTCATTTTGTAGCCTTTGCACTACAATGTCTAAGGTCATCACTAGCATGAGAATTTCATAATCTGAAAGGTTTTCCCTAAGGATCCATACGATATTAAAGTGAGAATACAGATCAAGTAAGGTCAACTTTATTCTAATACCCACATGTCCCTTAAAAAAAAGAAATAATAAAGTGTGTTGGGGCTAGGAAGATTGTTTTATGAGTAAAGAGATTGTTGCACAAGTATGAAAGCCTGAGTTTGAGCCCTGGCACTCACATAAAAGACAGTTGTGGAAACAAGAGTGAACATTTGGAACCGTAGTGCTAGAGATAGGAGGGAAAAAGGAGGTTCATGGTGTTTACTGGCCAGCCAGTTTAGCCAAAATAGTGAGCTAGTCAATGAGAGATCCTCTCAGAAATGGAGTCATAAGGGTAGACGTTTGACATTGACCTCTGGCTTCTACATGCATATGTATGAACGCCTGTACTTGCTCCCACACACACACACACCCTACCCCTATGCACACACACACACACACACCATAGACATCTTGAAGACTCAATAGAGATTGATCTATTCCATTGTTTCAACAGACCACAGGGTTTCTGCCACCATGGAAGATAAAGTTTTTGTCTTCGTAATATCACGGTTCAACAAAGAAGGAAATGGTCTCACTTGGGAACTGATTGCTAGGAGTTGGATTTTTCTGTTAGTGACAAGCTGAACTCTCTGGAAGGGTGTTTATAGACATCAAAGAGTATATGAAACTTGGCACATTGTCAGTATCTAAGAGCCTAAGGCTTTGCTTTCTTCCCTAGAATAGGATCTGCCTTGCTCACCTTAATTAGCCACTGTGAAATGATAAAGAAATAGAGGTTCTTTGACGAGAAAGGACTATGTAATCTTGGTAGACATTTTGGTCTAATTACCCTTTCTCTTCTTGTACTTAAGACTTCATTTTGTGTTCCTTCTTGCACACAAGTGGGTTTCTGTCGGTAGCCGGAAATCCAGGACAGGGTGGAGACAGCAGAAGGAACATAAGAAAAACTATTACAACAATATATCTAACTGCACAGGTTGTTTGGGTTGGGCTACAACTTCAGGAATATCAGGGAAGAAAATGTCAAAAAAAAAGCAATTCTAAATCTTTTAAAATTTTAAAGCAATCAAAAGCTTGAGGATTTTGTGTGTGTGAGGTAGAGGGTGGGGGGGGATGGTACGAATAGACTTTGAACTAAATAGATGCCTCATTTCATTATCATGTTGATTTATATAGTAAAGACCACATCCTGGCAAGACCACCAGGAAGAGGAAAACAGAAGCAGACTGAGAATACAAACACCTCATTGTTGCAGTGCAATAAACCAGTTCACCCTTTTGCTAAATGTCAAGTTAATATTTTTCTTGGAGCCAGCTACATCTCTCCCCTTCTTCCCTCCACAGTAACTGGGGCTCCAGGAATGGGACCCTGCCATTCAGCATTGCCTAACCTCAGCACAGGGAATTGAGGAGATCAGTCATGGCTGGGAAGTGAATGCAAACAGAACCACTCCAATTGCAGAAATAGCCCTTGGCAGTCATGCACTCTGGCTTTGGGGAGCTTTGATCTTGGGCAGCTGACCAATCCAGAGAATGACATTAATAAGTCTCCTGTCCTGCTTCCATGAAAAGAATAAGCAGAACGGAGAGAAATGGATGAAATACCAGGCCAGCTATCAACTGCCTCTAAATGAACTAGCAGTGAATGCCTACTGGAGCCTATTTCCAAACTTTCCATCATCAACACCCTATCTAATGAATTTTATCCTCACTCCTTTCTGTCTCATCTCTGCATTGATACTAATTCAGCTTTGAATGTGATTCATTGTGCATGCCTGCTTTTCCTCCATATGTCTTTTTCGTATTCATTTATATTGTATATGTATTTATTATATTGTAAATTCTTGGCTGCATTCATGAATGTACATCATGTGCATACCTTGTGTCTGCAGAGGCCAAAAGAAGGCATCAGATCTTCTAAGAACTAAAATTGCAGATGGTGATGAGATATCATGTGGGTATTGGGAACAGAACCTGGGTCCTCTATAAGAGCAGCAGATGAATTCATGCTGTCAAGCCATCTCTGCAATCCTTCTTATCTTCAAGCCATTTTCTTATTTTTTTAATATTAGTTACAGCTTATTAACTTTGTATCCCCCTCCTTCATTCCCTCCCAATCCCACCCTTCCTCCCACATCTCTTCCCTGCCCATTTCCAGGTCTACTGATAGGGGAGGACCTCCTCCCCTTTCATCTGAACCTGGTTTATCAGATCTTTTCAGGACTGGCTGCAAAGTCCTCCTCTGTGACCTGGCAGGGCTGCTCCTCCCTCGGAGGAGGGGAGGTCAAAGACCCCGCCATTCAGTTCGTGTCAGAAATAGTCCCTGTTCCCCTTGCTAGGGTACCCACTTGGATACTGAGCTACCATGGGTTACATCCGAGCAGAGGTTCTAGGTTATATCCATACATGGTCCTTGGTTGGAGAAACAGTCTCATAAAAGACCCCTGTGCCCTGATCTATTTGGTCTTTGTGGAGCTCTTGTCCTCCCCAAGTCTTACTAACTCCCCCTTCTTTCATATGATTCCCTGCACTCTACTAAAGGTTTGGTTATGAGTCTTAGTATCTACTTTGATAGACTGCTAGGTAGAGTCTTTCAGAGGCCCTCTGTGGTAAGCTCCTGTCCTGTTATTCATTTTCTCCTACATCCAATGTCCATCCCATTTGTCTTTCTAAGAGAGGACTGATCCTCTTACCCTGGGTCCTCTTTCATGTTTATCTTCTTTAGGTGTATAGATTTCGGTATGTTTATCCTATCTTATAGGTCTATATAAGTGAGTATATACCATGTGTGTCTTTCTGCTTTTGGGATACCTCACTCAGAATGATCTTTTCTAGATCCTACCATTTGCCTGCAAATTTCATGATTTCCTCATTTTTAATTGCAGAGTAGTATTTCATTGTGTAAAAATACCACAATTCCTGTATCTATTACTCAGTCAAGGGGTATTTGGGTTGTTTCCAGGCTCTGGCTATTATAAATAGAGCTGCTACAAACATGGTTGAGCAAATGTCCTTGTTGTGTACTTGAGCATCTTTTGGATATATGCCTAGAAGTGGTATAGGTGGATCTTGAGGAAGCGCTTTTTCTCATTGTCTGAGAAAGCGCCAGATTGATTTCCAAAGTGGTTGTACCAGTTTACATTCCCACCAGCAATGGAGGAGGATTCCCCTTTCTCCACAACCTCTCCAGCATGTTGATCTGAGCCATTCTGATGGGTGTCAGGTGAAATCTCAGGGTTGTTTTGATTTGCATCTCTCTGATGGCTAAGGTTGCTGAACATTTCTTTAAGTGCTTCTCTGCCATTCTGTATTCCTCTACTGAGAATTCTCTGTTTAGCTCTGTACCCTATTTTTTAATTGGATTTCTTGATTTGTTGCTTTTTAACTTCTTTAGTTCTTTATA